>CM065709.1:23132417-23140122 GCA_017654935.2 Phymorhynchus buccinoides | reverse complement strand
AAGAGAAACGAGAGAATGATGGATTGACCGAGAGAGAGAGAGAGAGAAGATGAGAAGACCGAGATGTAGAGGAGAGAGGGAAGAGAGACGGGGAGAGAGAGAGAGAGAGAGAGAGAGAGATCTGAGAGAGAGAGATGTGACGATTCGGACGCGGGACATAAACACCGAGAATATTTTGACGGTCGGATCCACGATCTGCAGAAGAGATAAGAGAGATCGTCAGACGAGGGACGGAGAGAGTAGGTCCGACGAGCCGAGACGACGAGAAGAGTCGAGAGGAGAGGAGAGATGAGCGAGAGTACCATGAGGGAAGACGGATTTGATTGGAGATGACAGACTTGGAGATTTCGGGTGACGAGGTGAAGAAGAACCTCAAAGAAGACCGGGGGGGGGGGGGGGGGGGGGGGGGAGACGGAGAAAGAGGGAGGACGAGACGAGATGAGGGAGAGAGGGAGAGGAAGAGGGGAGAGAAGAGACGATGGAGAGATAGGAGATTTCGATGAAAGGAGAGAGAGAGAGGAAGACGAAGAGAGGGCGAGATGGGCCTGCGAATGACCGATGGTGAGGCAAGGAGTGAGAGGCGAGAGAAGAGCAGGGGGAGAGAGAGAGAGAGAGACGAGGGATGGAGAGAGAGTGAGGAGAGAGAGGATGAGAGAGGAGGAGAAGAGAGAGAGAGGAGGACAGAGGAGAGTGAGAGAGGGAGGACCTGAGGACGAGATGAGAGTAGAGATGAGCGAGGATGAGACCCTCGACGAGGAGAGACAGCGAGAGAGAGGAAAGATGGAGGAAGAGGATGAGAAAGGAGAGAGAGAGAGAGACAGAGAGAGACGAGAGAACTAAAGAGACAGAGACCCGGACGAGAAGAGATGAGGAGGAGAGATGAAAGAGACGGCATGGAATCGAGAGGATGGATGGGTAGGGACTGCAGGAGAGAGAGAGAGAGAGATAGAGAGAGGAGAGGAGAGAGAAAGACAGGAGAGGAGAGAGAATTTAAGAGAGCGAGTAATAAGGGCCCTGGAAGATGAAAGAGGAACGAGGAAGATCTTTCCCTCCTTTGAGGATGGAGTGCATTTAATCTGAGAGATTTAGATTAATAGGTCAAGAGGGGGGATGGATTTAGGGAGAGGGGATGTAGAGAGAGGGGGAGAGACACAGAGAGAGGGAGACCATTCAGAGGGGAGAGAGAGAGGATGAGAGATGATAGAGAGAGTGGAGAGAGTACTGAGAGCTGAGATAGAGGAGAGAGGAGCCAGAGCAGAGATGAGACGAGAGAGACATATAGAGAAGAGAGATGAGCCTGCCAAAGGTTCATGCGAGCAGCTGTAGCGTGAGTGACAGGCAGATCGAATCACAGCGACAGCCCTTTTTTTTTAGTTTGAGACGGATGAGAGAGAGCGATCTGATAGGTCGAGAGAGGAGAGAGATTGAGTGAGAGCCAGACATGACCCGAGAGGATTACGAACGCGAGAAAAAACCCAGTGAGGAGTTAAGAGGAACAGAAGAGCAGAGCTGAAATCCCACTGAGAAGGCAGAGAGAGACTGATAGCTAGGTTTTGGAAGTGAGGACCTGATAGAGTGAGTCACCCTGAGCCCCCCGGAAGAGAGAGATGAGAGTAGGAGCAGAGGCGAGATGAGAGGGATCCAGGAGAGAGACAGAGGATGAACTTCAGACGAGTTAAGAGACGGAGATGAGGTAGAGGGGAGAGGACGCGATGTGAATAGAGGGAGGATGGAGAATGAGAGAGACGAGGGGAATGAGAGAGATGAGAGAGAGAGAAGGAGAGATGAGGGAGAGTGAGAGATGAGAGAGAGAGAGAGAGATAAGACTGAAGATGAGAGAGAGAGAAGACTGAAGATGAGAGAGAGAGAGAGAGAAGAGGATCGAGGAAGAGCCGATGAGATGAGATGTTGCCTGAGAGAGCGAGACCGATGAGTGATGAGAGAGAGAGAGAGGAGAGGAGAGCGAGAGAGAGGAGGAGAGAGAGAGGAGGAGAGAAGAGAGTGAGGAGAGAGAGAGAGGATGGGCGAGAGAGGGAGGGGAAGAGGCGTAGGCGAGGAGACGGGGGGAGAGGGGAGAGAGAGAGAGTGTGTTTTTTTTTTTTTTTTTTTAGTGAGAGGCGGTGTGAGATGACGAGAGAGAGAGAGTGGAGCCAGAGAGAGAGGGGAGGTGAGAGAGAAGAGTGTGTGAGAGAGAGTGAGAGGTGAGAAGAGAGAGAGTGTCGCTGATGAGAGAGTGAGAATGGGAGAGAGGAGTAGAGGAGTGAGGAGAGGAGAGGAGAGGACGTGAGAGTATGATGAGAGACAGGTGATGACGAAGAGAGTGCGTAGGGAGAGTGGGACGGAGAGGACAGAGTGTGATATAGAGATTGACGAGAATAGAGATGAGAGTTGAGAGAGAGAGAAAGAGGAGTCGAGAACGAAGACAGAGAAAGACCCTTTTAGAGAGAGATGATTAGAGATGGGAAGCGAGAGAGAATGACTTCGAGAGAGGAGTCGACGAGAGACGAGAGAGAGTGAGAAAGAGAGAGAGAGTGACGATGACCGGAGAGAGAGAGGATAGAGAGTGAGTGAGAAGATAGATAGAGAGAGGAGACGTGAGACGAGAGAGATGAGAGAGAGGCAGAGAGGAAACAGGACGACAGACAGACAGACAGAGAAGGAGAAGAAAGAAGGGAGAGAAGAGGATGCGAAAAACATGAACAAAAATGAAGAATGTAACGAATAATAAGGCCTGTACACACACCAAGCGGAGTATTTCCGTGCGGAGGAAACCCGTGCTACAATCCCATAAATAAGTGAAACAAAGAAGGAAACGAATTGAGCACGGTCCGATTTGCCCCAATATATGCGTTAAACTTGTATTCCTTCGTTATTCCACTCCTATTTAGTGTTTTCCGTTACAGAACTTACCGTCTAATGCGAACCCGGACGTACACAGTATTATGAAATAAAAAGAATACAGAGTACAGCGGGTGTATTAGAGCCGCCTCAGACTATGCGACCACTTTGGTCGTAGGAAAATTCAGCTTATAGAGGGAATCCGGGTTCATGGCATTGAAACATGAGGAATGTCAAACCTCCGTCCGGCCATTATGATGGCGGGATTTATTCGGGTTGCTAATATACTTGGCGGTGGTGGGTGAAAGCATTTTGAATCTGATGTTTGACTTTAGTCTGACATTTAACTACGGCACAGGTTTATTACCATTGTTGACGTTTGTCGAAAATCACTGACGCCTCACCTCCTGTTAAATCTGCTGAACTCAAAACGGCCGCTCCCAGCCAAATGGCGTTCCAAATTCGGTACCAACAAAATCACGTGACATTATGACGCTATCCCGGATCCCTCTATAATCTCTATTCTACTAGGGGAAGACGGGGTAAAAAAAAAAAAAAAAGCCCATGGGCGGGTAAGAAGCCCACCCCAATTATTCATGAAATGAAGCAAATTTCAGTCAAAATTTCCCATGAGACGAATGCTAAACATTAACACAAAATGTGACTGAAATTTGCTTTATTCATGAGATAATGGGGGGTGGGCTTTCTTACCCGCCCCCATGCGCTTTTTACCCCGTCTTCCCTATTTGCTGTCTGTCCCAGTTTTTCCTATCCCCCACGACTGTCTGAAGCGTGTTTGGGGTAAATGTAACACTCACCAATTCCCTACGACCTGGTTGTAGGGTTTCTTCAGACCAAATTTTGTAACAATTTGTAATTTCTACTGACTATATGAAAAGACAGAAACGAAGTATTTCCCTACGACTCAATGGTTGGTGTGTGTGCGCCAGCCATTAGAGAGAATGGAACAGACATCTAAAAAAACACCCACGGAGTATAAAAAAAAGGATTGTTACGAACAGCATAGAAATCATTGAACGAGAATGGACGAGACGACAGTATGACATATTATCTACTGTCATAAATCGTGTCATGGCACCATCGTAATGTACGTAGTATATAATGCATAGATGACAAAAACAGTTGGTGTCATAAATTTGTCGATCATGACATTTAATGCCTCCAGTAGGAAGTTAGTTGTAAGAATGAAATAAAGACACGCCTACGCACACACACACACACAAAGCGCGCGCGCACGCAACACACACACACACACGCACAAACACACACACACGCACGCACACGCGCGCGCGTGCGCACACACATACATGCACAAACACACACACACACATACACACATACACGCACATACACACAAGAATGAGAGCGCGTGGAGAGGGAGAGAGAGAGAATGAGAGAGAGAGAGAGAGAGAGAGAAAGAGAGAGAGAGAGACAAAGAGAGAGAGAGAGAGAGAGAAGAGATGAGAGAGATGAGAGACAAAGAGAGAGAGAGAGAGCGAGAGAGAGAGATTGTGTGAGAGAAAGAGAGAGACAAAAGAGAGAGAGAGAGAGAGAGAGACAAAGAGAGAGAGAGAGAGAGAGAGGAGAGAGAGAGACCTTGAAAGAGAGAGAGAGAGAGAGGATGGCGAGAGAGGAGAGAGAGAAAGCTAACGAGATAGAGAGAGAGCGAGAGAGAGAGAGAGAGAGAGAGATGAGAGACAAAGAGAGAGAGAGAGAGAGAGACAAAGAGAGAGAGAGAGAGAGAGAGAGAGAGAGAGAGAGAGAGAGATTCAGAGAGAGGAGAGAGAGAGAGAGAAGAGACGATGAGAGAGAGAGAGAGGAGAGAGAGAGAGAGAGAGAAGTGAGAGAGAGAGAGAGAAGAGAGAGTGAGAGATGAGAGAGAGAGAGAGAGAAGATAAACATACAGCCACACACAGACAAAACAAAACAGAGACAGTAAGAAGTTAGTTGTAAGAATGAAAGAAAGACACGCTACGCACACACACACACGCGCACGCGCACACACCGCATGCGTACGCACGCGCGCGCGCACACGCACCACACATACACACAATAATGAGAGCGCGTGGAGAGGGAGAGAGAGAGAATGAGAGAGAGAGAGACAAAGAAGGAGAGAGAGACGAGAGAGAGAGAGAGAGAGAGAGAGAGAGAGAGAGAGAGGAGAGAGAGAGAGAGGAAGAGAAGGAGAGAGATGAGAGAGAGGGAAGAGAGAGAGAGAGAGAGAGATAAAGAAGTTGAGAGTAGAGAGAGAGAGAGAGAGAGTGGGGAAAGAGATGAGCGGGGGAGAGACATAGAGAGAGAGAGGGGGAAAAGAGAGCGGGGAGAGGGAGAGAGAGAGAGAGAGACAGAGAGAGGGGTGAGAGAGAGAGAGAGAGAGAGAGAAAGGACAGAGAGAGAAGAGAGAGACATACAACCACATACAGGCACACATCGGGGTACATTGAATGAGAGCGCGTGGAGGACGAGTCGGAGAGAGAGAGAGACAGAGAGAGAAGAGAAACATACAACCACATACAGAGAATGAGAGCGCGTGGAGAGGGAGAGAGACAGAATGAGAGAGAGAAAGAGACAGTGAGAGAGAGACAGAGAGTTTGAGTGAGAGAGAGAGACAGAGAGAGAGAGAGACAAAGAGAGAGAGAGAAAGAGAGAGACAAAGAGAGAGAGAGAAAGACAGAGAGAGAAGAGAAACATACAGCCACACAGGCACACAGAGACAAAAAACAAAACAGAGACAGAAAGAAAGTGACAGAAGAAGACACAGAGACCACAGAGACAGGAAAAAGAACGAGGAAGGCAGTAAGGAGAAGAGAAAGGACGAAGGACGAAGAAAAGAAGGAAGGAAAAAGAAGGAGGAAGAAGAAAGAAGAAAAAGAAAAGAAAGAAAAAAGAAAAAGAAAGGAAAAGAAAGAGATAAGAAAGAAAGAAAGAAAGAAAGAGAAAGAAAGAACGAAAGAAAGAAAAAAAGGAAAAACGAAGGAAGGAAAGAAAGAAAGAAATAGAAGAGAAAGGAAGGAAGAAAGAAAAGGAAAGAAAGAAAAAGAAAGAAGGAAAGAAAGATAAGAAAGAAAGAAAGAAAGAAACGAAGACAAGAAAGAAAGAAGGAAAGGGAAAGAAAAGAAAAGAAAGAACAGAAAGAAAGGACTAAGAAAGGAAGAAGGGAAGGAAGGAAGGAAGAAGGGAAGGAAGGAAGGAAGAGAAAGAAAGAAGAAAGAAAGATAAGAAAGGAAGAAAGGAAAGAAAGAAAGAAGAAGAAAGAAAGCGAAACGGAGGGTAACAAAAGAAAGAAAAAGAAAGAAAGAATATCAAGAAAAAGGAAGGGAAAGATTAAGAAAGACCAGAAGAAAGAAAGAAAGAAAGAAGGAAGGAATAAAGAAAGAAAAGACAAGAAGGAAAGAAAGTGAAAAGGAAGGAAGAAAGAAAGAAAGAAAGAAAGAAAGAAGAAAGGAAGAAAGGAAGGAAGAAGGAAGAAAGAAAGAAAGAAAGGAAGAAAAGAAGGAAAGGAAGGAAGAAAGAAATAGAGGAAGAAAAGAAAGAACAGAAAGAAAAGAGAAGAAGAAAACGAGAAAGAAAGAAAATGAATGTAAGAAAGAAGGAAGGAAAGGAAGTAGGAAAGGAAGAAAGAAAGAAAGAAAAATAGAGAAAAGGATGGAAAGAAAGAACGAAGAAAGAAGACATAAGAAGGAAAGGAAGCAAGAAAGAAGAGAAAGAAAGAGAAGCTAATAGTAAAGAAAAGAGAAGAAGAGAAAAAAAGCAAAGAAAGAAAGAAATGAAAAAAGAAGAAGAAAAGAAAAGAAAGGAAGAAAGAAAGGAGAAAGAAAGAAAGAAAGTGAAAGAAGACAATAATTTAAAAAAGAAAAAAACTAAACCGAAGACAAAAAGGAAAGACAGAAGAAAGAAGGAAGGAATAAGAAGAAAGAAGAAAGAAGAAGAAAAAGAAAAAGAAAGAAAGAGAATAAAAAAAAAAAAAAAAAAAAAAAAAAAGACAGAAGAAAAGGAAAAGAAAGAAAGAAACAAGAGAAAGGAAAGAAGGAGAAAGAAAGAAGAAAGCACAGGGAAGAAGGAGATAAAGAAGAAAGAAACACAGAAAGGGAAAAAAGGATAGAAAGAAGAAAGAAAAGAAAAAGAAAGAAAGAAAGAAAGGAAGAAAGAAAGAAAAAAAGAAAGAAAGAAAGAAAGAAGGAAAGAAAGAAAGAAGCAAAGGATAGGAACAAGAAAGAAAGAAAGAAAAAGACAATCGAAAAGGAAAGAAAGAAAAGAAAGAAAGAAAGAAATAAGCACCCAAATGGGTGATGGAGTCAAAAACAGCAACCCCAAAACAACAACCAAAACAACAACCCCAAAACAACAACCAAAACAACAACCCACCCCACATAGGAATTGTTAGACAACTATCTATCAACCCACACTGCTTCGCCCTTTTGTCTGACAATAATAATTATTCTTATTGTCTATGGAGGCCTAGTCGAGTCCCCCTCAGAGTAACGATTTACATATTCACATTTCCATCTTCACATTTCCAATTCAGCAGTTCCATCTTCACAATTAACCCTTTCACCGCCAAAGTCGCATTTTTAGTGCTTTAACACCTACGTCACTAAAAGGCATTCACCAGTGGGGTCTACTATCCAAAGACCCTATTGTCTTAGTTTTGGGAAGTAAGAGGAGAAAAATCCGTTTTTCAAAAGACCCACCACGTCACGTGTCAAAATCACGGTTTTCACGTGTTTTCCCTCCTATAGCTGGTTAAGAAATCTTAAGAAATCTTCCAAACATAAGAGGGAATGTGACACGTGACGTAGGGGGGGGGTCTTTAAAAGACCCACCACGTCACGTGTCAAAATCACGG
>CM065709.1:23124917-23127417 GCA_017654935.2 Phymorhynchus buccinoides | reverse complement strand
ACAACTAAGGTCATGTGAGGGGGGCTGTCACCACGTTAAATCATACCACATAATATTAAAAATTGATAAAATCAACAAGGTTAAAAAACAACAGTCCAAGTCTTAGATTAAAACACTTTGTAAGAACAAAATGTCGATGAAATTTAAAAACAGATCAAATTTACAAAATAAAAACATACCGAGTCTAAACTAAAACTCAATCACGCTTCAAGGTTAAACAAACCACCGGTAAAGGTAAAGATGTGCCACCCCCCCTGCATTTCTCGGTTAATTCTATTTTTCCGTTTTTGCCTTTCTTACCATACATAAAGCTGTATTTTAGGAACATTTTCAGCTAATAACCTTTTTGGAATACTAACCCTATCCCTAACCCTAGCCCTAAACCTAACCGATAGGTAGGGGGGGTGGCTCATCTTGACCTTTACCAAACCACCCATCGAGTGCAAAATATTGATACCTTATAGGGAGAGGGAAACTGAACGTAACACATCATTCACCTCCATGCTTCTATCTTTGTGATATCAAAAGAACTTCGAGCATCCAATGGCACCCAAAAAAAGGAGACAGAATTGTGATAGCAACAAACAATAAAGACTAGATTACAATTATGACACAGTTTTCTATTTAAAGATAAAGCGCAATATTATTCTTTGGCCAGATGAGTTTGAAATTGTAGCTCTGTTTAATTAAGATGCCGACGTCAGTCTGATTGCGAACAATATGTCTAGAGGGATATAATAACAATCTGATAACTCTTTCTTTAAAGACACACTGACGCACCACGATTAAGTCCCTTGTTTTTTTTACTCTAGGTAGCTGTGACCGACATACAAATGTCCCCAACTTCAAGTTGAGGCTGCTCTTTAAAATGATGTTTCGTTTTCAATTTGGGGACATTTGTATGGGAGTCAAACATGGTCAAAACAAGATTTCTTACCAGCTATTAGAGAGAAAACACGCGAAACCCGTGATTTTGACACGTGACCTGGTGGGTCTTTAATAAAAAAAATCTGTACAGTTCTATTTTTCTGCTAAAAAATAAGGAGCCATGTTACGTTGTCTTCTTGGAGATCTCAACAACAACAACCCAGGGTTCTGTATAGAATCCTCACCGATATTGTTTGCTATTGCATTTTTATAAAGGTCTGTGCGTACACGTTAACATTATTCCAAAATATCACTATTTCCCCAAGGCAACAGTGAACACAGTGAGGTGTAAGTCATATTACGAGTGGCCTAACATCAAAGACTGTACAGGGGAAGATAAACACCCGGTCTCTTTTCCCTATATGAGTAGTGAGGACAGAAACACTGGTTATGCCCCTTTGAAACGTGACACATTTTACACATCGATAGGCCAGTTGAATTCTCCGTTCAAGTTCCAGTCCGAGTTTTTGGATAGCCTCCACTGTGAATAGTGTACACGTCCGCACTAACGATAACTCTATCAGCCCGGTTCGCCGAGCTTTTAAGTAATCCATCTTACCGTTTTAGAATATCTTTGCTAACAACACTGTGTCTCCCCAAGGGGAAAAAGCCATATTTTGTGAATAATGTTAACGTGTACACAGAGAGAAAAACTATTAATACCAACCAGGAAGCAAGCATGTTTTACAGAGCTCTGCAAAAAGAAAAATACATAAACAACGAAACCATCAGTACATAATATTTCGCTTCGTTCGTAAAATGATCCCAATTCCAAAACAAACTTCATTAAGAAATACATCTTAAAAGCAAACGTATGGAATTTCACTCTTCAATGAGAGACTTAGTGCGATTTTTCTCACGCCAGAGGGCATGACGCTCGTGTGGGGCTAATCCTCTCTATATTATTAGTTGGGGATAAAGAAAGAGAGAGAGAGACAGTGAGTGGTCCTACCATCACTCTCTCTCTCTCACTCACTACGCCCAAGTAAGAAAATCGCGTGATAAGCCCCTAGTGCATTGACTGCCCTCTGGCGTGAAAAATATCGCCATAGGTTGACCATTGTTTAACACCACCCCCCACCCCACACACTCACTCCAGCCTAAAACAACCCAACATTTGAAGCAATACATTTTCACGAAGAAAAGCGCTGAGCTCCTCAGCATGGTTTTTTTTAATATTCTTTCTGAAACCGGAATCCTTGAGCTGCGGAAATGAATTTGGAAACGTCACAACTTTGATATAATACAAAAAAATACATCCCGAAAACAAACACCACCGCAATTTGACGCACATTGTGAAAACACAATTTGATGCAGGTAAATTTGATATATGATCTCCCCCCCCCCCCTCTCTCTCTCTCTCTCTCTCTCTCTCTCTCTCTCTCTCTCTCTCTCTCTCTCTCTTGTTATCGCATTGATTTTATGTAATCAAAACCCTAGCATTATCATTAAGACGTCATTATTTATTCACAAAGCTCTTGCCTTGCGAAAAGAATATATACATGCATGATGAATGTCTGTATCTATGTTGTGTTTGCATACAATACGGGGTTGTTGTTTTTTGGGGGGTGTC
>CM065709.1:23109917-23112417 GCA_017654935.2 Phymorhynchus buccinoides | reverse complement strand
CTCTCTCTCTCTCTCTCTCTCTCTCTCTCTCTCTCTCTCTCTCTCTCTCTCTCTCTCTCTCTCTCTCTCTCTCTCTCTCTCTCTCTCTCCTCTCTCTCTCTCTCTCTCTCTCTCTCTCTCTCTCTCTCTCTCTCTCTCTCTCTCTCTCTCTCTCTCTCTCTCTCTCTCTCTCTCTCTCTCTCTCTCTCTCTCTCTCTCTCTCTCTCTCTCTCTCTCTCTCTCTCTCTCTCTCTCTCTCTCTCTCTCTCTCTCTCTCTCTCTCTCTCTCTCTCTCTCTCTCTCTCTCTCTCTCTCTCTCTCTCTCTCTCTCTCTCTCTCTCTCTCTCTCTCTCTCTCTCTCTCTCTCTCTCTCTCTCTCTCTCTCTCTCTCTCTCTCTCTCTCTCTCTCTCTCTCTCTCTCTCTCTCTCTCTCTCTCTCTCTCTCTCTCTCTCTCTCTCTCTCTCTCTCTCTCTCTCTCTCTCTCTCTCTCTCTCTCTCTCTCTCTCTCTCTCTCTCTCTCTCTCTCTCTCTCTCTCTCTCTCTCTGTGTTGTATAGAATGTTGACCCGCGTAGAATGTATATCATTCTACGACTGGTTGAAAATGAAACGCGAAATGTATACTTTCTACAGCGAAATTGTAGAATGTGTACATTCAATGTGTCATAGAATGTTGACGGTTGTACGGTTGTACCTACCTTTACAAGTGGTTTGATACATTGTCATCATGCACTTACTGGTGGAGAACCACTCAGGAACAAGGCGTTCATACGGCTGAAAAGCACGAAGCTCCATCGATATATTTTTGTTTTACTGTTCACGACATATTTAAAGGGGCACCCGGATGGATGAGTTTTTTGTAAGAAACACGTCGAAATAACCAGAAAGACAGCCTTTTCAAGGATCGGAACACTCACTTTGCTCTGGTTTCCTAGAAATTAAACTGCCAAAAAGGCGATTCTTCCTTGGCGAAGATGCCGGAGAGAGTAGCCATTTTGGATGGAGTGGGTGGAGGACACTCATTGTGGTTGAAGCGTTTTCTTTTTTTTGTAGTGCAGTAAAAAAAAATGGAGCTATTTCCTTTGTTGTGCGCAAAACTCCTTTAGATCAATTGTATTAAAAAAAAGAGGCTTGTATTGCGAAAATGTTGTGCAAACGATTTGGCGGCCATTCGAAAAGAAGCAGCACACGCCTTCTCTTTGGATGAAATGATTTGACTTCCAGCACCTCCGCCAAGGAGGAATCGCCTATTAGACATTTTGATTTCTAGGAAACCCGAGCAGAGTGAGTGTTGCAATTTCTGTAAAGGGTGTTTTTCTGGTGATCTCGACATGTTTCTTACCTAAAAGAACTCATCGGTCAGGGTGCCCCTTTAAATTGGTGTTACTTGAGCAGTACACCTCTTTGGTTTGATTATCGTTGATCACAGGTTGAGAATCACTCAGGAACAATACACTCACACGCTTGAAGGGCGAGAAGTGCCGTAGTCTTGGTTATTTTTCTGAAACTATTAACCCTTTCACCGCCAAAGTCGCATTTTAGCACCACAGTGATTTAGCACTTATGTCACTAAAAGCATCAAATTTGGGTCTATTGTCCAAAGACTCTATTGTCTTAGTTTGGGGAAGTAAGGGTAGATCTTATTTTATGTATGTCACAGAACAATCCCCAATACTGCAGATGGATTTTGTTCTCTACCCAGGTAAATTTCATGGAAATATTTGGCTGAAAGATGGCTGGCGGTGAAAGGGTTAACAAAATTCACACAACGCATTCACTTTGGTGTTAGCTGAGCAGTGCGCTTCCATGATCCACTTACAAACCAGAATGGAGGGCGAAGACGTGACCTCGAGAGATGATTTCAAAGATGAGTTTTATAGACGGTGGATGGAGATGATTTCTGACAGAAATAAGAATGTTTCTGCTTTATCCTCAATTCTTGGACGTTGTCAGCTGTTTTCTTTGTTTTTAATCAGCTGGACATTAATAAAGTCTCGAGTTTTGTTCTGTATGTGTTTGTTTATGTGTCGTCTATATTTACAAATGTGGCTATGTAATGTTGAGAGACGCCCCTCTTTCGAATCTAGTCTACTTTCTACAATTTTGTCCGTGTAATGTTGACGGGCTCCATTTCAGCCCGTGTAATGTATACATTCTACAGCAAAACCCATAGAAAGTATACCGACGTCCACTTTCTACAAAAATCCCATAGAATGTACACATTCTACATTTTAGGCCATGGAATGTATACATTCTACGCGGGTCAACATTCTATGCGACATATCTATCTATCTCTCTCGCTCTATCTCTCTCCATCTCTATCTCTCTGTGTCTGTCTGTCTCTCTCTCTCACTCTCTCTCTCTCTCTCTCTCTCTCTCTCTCTCTCTCTCTCTCTCTCTCTCTCTCTCTCTGTCTCTCTCTCTCTCCTCTCTCCCTCTCTCTTTCTCTCTCTCCAAATGAACCATCAACAAGTAAACCCCATTCACTGCGTGTCCTTATTCTGATGCCAAAGCGGCAACAG
>CM065709.1:23067417-23079917 GCA_017654935.2 Phymorhynchus buccinoides | reverse complement strand
AGAGACACAAAGAGAAGAGAGAGAGAGAGAGAGAGAGAGAGAGAGAGAGAGAGATAGAAGAGAGAGAGAGAGAGAGAGAGAGAGACAGATAGGAGAGACAAAGAGAGAGAGTAATCAGAGACATACAGAGAGAGAGACAGAGACACAAAAGAGCGAGCGAGCCCGAGCGAGAGAGAGAGAGAGAGGGAGATGTCGTTTGAGAGAGAGAGAGAGTAGAGAGAGAGAGAGAGACAATATGATGCACTGCAACACCGACAGAGGACATGAAAAAGTAATATTATACAAACATTAACTTAATTAGGTTTGGGGGGGGGGGGGGGGAGAGGGCGGTTGGACGGACACTTCTTCTCATTCTCGTCTTCTCGTATTTTCATTTCTTTCCTCTCTTGTTTGTCTTTCTCTTTCATTCTTTTTGCATTTCCTTCCTTCCTTCCTTCCTTCCTTCCTTCCTTCTTTTAGTTTTAGCCATTCTTTTTTCAGTGTAGGTGCGTTGTGTTGTGTTGTTGTGAGAGGATCTTGTATTCTATTGAAGCCTCCCCCTGTTCACGTTGATTCGGCGTCAATTATGGATGGATGGTCGAATTAATTGTCAGTCCAAAATGAGAGTTGGCTTAGGTGCATCAATTTGGAAAGTGCACGTGAGAGAGAGAGAGAGAGAGAGAGAGAGAAGAGAGAGAGAGAGAGAGAGAGAGAGAGAGAGAGAGAGAGAGAGAGGGAGAGAGTGGGAGGGGAGAGACAGGGAGAGAGAGAGAGAGAGAGAGAGAGAGAGAGGAGAGAGAGAAGAGAGAGAGAGAGAGAGAGAGAGAGAGAGAGAGTAATTGTGTGTCTGACCGTCTTTGGGTGTTTTTGTACTTTTGAGTTCCCATTCTTTATGCTATAATTATGTTGAATATTATTATACGTTGTGTGTTATATGTGTATATTTTATTTTTTTATAATTGTAAAAGCCTAGGGCATTGAATTGATTAGGCGTGCTAAATAATAATAATAATAATAATAATAATAATAATAATCATCATCATCATATAGTAAAAAGCCAACTGTCCGTCCGTGTGTGTGTGTGTGTGTGTGTGTGTGTGTGTGTGTGTGTGTGTGAAGCACAAAACGGGCCTTATAACTCCGCCGTTTTTCGACCGAATCGCTTCACATTTGGTGTGAGCCCTAAAGGGGCGATGGCAACGGCAACGGCAACCGAGGCGGCCGTGTCATTTGCGCGGTTTCGCAAATGCGCGAAACGCGCATCTGCTGGCCTCTCGGCGCCCGTATCTCCGGCGTTTCTGGCGAATTTGGCAGGAAGATGACCGGGGCCGGGGACTATCCGTGTGCCAAACCGGAAGCGAATCGGTTCAGAAACGCGCGCGCTAGACGCCGCTTCACATTTTCACGAATAATTCCGCCGTTTCTTAACCGAATCGCCTCAAATTTGCTGTCAGGCTTGCTATGACCCGGGCAAAGCATGGCATGAACAGCATCCGTTTATAAATGCGCGCGATATGCACCAATTTACAGTTTCGCTCACTAGGCGAAACGACATATGTCCAAACGTGCTGTTATTAAAGGGGGGGGGGGGGTGACTGCTGTGGGCATGAGACCATGGTTCACACGTGCTGGGGTGACGAGTAGGTCAGCCAGCTGGTTATGGGTGGGGTAGGGGGTGGGTGGGTGGGTGGAGGGATGGTGGGGGGGGGGGCAGTGGAGATTACAAGGGGATGACACTACACGTATCTGTATTATTAAAAAATCGGGACTTTACTGCTTCAGCACTGCCTCCGGGCATTGCCTCCAGTATTGTTCAATACTGCCATGGGGTTAAAACTGCCACGGGAATTAACTGCCACGGGGCGATTGCTAGTAATAGTAATAATAATAATAATGATGATGATGGTGATGATGATGATGATGATGATGATGATAATAATAATATGGAGAGGGGGAGGGTGTATAAAAAGACAGGGGGGCGTGGGGGAGACAGAGAGACAGACAGAAAGGTGCATTAATCAAGAAAATGCGAGAGAGAGAGAGAGAGAGAGAGAGAGAGAGAGAGAGAGACAGACAGACAGACAGACAGACAGACAGACAGACAGACAGACAGACAGACAGACAGACAGACAGACAGACAGACAGAGAAATAATCATACCCGTACATCAGCCTTGGGCCTCAATACAATGGGATGAGTGGGTAAGTGAAGGAGTCACAGAGAGAGAGAGAGAGAGAGAGAGAGAGAGAGAGAGAGAGAGAGAGAGAGAGAGAGAGAGAGAGAGAGAAGAATCATGCCCGTACATCAGCCTTGGGCCTCAATACAATGGGATGAGTGGGTAAGTGAAGGAGTCACAGAGAGAGAGAGAGAGAGAGAGAGAGAGAGAGAGAGAGAGAGAGAGAGAGAGAGAGAGAGAGAGAGAGAGAGAAAGAATCATGCCCGTACATCAGCCTTGGGCCTCAATACAATGGGATGAGTGGGTAAGTGAAGGAGTCAGAGAGAGAGAGAGAGAGAGAGAGAGAGAGAGAGAGAGAGAGAGAGAGAGAGAGAGAGAGAGAGAGAGAGAGACAGAGAAGAATCATACCCTTACATCAACCTTGGGCCTCAATACAATGGGAATACGTGGGTAAGTGGAGTCAGAGAGAGAGAGAGAGAGAGAGAGAGAGAGAGAGAGAGAGAGAGAGAGAGAGAGAGAGAGAGAGAGAGAGAGAGAGAGAGAGAGAGAGACGAAACGAAACGAAACGAAACGAATTTTTATTGATACAGGGTAATGAGATAAGCATTGCTTTTTTACACTCAGCCCTGAGAGATAGACAGACAGACAAGCAGACAGACAGACAGACAAATATAAACCGAGTGCATGTTCTATTATGTTGACAGATGTGAATTATTGTATGCCAAAATGCGCTGCCTGACAAAATGTGTGGGTGCATTTTCTGAAAGGAAAAACCATTGGCTCGTGAAATTATAAAAGATGAAAATATTATTCACCTCACTTCTTTTGATGATGATATCATATTGGTTTTGTTTTTTGTGTGTTTGTTTTTCACTTTTTTTTTCATTTTAAAAATCTCTTTTGCTTCGATTTCGCTTGCTTATTGTCAAACATACGCGTTGTTATTGTTTACTTTTCCCCCGTGGCAACACAATCATTATGGTAGCAGGGGAAGACGAGGTAAAAAGCCCATGGGCGGGTAAGAAGCCCATGCCATTTATCTCATGAAATAAAGCAAATTTCAGTCAAATTTGCCCATAAGACGAATGCTAAACATTAACACTCGTCTCATGGGCAAAATGTGACTCAAATTTGCTCTATTTCATGAGATAATTGGCATGGGCTTCTTACCCGCCCATGGGCTTTTTACCCCGTCTTCACCTAATCATTACCAGCGTGTGGCTGTGTTGCCATGGGGAAAGAACGAAAAATGCAATGTATATTGCTGAAACTTTGCTTCGGATGTTCTTTTTATAACCTTGATTACCAAGAGGTGGTGTCGTTGCAAGCAATAGATATTACATGACCGGAAAGAGCAACCATCAGTGAATAGACGAAGGAAGGCAGAAATATAGTAGATGACAGTAAGCAAAGGGAAAAGGCAGAATCAAAGAGAGTGACAGATTAGAGGAAGTTACAAGCACATAACTTCCAGAAGGTGGTGGAACTATTTATACAGAAGCCCCCCCCCCCCCCCGGTATCCCCACGGGGGGGAGGAGGAGACATTGGTTATTGGTATGCCAGATTCATTTCCTCTGCTAGAAATATTTATCTGTCAGCCAAGTTCTTTTGAACAAGATGAAGAAGAACGAGAGCAAAACGGTACAAGAAAAGAAAATGCACACAAAAAGAAAAGAAGAAATAAAACATACTCGCTTCTTCAAAATTTAATAGAAACGGTATTAGAAATACTCCGGACACGCACTCTTAAAACCCGAATCAACAAAATAACCCCAGAGCGTGAATAATAATAATAATTATTATTATTATTATTATTAACAACGTTCCAGCTAGACAGAAACTAATAGGAATTGTTCGGAAATAATTAAGGGGAGTTAATTTCACGGTGTGTGGGAGCGATCTCGCCTAATTCGATCGATCAAACAGGGGAAGTTACTCTACTACCTTCAGGTAGATCCTCAGCCGTCGCCTCGTGTGTTTGAGGAGACACACAGCATGTAGAACGCAGTGCGTCGTTCTTAATTTTATGTAATTTTTATTTTTACGTCACAGTTTGCAAGTTCTATCACTTTGTAGCAACTGGCCACCCCTTGTGTTTTTTAAGCAAAAATGTTTGCAAGTCGTCGACTCGCATCCTGCGGTTTCAAGCTTCGACGACATTGTTGCATTGTTGCTATGGTATTTGACCGAGCAATGGAGGTAAGCAACTCTAATTTTCACGAAGTGCTCTCCCCTAGTGTGTGTTTTTTTCGATAATCGTCTGTCACTAATTCAAGATATTATTTGTTGCCACTGGCACTGTGAGAGATTAGAAACTGTTTGATTAGTTTGATTTTCAAATTTTTGTTTGTTTGTTGTTGGTGAGTTGTTTTTTCTTGCGGCTCTATGTTCAAATCATGATGCACCCTCCTCCGAAATCGGAATGTGTTGGCTGAATACAGACGGGTGAACACTGAACTTCCTTTTTTTTCAAAGAAACACTTTCAAAAAATGTTCATACGTACGTACCTCACAAATTATGGCCATATGGACTGGGAACGCAAGAGAAGGCAAACAAGATTTTGATTTGGTATATTCTAGTCACATATACTTATTTCTAATGGAATTCGGGCTGCTCTCCTCCGGAGAACGCGTCGCCGCAAGTGCAGCGCCTTTCCATTTTTTGTTGTGGGGAGGGGGGTGTAAGGACAGAATGAGGAGGGGGTGGGGCAGACTTGGGAAACCTAGCTATCAATTTGGCTCATATAGTAAAAAGCCAAGTGTCCGTGTGTGTGTGTCTGAAATACAAAACGGGCCTTATAACTCCGCCGTTTTTCGACCGAATCGCTTCAAATTTGCTGTGAGCCCTAACGGGGCGATGGCAACGGCAACCGAGGCGGCCGTATCTCCGGGGTTTCTGGGCCGATTGCCTTCGAATTTGGCAGGCAGATGACCCAGGCCGGGGACTATCCGTGTGCCAAACCGAAAGCGAATCGATTCATAAACGCGCTTCCGCTGGCCTCTCGGCGCCCGTATCTCCAGGGTTTCTGGGCCGATTGCCTTAGAATTTGGCAGGCAGATGACCGGGGCCGGGGACTATCCGTGTGCCAAGCCGGAAGCGAATCGATTCATAAACGCACGCTAGACGCCGCTTCACCTTTTTACAAATACCTCCGCCGTTTCGTAACCGAATCGCTTCAAACTTGCAGTCAGGCTTGCTATGGCCAGGGCAAAGCCTGGCAGGAAATTTGAAGAGAATCGGGAGAGTGCGTCACTTTCAGAGCAGCGCCAACGGGAAACGGGGCCTTATAACCAGCCTCTCGACGCCCGTATCTCCGGTATTTCTGGGCGGATTGCCTTCGAATGTGGACGGTAGATGACCGGGGACGTTGACTATCCGTGTGCTAAACCGGAAGCGAATTGATTCAAAAACGCGCGCGATATACGCTGCTTCACTTTGTCACAAACCACGGCGTAACCAGAACCGACATTGACTCGAGATTTGGAACGTGCGTGACCAGGGATCGTGACTATCGTCGCGCAAAATTGCAACAGCATCCGTTCATAAACACGCGCGATATGCACCGATTAAATTTCGCGAATTCGGCGAAACGGGATTAGTCCCAACGTGCTATTATTAAGATAATTCATCCTATCTATTTCAAGGCCCCCCCCCCCCCCCCCCCCCCCCCCCCCCCCCCTCGCGCCCCTCGCGCTGCAACTAACACTTTACCCACAAAGCCACGAGCTGTGAGCGTGGAGGTGGGGGGGGGGGGGATAGGAGGGGGATGGGGGGTTGAGGGAGGGGATGAGGGATGGGGCTGGAGGGGGGGGGGGGGGGGGGGAGGGGGGGGTGTGTGGGGGGGCGAATATAGGGGTGGTAGACCCCTCCCCCCCTAGGGATACAGGTAGGGGGGGATGTCTTCCGTACAAATAGTTCCCCCACCTTCCGGAAGTTCTGTGCTTATAACTACCTCTAATCTGTCAGTCTCTTTGATTCTGCCTTTTCCCTTTGCATGCTGTTATCTATTATCGATCTGCCTTTCCGGTCCATTCTCCTGCCATTTTTCAAGAAATACTTTCAAAAAGATTTCCTCTAGCCGAAGTCAGACATGCTGGGCCTAATTATTCTTACTTAGGCGCATAACAGCAGCATGATGCATCTACGTTCATAATTGACAAGAACATGCCTGAACGACTGAAGAAGAAGAAGAACGAAGAAGAAGAAGAAGAACTACAACTCTCTCTATAGCCTGAGTCGAAAAAAAAAGTGATGTTAGGGGGGGGGGGGGGTGCACGCGTGCGCGCGGTCAAAGTTTAAATAATTATGAAACACTTTCTGGTATAGGTCAAGATGTGCCAACCCCCTACATTTATCGGTTAATCTCTGTCTCTCTCTCCCTCTGTGTCTGTCTGTGTCTGTCTCTGTGACTGCTCCGCGGGC
The DNA here is from genome assembly GCA_017654935.2 of Phymorhynchus buccinoides. Lineage (NCBI taxonomy): Eukaryota > Metazoa > Mollusca > Gastropoda > Neogastropoda > Raphitomidae > Phymorhynchus > Phymorhynchus buccinoides. The sequence continues at coordinate 23,073,339 of CM065709.1, read as the reverse complement.
GGAGGATGTTAAACAAATGTTCACTCATCCAACCCGAACAGCAGTTGTCCTCTTTGCTCTTTGTCTGTCTTTCTGTCTGTCCGTCTTGCTAGGTACTTCTTCTTCGAATTTGGAAGGTAGATGACGGGGACGGTGACGATCCGTGTGCCAAACCGGTGGGGTGGTGGGGGGTGGGGGGATGGTGTGTGCGGGGGGGGGGGGGGGGGGGGGGGCAGTGGAGATTTACAACGGGATGAGACTACACGTTTCTGTATTATTACAAAATCGGGCCCCACATGCCGAAAGGCCGAACTAAGTAAGCTTTCAGTTCGTTTTTCTTTTTTTGTCCTTTGCAGATCTACGATCGCAAAGGAGTATGTTTTCGTTTTCGTTCGGGTTTGTTTCCTTTTTTTGTTCGTTGCTTTGTTGTTCTTTTCTGTCTGTCCCAAGGATCTCCCGAACCGCTTAACCGAATCGCTTCAAATTTTGTGTGGTGGTGTGTCCCAATATTAAAAAATCGGGACTTTACTGGTTTAGCACTGCCTCCGGGCATTGCCTCCAGTATTGTTCCCACAATCTTTGTATTTACAAATGCCCCACATGGCCGAAAGGCCGAAGAGGGCGTAAAACCCTGTAGGGGGCGGGGGTGGGGGTGGGGGGTGGTGGATGGTTGGGGGGGGGGGGGGGAGGGTGACGGAGAAGAATGAATGTTTTTGTTCTTTTTGTTGTGGGTTCGAGATTAACCAAAACGGACCTACAAAGGTTGAACCACAGATTAAGAACCTCTCTGGTTGAACCAAGTAGGCTTTCAGTTCTTTTTAGTCCTTTGCCAATCTACGATCGCAAAGGAGTATGTTTTCGTTCAGGTTTGTTTCCTTTTTTTGTTTGTTTGTTGTTCTTTTCTGTCTGTCCTAAGGATCTCCGGAACCGCTTGACTGATTCGCTTCAAATTTTGTGTGGTGGTGTGTCTTTATGAGAGGAAGGCATCCGCACAAATCTTTTTTCCGCCCTGACCTTGACCTTGGCGTATGAACTTGAAAACCGAAAATCGTTAAGGGGCCATAACTTCCACACCGCAGGTCCTAGAGTCTTGAAACTTGGCATGGAGGTACTTTCGCTTATGGCCGTTCTGATGATGACGTACCAATGAAGGTCAAGGTCAAGGTCAGGGAGATCGGTACGCCTTGAAAGTGGTAGGGGTCTAATAATTGGGGTTTTCTGTCCCATGCATATCTTCCGAACCGCTTCACCGAATCGTTTCCAATTTTGTGTGGTGGCGTGTCACCATGAGAGGAAGGCATCCGCGCATAAAGTATCACCGTCGTGACCTTCACCTTGGCGTATGACCTTGAAAACCGAAAATCTTTAAGGGGCTATAACGTCCACACCGTTGGTCTTAGGGACTTCAAACTTGGCATGTAGGTACTTTGGCTTATGGTTGTTCTGATGATGCATGCCGATCAAGGTCAAGGTCAAGGTCATGGAGATCGGTAGGCCTTGAAAGTGGTAGGAGGTCTAAAAATTGGGTTTTCAGCCACAAAAGTAAAAATATAATATTTCGCGGACCTGGCGAAACCGGTACTCAGCGTTACCGATACTAGGCGTTACCAGTACGGGGCGTTGCGCTAGTAATAATAATAATAATTAGCATTTATAGCACCTAATCTTAAAAAAGCCCTAAGAAGACGAAAAAGGAGTGTTAGTAGAAGACGACGACGACGAAGAAGAAGAAGAAGAAGAAGATGAAGAAGAAGAAAAAGAAGAAGAAGACGAAGAAGAAGATAAAGAAGAAGAAGAAGAAGCAGAAGAAAAAGAAGAAGAAAGAAGGAAGAGGAGGAGGAGGTGAAGAAAACGAAGGGGAAGAAAAAGAGAAAGAAGAAGAAGAACAACAACAATAACAACAACAAAGAAAGAAAAAAACAAAGACATATATCGTCAGAAGGAAGCAAAACAAAGGAAAGAAAACACACACACACACACACACACACACACACACACACACACACACACACACACACACACACACACACACACACACACACACACACACACACACACACATGGTGCACAAATCCATCAAGCCAGGAGAACAACAACACGGGAATAACACAGAAATATGGATGGATTTCCTCGTCTCCTTCGGACACCCCCCACACACAATCATGCTGACAATAATAGCTCTTTGCGGGGGATACAAAAAAAAAAGTTTAAAAAATAAGGTAGGAAGGAAAGAGAGAAATGGAAAAGGAAAGAACAAGGAAAAGTAGAGAAAACAGAAAGATCGGTAGAAATGAAGAAAACGAAAGAAAGGAAGGAAGGAAGAGAAAGAAATAAAGAAGAGAAAGAATGAAAGAAGAGAAAGTAAGAAAGAGAAAGGAAAAAGAGAAAGAAGAGAATGAAAGAAAGAAAGGGAAAAGAGAAAGTAGAGAAAGAATGAAAGAAGAGAAAGAAAGAAAGAAAATAAGGAAAAAGAGAAAGACAGAAAGAAGAGAGAAAGAAAGAAAAAAGAGAAAGAAAGAAAGAAAAGCAAAGAAAAGAAAGAAAGAAAGAAAGAAAGAAAGAAAGAAGAGAAAGAAAGATGGAAACAAAGAACGATACACCTCAATTGAATCGTTGACTACGAAAAATGGCCTTGTAACCTGAAACAACCAATGCTTAAAAAATAGAAAAAGAATGAGTTGCTACATTCGATCAAACGGAAAACCAGGGAGAAATAGAGCACTATTCTATATAATCAAGTGTGGAGACAACACTGAGACTGCGGAGGAAGAGATAAGCAGAAGAAAAATAAGAAGAAGAAGAAGAAGAAGAAGAAGAAGAAGAAGAAGAAGAAGAAGAAGAAGAAGAAAAGAAAGAGGAAGAACAAGAAGGAGGAGGAGGAAAAGGAGCCGAAGAAGAAAGAAGAAGATGATGCGGATGATGATAATAATAATGAGGAGGAGGAGGAAGAACAAAAAGAAGAAGGAGGAGGAGGATAAGGAGCAGAAGAAGATGATGCGGATGATGATAATAATAATGAGGAGGAGGAGGAGGAGGAGGAAGAAGAAAAAGAAGAAGGAGGAGGAGGATAAGGAGCAGAAGAAGATGATGCGGATGATGATAATAATAATGAGGATGAGGAGAAGGAGGCAAGAAGAAAAAAAGAAGGAGGAGGAGGAAAAGGAGCAGAAGAAGATGATGCGGATGATGATGATAATAATGAGGAGGAGGAGGAAGAACAAAAAGAAGAAGGAGGAGGAGGAAAAGGAGCAGAAGAAGATGATGCGGATGATGATAATAATAAGGAGGAGGAGGAGGAGGAGAAGAACAAAAAGAAGAAGGAGGAGGAGGAAAAGGAGGTCAGAAGAAGATGATGCGGATGATGATAATAATAAGGAGGAGGAGGAGGAAGAAGAAGAAGACAAAGAAGGAGGAGGAGGAGGAGGAGGAAAAGAAGGAGCGAAGAAGAAAGAAGAAGATGATGCGGATGATGATAATAATAATGAGCAGGAGGAGGAATAAGAAGAAAAGAAGTTCTAAGAAGAAGGAGGAGGAGGAGGAGGTGGAGGAAAAGGAGCCGAAGACGAAAGAAGAAGATGATGCGGATGATGATAATAATAATAATAATGAGGAGGAGGAGGAGGAGGAGAAGAAAGAAGAAGAAGAAGAAGAAGAAGAAGAAGAAGAAGAAGAAGAAGAAGAAGAAGAAGAAGAAGAAGAAGAAGAAGAAGAAGAAGAAGAAGAAGAAGAAGAAGAAGAAGAAGAAGAAGAAGAAGAAGAACAAAAAGGAGGAGGAGCAGCAGAAGAAAGAAGAAGTTGATGCGGATGATAATAGTAATAATGAGGAGGAGGCGGAGGAAGAAGAAGAAGAAGAAGAAGACGAAGAAGAGGAAGAAGAAGAAGTAAAGGAAACAACGTGGAACAACTGACTAGGGAGACAAAATGCAACAGGGACATTTTCGTGCATTATTCATCCGAGACAAAGGAGTTGCTTTGCTTCTTGTATCAAAGAAGAGTCCTACTTTTATTTCCCTGCCTGTTCTCCCTCATCAAAATCGATGAGACAGTGAATGACATTTCTGTGCTCTGTGGTTCTAACGTTTTGGTGCGTGGTTTTATTTTAGTATACTTTTATATCTACAAGTATGTGATAGTGGAAATATGAGTGTCAAGTCAAGTCAAAATTTTATTTCCAGATGGAATATTGAATAAGCAAATAATATACTTTTTTTTCATCAAGCCATCCGTAAAAATAACAAGTGCAACGCCGAGCGGCTGCAAAGTCCCCTCGCAGTATCGCCGAGGTACTCCGAAATCGGAATGTGTCGGCTGTACACATACATAAAAACGCATCAAAACAGCACGTAACTACATAAAAACGTATCAAAACAGCACGTAACTGAATAGTTTTTTATATATAGCCTTGGGGTTCGGACCCGTGATTTGAGCGCGCGCGATCATGCGCACACGCGCGCACAGAAAAATTCATGACAACTGTGTTATAGACCATTCATCAAGAAATGTTGTGGAAAAAACTGCATTGAAATACATGCAAAACTTCGCGAGATATTAGCGATTATGTGTTTTGCGGGGTTTGAACCCCGTAACTGGCGCGACCTTGACCTTAATGTAAAACTAAATACATCAGTGGATAGCTATGCATCTTGGCAAACTAGTATGCCAAAATTTGATGATGATAGACTGAATAGTTTTTGAGAAAAACGGACGAATAGCCGGACGGACGGAGGCACGCCGGACGGACGGACGGACGGACACCGGGCGGTCGGACGGACCAGACAAAAACAATAGCTCCCCGAACCTTCGGCTCGGGGACTAAAAAACAACAAAACGAAGGAACTAAAGAGTTGTAATGACTGCGAGTGGTAAAACAATAAAGAAAAGGGGGAAAGAGGGGAACAAAACAAAGAAACAATGTGTGCCGTGTGTGTGTGTGTGTGTGTGTGTGTGTTTGTGTGTGTGTGTGTATGTGTGTTAATGTGTGTGTGCGTGTGTGTGTGTACTTGTGTCGTGCGTGCGTGTGTGTTGTGTGTGTGTGTGTGTGTGTGTGTGTGTCGTGTGTGTTGTGTGTGTATGTTGTGTGTGCTTGCGTGTGTGTGTGTGTACGTGTGCGTTCGTGCGTGTGTGTGTGTGTGTATGTGTGTGTGTGTGTGTGGGTGGCTTGTGCGTGTTGCGTGGCGTGTGCGTGCGTGCGTGTGTGTGTGTGTGTACGTGTGTACGTGCGTGTGTGTGTGTGTTTGTGCGTGTGTGTGTGTGTGTATGTGTGCGTTGCGTTGTGTATGTTGTGTATGTGTGTGTGTGTGTGCGTGCGTGGCGTGAGAGAGAGAAAGAGATACTTTGTGTGTTTATCTGTTTATGCTAATGAGTGCGTTTATTCTGTGAGCATACAGCAAATATCTATTCGTTCTTTCTTCCCTTGCCTCTCGCACCGTCTATCCATCTCTCTGTCTCCTCCCCCCCCCCCTCTCATCTCTCTCCTCTCTCGCCCCCCGCCCCCGATCTCTCTCTCTCTCGCTCTCTCTCTCTCGCTCTCTAGCGCTCTCTCTCTCCCCCCCCCTCCCCCCAGGTTCACATGACGAAATCACTACACTGTAATATTACCAAATTCCTTTATTGCTCCAAAAACAAGTCAAACTTGAGTTTGATTCGCTCTGGTAATAAATAACCCTCACGATTTGCAGGCAAATCCATATATGTCATGACTTCGTTAACATGACTGACAGTTACACAACAAAAAGACGGACAGAGAGACACACTGACAGACAGACAGACAGACAGACAGACAGACATACTTTCACATTCTGAAAGCTTCAATGTCATGTTTCGTTTCTCCACTGTTGTACATACAATCTGTTGTACATACAATCTGTTGTACATACAATCTCTCTGCTCTCTTATTCAAAGCAGAATCTGATCGAAGCATTTCTGTCTGAGTAACGAAAAGGT
>CM065709.1:23059917-23062417 GCA_017654935.2 Phymorhynchus buccinoides | reverse complement strand
TTTCTGCAATAACACCAACACCCCCCCCCCCCCCCACACACACACCTCACACACAAACACTAATCAATCATAATATGTCCGAAACAAGTGAGTTTTAAGGGCAGAGCGAAAGGCGGAGATAGAGTCAGATGAGCGGACATGTTGTGGGAGGGAATTCCATAAGTGAGGTGCTAAATAGTAGAAGGATCGTTCACCAAACGATTTCGTGTGGACCCGAGGAACCTTGAGTGTGCAGCAGTCAGAGGAAGAACGTAGGGAGCGAGCAGGTGTGTAGACAGTTACTAATTCGGAGAGATGGACGGAACCAGAGGAGTGAACAGCACCGAAACAAAGGCAAGCTATTTTATACTTGATTCTAGCCTCTACTGGAAGCCAGTGCAAGTTACGAAGATGAGGTGTTATATGATCAGAGCGTGGAATCTTGAGAGTGAGGCGTGCTGCACTGTTTTGCAGTTTTTGAACACGTTGCAGGAGATACTGAGGACAGCCACAGAGAAGAGAGTTGCAATAAATCTATGCTCTCTCTCTCTCTCTCTCTCTCTCTCTCTCTCTCTCTCTCTCTCATCTCTCTCTCTCTCTCTCTCTCTTCTCTCTCTCTCTCTCTCTCTCTCTCTCTCTCTCTCTCTCTCTCTCTCTCTCTCTCTCTCTCTCTCTCTCTCTCTCTCTCTCTCTCTCTCTCTCTCTCTCTCTCTCTGTATGTGTGTGTGTGTTTTTAACTCGTTTTTTTTAAATATTTTCATGTACTTTCTATTAATGTTATTATATCATTATATTTTATAGTATGTCTCTCTCTCTCTCTCTCTCTCTCTCTCTCTCTCTCTCTCTCTCTCTCTCTCTCTTCTCTCTCTCTCTCTCTCTCTCTCTCTCTCTCTCTCTTCTGTGTGTGTGTGTGTGTGTTGTTTTTTTAACTCGTTTTAAAAATAATATATTTTCGTACGTTTTCTTTTTCTATAATTACATGTTGTTTTTCTCTCTTTCTACTTTCTTTCGCTTTTTTTAAACCTTTTTATTTTTAAATCTATTATCTTTTAAACAGTTAGTTTTATGGTCTGTACATTTGCAGAATTGATTTTAGATTTTAAGTTCGGTTTTGTTTCCTTAAAAAAAATGTAGACAAGTGCTATTTGCTATTGGCATCGTTTTCTAATGTGGGTGGGTGTTTGTGGGTTTTTCGTGAGTTTGTGGGTTTTTTCTCCAATTCTTTCTCTCTTTCTATTTTCCCTCCTGGGTTTTTTTCTTTCGTTTGTACCCTCTCTCTTTAAACTTTTTCTTCTTCTTTTTTTACATTGTTACTTACTTTTTATGCTTTACTAATTGTGTAGTTGTGATACACGTGGTTGTTTTGTTTGTTTTGTTTTTTCCGCGTTCTCTTTTCTGTCATTTTTGTTTTGTTTTTGTCTTTGCAAGTTTGTCCCCTTTATTTCTCGTTCTTTATTTCTTTCTTTCTTTCTTTCTTTCGTTCTTACTTTCTTTCTTTCTTTGTTTTCTTTTTCTTTCTTTCTTTCTTTCTTTCTTTCTTTCTGTCTTTCTTTTTTTCGTTGTTTCTTTCGTTCGTTCTGTCTTTCGTTCGTTCGTTCTTTCTTTCTTTCTTTCCTTCCTATCCTTCTTTCTTTCTTTCTTTGTTTTTGTTTTTCTTTCTTTCGTTCTTTCTGTTCTTCTTTCTTTCTTTCTGTCTTTCTGTCTTTCTTTCTTTCTTTCTTTCTCTATTTCTTTCTTTCGTTCTTTCTGTTCTTCTTTCTGTCTTTCTGTCTTTCTTTCTTTCTTTCTTTCTCTATTTCTTTCTTTCGTTCTTTCTTTATTTATTTTTCTTTCTTTCTTTCTTTCTTTCTTTCTTTCTGTCTTTCTTTTTTTTCTTTCTTTCTTTCTTTCCTTTTGTCTTTCTTTCTTTCTTTCTTTCTTTTTTTCTTTCTTTCTCTCTTTCTTTTTTTTCTTTCTGTCTGTCTTTATTTATTTCTTTCTTTTTTCTTTTCTGTCTTTCTTTCTTTCTTTCTGTCTATCGTTCTTTCTTTCTTTCTTTACGTTATTTCTTTCTTTCTGTCTTTCGTTCTTTCTTTCGTTGGTTCTTTCTTTTTGTCTGTCTTTCTTTCCTTCTTTCTGTCTGTCTTCCTTACAAATCATGATAAATGCTTGCCCATTATCTGCAATGCGTCTTACCTTACCGTTTCCTTGTAAGCATTGGTGGGGTTGTTTGTTCGGTTGTTTCTTTGTTTGTTCGGTTGTTTCTTTGTTTGTTCGGTTGTTTCTTTGTTTGTTCGGTTGTTTTTTTGTTTGTTTTGTCAGCTTTTCAGCTCTCGTTTACTCTCACTTTCTATCTTTTTTCTGTCTTTCTATCTTTTTATCTCCGTTTGTCTATTTGTCTGTCTGTCTGTATCGCTCACTCGCTCGTTTTTTCTCTCTCTCTCTCTCTCTCTCTCTCTCTCTCCCCCCCCTCTCTCTCTCCCTCTCTCTCTCTCCCTGTCTCTCTCCCCCCTCTCTCTCTCGGTCTGCTGTGCGTCTTTAA
>CM065709.1:23047417-23049917 GCA_017654935.2 Phymorhynchus buccinoides | reverse complement strand
CCCCCCCCCCCCCATACCCCACCCCTGGAGAGCGCGTCGCAACAAGCGCCCTTGGCAACCCAACACTTGGGCACACACGACACGATCCTAATTGTCTCTAGGACAGGAACAGACGTGTGCACACACACACACACACACACACACACACACACACACACACACACACAACACACACACACACACACACACACACACACACAATAATAATACCCTAATTAAGCCACAAGCACAGGCTTCCAAGGTTGGGTTGGTTGAATGGTGTAGGGCTGCTCTAGTGTTGGTAGGGCAGGTGGGGGTTAGTACTCCCTCCTCCGCGTCCCCGTAAGCACCTTCGGGTGTTTCTTTTTTTTTCTTTTTTTCTTTTTTTTTCTCATTTGAACAGACTTGTGCACACACATACACACTTCTATTGTATTGTCTCTAGGAGAGGGACAGATGTGTGTATGGGGGGGGGGATACCCTAATTAGCAAGGCACGTGAGGTGCGGAGGGATTAACCAAGTTCTACGACAGAAGAAGCGTCTGAAAATGACCCTCATTACTCCAAGGGAACAAAATCGGGATAGGGAGTCCGACCGCTATGCGACAGGTCCCAGTGCCCCACAGGTCGCTCTAAGCCACAGATCGCTATCGCTTGCCATCGACTATAAATCAGTTGTGGGGTTTTGGTTGTTGTTTGTTGTTTCAACGACTCAACTATGAATCACTGAGGTTTACGTGATATAGCTTGCTGTTTGGTAAACTTGACTGCCCTTTGCAGAATAATTATAGGAGAAGGAGGAAACAAAAGAAGTAAAAAGTGGCAGAATGATGCAAAATCGAACTGAATCATCAACTCCGAGTTTATGGAACTCCCAAAAACGCACTATATAAAACTAAAACGCGATCAATAGGCGACAAGGCAAAATTGCAACAACACAAATGCCACTGTCGAGTCATTCTGTGTCGTCTGCTTTTGTGTGGTGTGAAATCTCGTTTCGCTAGAACTATAATAAAGCTGTGATGTCAGCACAGAATCCTCGGAGATCACGTTGCTTGTTTCAAGCAGAGCTAGTGGTTGACGTAAAAGCAAGGTTGGGGGGGGGAATAAAACAATGTTGTGAGTGCTTACCTATGGTAAAGGTAAAGATGTGCCCCCCCCCCCCCCCTGCATTCTCGGTTATTGTATTTTTCCGTTTTTGCCTTTCTTACCATACATAAGCTGTATTTTAGCAACATTTTCAGCTAATTCTCCTTTGGAAACTAACCCTAACCCTAACCTAACCCTCCCCCCCACTCCCCCCACTATGTACTGCAGTACACCGGCGATTTGCACAGTTATGGTCGTTGCGTTTTTCCGTCGTATAGGGTGGGGTGGTAGGGTTAGGGGGTTAGGGCTAGTGTTAGTATTCCAAAAAGGTTATTAGCTAGAAAACGGTTCCTAAAAATACAGCGTTATGGATGGTAAGAAAGGGCATAAAACGGAAAAATTACATTACGAGAAATGCAGGGGGGGGTGGGCACATCTTACCTTTAAGAATTGACACAAAATTAGGTAGGTAAAAGCGATAGAGTTTGCAGTTTGTCCTTATCGCTTATTCCAAAGGCATGCTGTGGCGAGTTGTGGGGGTTTTCATAGCGTTCTTGCATCGAATAGAGCGTAGGAAGCCCCTTTACCATCAGTCTTGTTTCGGGAGGAACATTAGTTTATCTATATTTTCAGAAGTTGTTTCAAGCCAAACTTTTGTTTACCATTAAGTTGTTTCATAAATACAGTCAATAATAGTTGTAGTATGTGCGTCAAAATTACTATATTCAGTGGATATTGCTAGGATGTTCACTCATGGGGCAATTTATTTATGTTTGTGTTTTATTCAAGAACAGTTTCGACTAAAATATGTTGTATGATACTGCCTCAACAAAATAAGTTTTTACCATAAAACTGATAGACGAATATATATATTACAAATACAATGAAGAACATACAGCCAATATTTTTACAAGCAAAAGTAGGTGCAGTTTTTATCCAAAAGATTTCTAAATTCAGTCTTTTAACTAAATAGCTTGATTTGTAGGGGTGGAAAACAGATGGTCGAAAGGAACCATTCGGCAAATTACGTTGATATTGGTCTAGTGGTTAAGGCACCGTGACGTGGGTGGTCACGTTTTTGGATCACCCTAGAGGTACAGCACATATAATAGTCATTCGAATAAGCGTTATTTCAAGGATTGGTTTACGATTGTATTTATGAATGAAATCGGAGATAAATGATTGCAGTATGATTTTGAAAGAAGAAAAAATATATTTCTGCGGTATTTTTGTTGTTCTTGGTAGTAGGGCATGTCGATTGAAGTGGACCCTTAATTTTTTGTGCCTAGTATGCGTACGTACGTACTACAGACAGAGAGGACAGACAGACCGAGAAACGTTTACGGGCCTGGTCCCATTCCAATGGACTCCCTTTCTCGTAGAAATGGAAATAGGCTACTGAAAACGAAACGAAAACGAAAGGAAAGAGGGG
>CM065709.1:23041482-23046917 GCA_017654935.2 Phymorhynchus buccinoides | reverse complement strand
GGTCCTCCTCCTCCCTCTTCTCTCTCTCCTCTCTCTCTCTCTTGCTCTCTCTCTTCGTCTATCTCTCGCTTACACTTTCTAAACGCATCCTCCCCATACCTCACCCATAAATCATTACACTCCCAATTACACACCTTTTAGTTCTATCCTCCCATTCGCCAAATTGTACGTCTCAGTCATATCACGTTAAGACCTCTAACTTCGCTAGTTCTCTTACTATAGCTCTACTCTCTGTTCAGTAACATACTCTACCGCTCGATCTGTACTCTTCTCTCACAACTTTAATTTCTACTCGTCCTCTCCTACTTCGCGCCGTTACCTTATGGAACTTACTACGAAAACTAATAGAACGTATTTGTTAAACAAGACTGAGAGAATATAAATAGTAGAAGGTCCCCCCCTTTGTCTATCTAACAAACCTTCAGTCTTTCTCTCTGTTACTGGCGTCTATAGATCATTCTCACACATGTTCTCAGTTTCTCTCTGTTACAAGGACAATGGACGTCTATGCATGACTACACCCTTTGAAATCTAAAGCTTGTATTGGATTGAATAGTGAGCGGAGTCATCTGCATGCTGTCTAAATCAACATCTGTTTCTTTCACTCGAACACTGGTTTTGTGATCTTTCTTTATATTATTGCTCTGTCTCTCTCTGGCCGAGAGTCACTACACCCTCTGTCAGACTGAGGGCTGCTAGCCTACATCATGGAGACGATCTGTCTGTTAACCCTTCACGCTCTCTGTCGCACGTCGCATACTTTCTTAGCACCATCTGGATCTACTGGGGCATTGTAACACCAACTTTCACTAGGCCCATCTCTGCGTACGCCTAATGTGCCCACTCCCCTAAATTGTTGCCATCCAAATATTCCGCTCTGCTGATCATCTTGTCTGTTTCCCTCGTATGTAGGAAGTTGGTGTGGAGTAGTGCACATGTATTGTTATCTTTTATATAATCTTTTTGGAGGCTTGAAGAGATTAGACCTGTACTTTATGCATATCACAGAGAAAGCTTCCAATATCCTGCGTGAATGCTCGTGAACGCTTTGTTTTTTCCACCCAGGTAAGATTAATGGATACACATTTTGCTGGAAAAATGGCTATCCGAGTTTGAAAGGCCTTTTAAATTCTAAATAAATGATAACCATAATAACAATAATGGGAGTTTATATAGCGCTCTTTCTCACGTGAGCTCAGTGCGCCGCGCTTTACATTGATAAGAACATTAAAGGCAAACAAAATTAATAATGAATCATTAGGAAGTAAAATAAACACTATGATTGCACACGCAACGCACTCTCTCTTCCCTCTCCACCCCACACACACACACACACACACAACAATTCACACACACATGCGCGCGCGCGCACCACACACATACCCCACGCATGTACGCACGCCTGCATGCAGCAGGCAAACAAACACACACACACATGCACAAACACACACACACATTGAACGCACGACGCACAAATACACACACATGCACGCACGCACACACTCAAAAACAATTAATTATAATCCCTTTAACCCCGAGTAAACTAGTTACAATATGAAAATTACAAGAAGAAACATAGGAGACCACATTCACATTTCCAATCAAGTTTGAATACAATACTGCCACTTGAACTAAAATCATACTGCCATCGACATACCAATTACATGACTAATTATAATAGACAAACTTTGCAAAAACAAAAATTTACCCTTCTACCTCATTTACAAGCATTTAAAGTTTACAAGACGTATACATTCTACATACAAAATACTAATTATAAAATAATTGTAAATACATTTTGTTTACAAGATTTCTTCAATGAAACGGACCCCCCACCCCCCACACTCACACACACAAACGCTAATCAATTATAATGTGTCCGAAACAAGTTAGTTTTAAGGGCAGAGCAAAAGGCGGAGATAGGGTCAGATGAGCGGACATGTTGTGGGAGTGAATTCCATAAGTGAGGTGCTAAATAATAGAAGGATCGTTCACCAAAGGTTTCGTGTGGACCCGAGGAACCTTGAGTGTGCAGCAGCCAGAGGAAGAACGTAGGGAGCGAGCAGGTGTGTAGACAGTTACTAATTCGGAGAGATGGACGGAACCAGCGGAGTGAACCGCACCGAAACAAGCAAGCTATTTATACTTGATTCTTATAGCCCTCTACTGGAAGCCAGTGCAAGTTACGAAGATGAGGTTGTTATATGTCAGAGGCAGAGAGAGAAGGAAAAGAGAGAAGATCTTTGAGAGTGCGGCGTGCTGCCTGTTTTGCAGTTTTTTAACACGTTGCAGGCGATACTGAGGACAAGCGCCACAGAGAAGAGAGTTGCAATAACTCTCTGCTCGCTCGCTCTGTCTCTCATCTCCTCTCTTCTCGTCTCTCTCTCCCCTCTCGCGTCGCTTCTCCATCTCGTCCGGCTCCCACAATATGGTTCTCTTCTCTCTCTCTCCTCCTCCTCTCTCTCTCCTCCTCTCTCTCCTCATTCTCCTCTCACCCTCTCTCTCCTCGACTCATCTCTCATCTCTCTCTCCTCTCTCTCTCTCCTCTCCTGTCACTCTCTCATCATCCTTCTCTCTCTCTCTCTCTGTAATGTGTTGTTGTGTTTTTAAAACCCGCATGATCATCGTTTTTTTTTTAAATATTTTCATGTACTCAATATCTATTATGTTATTATATCATTATATTTTAATAGTATGTTTTTCCCTCTCTCTCGCTCCTTCTCGTCTCGCTCTCTCTCTCTTCTCCTCCCTCATCTCTCCCTCGCCTCGATTCTCTCTTCTCTCTCCTCTCTCTTTGTGTGTGGGGTGGTGTTTTGTTTTTAATTTAACTCGTTTTAAAAATAATATATTTTCGTACGTTTCTTTTTCTATAATTACTGTTGTTTTTCTCGTCTTTCCTACTTTTCCTTTCGCTTTTTTTAAACCTTTTATTTTTAAATCTATTATCTTTTTAACCATTAGTTTTTATGGTCTGGTAACATTTTGCGAATTGATTTTAGATTTAAGTTGGGTTTGGTTCCTTTAAAAAAAAAATGTAGACAACTTGCTATTTGGCAAATCGTTTTCTAATGTGGGTGTTTGTGTTTTTTTCCTGAGCGGGTTTTTTTGGTTTGTGGCTCCAAGCCACAAACTATAACATGCACTTTGTCGGTCAACTCGTCGGTCTGTTCGTTCCAAATTGTCGGTCCATTTTGACAAAATTGTCGCACTTCAATCGAGGCTACACGACGAAAATGGAGTTTTACGTCCTCTCGTTCTGGCCAGGGCACATATGGGACATGAAAATCGAGGCTACACTTCAAAATTAATTGAGTCCACTCTTTAAAATTATGTATTTTAAAACCGTACAAAATAATAAACATACGTAATAAAGACACTACAACAGACACGACGAGTGTGCTGTGCTTCTTTCGATGAGTATAAGTAGTATAAATAGTTTTTAAATTTTTTCCAAAAGATATAAAAAGTTACGAATGGTTGCAGAGATAACATTCTGGTTTTACAGATTACAAATGATTGAAAAATTCCAGGGAGGTAACTCATGATTGGAGTGTAAAAATAGACCGCGTGCCACAAACTATTTGCGTGATTTCGCGCTTGTTTATCTCCAATTCTTTCTCTCTTTCTATTTTCCCTCCTGGGATTTTTTCTTTCGTTTTTACCCTCTCTCTTTAAAGTTTTTCTTCTTTCTTTTTTTTTACATTGTTACTTACTTTTTATGCTTTACTATTAGTAGTTGTGATACACGTGGTTGTTTGGTTTGTTTTGTTTTTTCCGCGTTCACTTTTCTGTCATTTTTGGTTTGTTTTTGTCTTTGCAAGTTTGTCCCGTTTATTTCTCGTTCTTTCTTTCTTTTCTTTCGTTTCTTTCTTTCTTTTCTTTCTTTCTTTGTTTCTTTTTTCTTTTCTTTCTATGTCTTCTTGTTTCTGCTTAGGCACTTCTTTCTTTCTTCTCGTTTATTCTTTCTGCTTCTTCTCTTTCTTGGTATCTGTCTTTTCTTTACTTAGGCTTCTTCTCTTATTTCTCTTCTTTCGTTCTTCTTATTCCATTTATTTATTTCTTTATTATTTTTTTTTTTTTTTTTCTTTTCTTTCTTGTTTTTCTACATTTTTCGGTCTTTCTACTCTGTCTGTCTTGTCGTTTTATGTGTTATCTTTCTTTTCTGTCGTTTCTCTTCTCTTTCTTTCTGTTTTTCTTGTCTTTTGTTCTTTTCGTTCATTTCTTTTCTTTCTGGCCTTTCTTTCTGTCTTTTCTGTCTATCTTTTCTTATTCTTCTCTTTCTTTTCTGTCTGTCCTTCTTCTTCTATTGTTTCTTTCTTCTGCTTCTGCGTGTCTTTCTGTCTGTCTTCCTTACAAATCATGATAAATGCTTGCCCATTATCTGCAATGCGTCTTACCTTACCGTTTCCTTGTAAGCATTGGTGGGGTTGTTTGTTCGGTTGTTTCTTTGTTTGTTTTGTCAGCTTTTCAGCTCTCGTTTATTCTCACTTTCTATCTTTTTTTCTGTCTTTCTATCTTTTTATCTCCGTTTGTCTATTTGTCTGTCTGTCTGTATTTCGCTCTGTCTCTCTCACTTTCTTTCTAATTTCGGTTCTATCTTTTATCTTCTATACTCTTACCTTATCTCTCTTTCATACTCACTATGTTCCTCTCTCTCTTCTTCCCTTCATACTCTCGTCATAGGTCACTCTCTCTCTATGGAATCTGTGTCTTTTCTCATCTCTCTATCTCTTTCATTTCTCTCTCTCGCTCTCTCTCTCTCCCTCAATTTCTCTATCTCTCTCTCTCTCTCTTTTCTTTCCTCTCTTTCTATCTCTCTATCTATCTCTCTTTCTTCTCTCTTCTCTCTCTCTCTCTCTGTCTCTCTGTCTCTCCCCTCTCGCTGTCTCTCTCTCTCTCTCCCCCTCTCTCACTCTTTCTCTCTCTCTCACTCTCCCTCCCCCTCTCTCTCTCTCCCTCTCTCTCTCCTCATCCTCTCTCTCGTCCCTCTCTTTCTCTCTATCACTCTTCTCTCTATCTCTCCCTCTCTCTCCCACCACCCTCTCTCTCTCTGTCCTCGGTTGCTATGCGTCTTTAGCACACACCACAAATAATGGCGATTAGAAGGAGGATGAGGAAGTAGGAAAAGGAGGAGGAGAAGAAAAAGAAGAAGAAGAAGAATAAAAGAAGAAGAAGAAGAAGAGAACAAAAGAAGGAGAAGAAGAAGAAATAGAAGAAAAAAAAGGAAGAAAAAAGAAGAACAAGAAGAACAAAAAGAAAAAGAAGGAGGAGGAGGAGGAGGAGGACGATGACGAAGATGACGATGACGACGACGATAAGGAAGAGCAGGAGGAGGAGGAGGAAAGGAATGACGATAGAGATAAATAGAATCGGAATAAAAGGGATGAGTGATGTTCAAGTCTACTATTATACTCGTACTCTCCTCTGAAGTCGGA
>CM065709.1:23026482-23028982 GCA_017654935.2 Phymorhynchus buccinoides | reverse complement strand
TACATAAAGCTGTATTTTAGCAAAAAACATTTTCAGCTAATTCACTTCTCTTTTTGAAATACTAACCCTAACCCTAACCCTAACCCTCCCCCCCCACTCCCCCCACTATGTACTGCAGTACACCGCGATTTGTCACAGTTATGGTTCGTTGCGTTTTTTTTTTCCGTCTTATAGGGTGGGGGGTAGGGTTAGGGTTAGGGCTAGGGTTAGTATTCCAAAAAGGTTATTAGCTAAAAAGGTTCCTAAAATACAGCTTTATGTATGGTAAGAAAGGCAAAAACGGAAAAATACAATTAACCGAGAAATGCAGGGGGGGGTGGCACATCTTTACCTTTAAGAATATGACACAAAATTAGGTAGGTAAAAGCGATAGAGTTTGCAGTTTGTCCTTATCGATATTCCAAAGCCATGCTGTGGCGAGTTGTGGGGGTTTTTCATAGCGTTCTTGCATCCGAATAGAGCGTAGGAAGCCCCTTTAACATCAGCTGTTTCGGGAGGAACATTTAGTTTATCTATATTTTCAGAAGTTGTTTCAAGCCAACTTTAGTTTACCATAAGTTGCTTTTCATAAATTACAGTCAATAATATGTTGTAGTATGTGTCAAAATTACTTATATTCAGTGGATATTGCTAGATGTTCACTCATGGGCAATTTTATTTATGTTTGTGTTTTATTCAAGAACATTTTCTACTAAATATGTTGTATGATACTGCTCAACAAAATAAGTTTTTACCATAAATCTGATAGAAGAAATATATTACAAATACAATGAAGAACATACAGCCCAAATATTTTTACAAGCAAAAGCTAGGTGCAGTTTTTATCAAAGATTTCTAAATTCAGTCTTTTAACTAAATAGCTTGATTTTGTATGGGGTGGAACAGCTGTTCGAAAGGAACCATTCCGGCAAATTTCGTTGATATTGGTCTAGTGGTTAAGGCACCGTGACGTGGTGGTACACGTTTTGATCACATAGTTGCGGATGTACACGCACACATAATAGGTCATTCGAATAAGCGTGATCTTTTCAAGGAATTGGTTTACGATTGTCATTTATGAATGAAATCGGAGATAAATGATTGCAGTATGATTTTTGAAAGAAAAAAAATATATTTCTGGGTATTTTTGTTGTTTCTTTGTAGTAGTGCATGTCGATTGAAGTGACCCTTAATTTTTTGTGCCTAGTATGCGTACGTACGTACATACAGACAGACAGACAGACAGACCGAGAAACGTTACGGGCCTGGTTCCCATTCCAATGTACTCCCGTTCTCGTAGAACTGGAACTAGGCCTACTGAAAACGAAAACGAAAACGAAAGGAAGAGGGGGTGGTGGTGGTGGGGTGGGGGTGTTGAGGGGCGTTCTGGCAGTCTTTGCACGTTTCTCTCCCTTGAATCACTCACTCGGTAGCAGTGAGCTGATCGATAGACCGCCTGTAACAAACTCCCTTTGTCTGTCTGTCTGCTGTTCTGTCTGTCTGTCGTCGTCTTCTCTCTCCCTCTCTCTCTCTCTCTCTCTCTCTCTCTCTCTCTCTCTCTCTCTCTCTCTCTCTCTCTCTCTCTCTCTCTCTCTCTGTCTGTGTGTGTGTGTGTCTCTCTCTCTCTCTCTGATATGGGTCTATGGCCTAAATCATTTACATTCCAGTGTCCAGTAAAAACAAAAAAATGTTTTTTTTTTTTGGATCTCTTTTCTCATCTTCTTTTTTTTTAAACATCGCCCCACGAACCCAATTCTATCCGGCGCTTGTCCAGTATCTCTCTCTCGCTCCTCTCTCTCTCTTCTCTCAAGGATCCTCTCACTTCCTCTCCTCTCCCATCTCTCCTCCTCCACTCTCCTCTCGCCCTCTCTCTCTCTCTCCTCTCTCTTCTCCCTCCCTCCTCTCTCTCTCTCTCCCTCTCTCTCGCTCTCTCCTCCTCTCTCTCTCGCATCTCTCTTCTCTCTCTCTCTCTGATGTGGGTCTCTGGCCTAATCATATTTAAACATTTCCAGTGTCCAAGTCGTCTCTCTCTCTCTCTCTCCCTCTCAACCTCTCCTCTCCCCTCTCTCTCTCTCGTTCTCCTCCTCTCTCCCCCCTCTCTCTCTCTCTCTCTCTCCATCGTCTCTCTCTCTCTCTGATGTGGGTCTATTGGCCTATCTCATTCCATGTCCCCGTGTCTCTAACCTCTCCAGTCCCTCTCCCCCCCCCCCCCCCTGTCCATCCCTCCCCCCCCCCCCCCCCCCCCCTCTCTCCATCCTCTATACCTCTCTCTCTCCTCATCGTCTCTGTCCTCTCCTCTCTCTGACCTCTCTCCCTCTCTCTCTCTCTCTCCCTCTATCTCCTCTCTCTCTCTCCTCTCGGGGTCTCTCTCCTCTGATCAATCATATAAACATTCCCACCTCATCTCCTCTCTTCGGTCTATGGGCCTAGCAGGTAATATAGGTGTCTTCTATTTTCTCATTAAAACATGCTCTCTCTCTCCTCTCCATCCTCTCAGATCTTCCTTCTCTCTCTCTCTCTC
>CM065709.1:23013982-23016482 GCA_017654935.2 Phymorhynchus buccinoides | reverse complement strand
TGCACAGATTGATGGATGAAGGAGGGTGGGGGTGGGGAGTAGGGTACATGCACAGATTGATGGATGAAGGAGGGTGGGGGTGGGGAGTAGGGTACATGCACAGATTGATGGATGAAGGAGGGTGGGGGTGGGGAGTAGGGTACATGCACAGATTGATGGATGAAGGAGGGTGGGGGTGGGGAGTAGGGTACATGCACAGATTGATGGATGAAGGAGGGTGGGGGTGGGGAGCCGTAGACGGGAAGGGGGTTATGCTTTTTGTTTGTGGCTCAAGCCACAAACCTATAACTCACTTTGTCGGTCGGTCGGTCTGTCGGTCTGTCGGTCCAAAATTGTCGCACATTTTGACAAAATTGTCGCACTTCAAATCGAGGCTACACTTCTGGCCGCTCTTTAAAATGCTGTATTTTAAAAGCGTACAAAATAATAAACATACGTAATACAGACACTACAACAGACACGACGAGTATGCGGTGCTTCTTTTGATGAGTATAAGTAGGATACATAGTTTTAAATGTTTTCCAAAAGATATAAAAAGTTACGAAATGGTGCAGAGATAACATTCTGGTTTACAGATTAAAATTATTGAAAATCCAGGGGAGGTAACTCATGATTGGAGTGGTAAAAATAGACCGCGTGCCACAAACTATTGCGATTTCGCGCTTTTTTTATTTTTAAAGAACCATTATTTTCTCCCTTAATTAACCCTTTCATCGCCACTGTCGCCTCTTGGCACCACAATGATTTAACTCCCATGTCACTAAAAAGCATCAAATGAGGGTCTGATATCCAGTGACCAAGGATAGGCCCTATTTTAGGCATGTCACAGAGGAATCCCCAGTATTCCAGACGAAATCTTTTCTCTACCCAGGTAAGTTTAATGGTAAAGTTTGGCTGAGGAGTGGCTAGCGTTAAAGATACACTGACGCACCACGATTAAGTCCCTTGGGTACTTTACTGGGTAGCTGTGACCCATATACAAATGCCCCCAACTTGAAATTGAGGCTGCTCTTTAAAATGATGTTTCGTTTTCAATTTGGGGGCATTTGTATGGGAGTGAGACCTGGTCAAAACAAGATTTATTTTCAGCTATAAGAGGGAAAACCCGTGAAACCCGTGATTTTGACACGTGATCTGGTGGGTCTTTCATGCTCAATTATAATTTCTTTCATCTCTTGAGTCTGAGATCGGGATGAGTGTGGACATTTTCTATTGGATATCTGCATACGTGTGTGTGTATGTATGTGTGTGTGTGTGTGTGAGAGAGGAAGAGAGAAGGGGTGGGAGAGAGAGTGTATGTATGTGTGTGTGCGTGCGTGCGTGCATGTGTGTTTGTCAAGTGTGTGTATGTGTGTTTGTGCGCACGTGTATATGTGAGTGACATCTTGTATATCTATATGTCTGGGGGCTTTTGTGTGCACGCGTGTGTGCATGCGCTCGCGCGCAAGCGCGTGTGTTTGTGCATTGGTTATTGTATATGAGTGTATTTGTTGCTAAGAGCGTTTCTGTGTATGTGTGTGGTAAGAGCGTGCGCGTGCGCATGCGCTCGTGTGTGTGCGTGTGCGTGCGTGTGTGTGTATGTGTGCGTGTGTGTGTGTGTGGGCGCGTGCATGCGCGCGCGCGTGTGTGTGTTTAGGCCTGGTGTGTGCGTGTATATGTTTGTGTGTGTGTGTGTGTGTGTGTGTGTGTGTGTGTGTGTGTGTTTGAGTGATTTGTATGTCTGTGTATATGTGTATAAGTAGTGTGTGTATGCCAGTGCGTGCATGTGTGCGTATGCACACTTCCTCACACACAGCAGTGTGTGTGTGTGTGTGTCTGTCTGTCTGTGTGCGCGTGCGTGCGTGTATGTGGGTGAGTGCGCACATACATACGCATGTGTGCTTTCCCACGCATGAATGTGTGTGTATATGTGTGTGTGTGTGTGTTGTGTGTGTGTGTGTGTGTGTGTGTGCGTGTGTGTGTGTGTGTCTCTGTGTGTGTGTGTCTGTGTCTGTGTGTATGTGTGTATGTGCCCTCGAATATAATATAATATAATCACACCTCCTTTCGTGCAAAACATTTTCTCCAGACAACATAAAAAAGAGCTTGCAACTTTTCCTATCACGGGCCCAGCTAAACCGCCAAAGCTGCCAACAGCTGCCAAAGCTCTGTCGCGCTTAAAGACCCACCAGATCACGTGTCAAAATCACGGGTTTCACGTGTTTTCCCTCTTATAGCTGGAAATAAATCTTTGTTTTGACCATGTCTGACTCCCATACAAATGCCTCCAAATTTTGAAAACGAAACATCATTCTAAACCAAGGGACTAATCTGTGGCTTCACTGTATCTTTAATGGAGAAAATAATGGTTTTCTCCTTTTTCTTTCTTTTACCAGTCACACCCACCTTAACACGGCGTCCTATTGCTGGTGATCGTAGCTATATATCTACCCCAGAATACGAAAAAAACAAGTACTTAACTCGTGTGGGTCACATGTGTATGTATCTTTGTGGTTCCCAG
>CM065709.1:22997073-23004573 GCA_017654935.2 Phymorhynchus buccinoides | reverse complement strand
TTTCTGGGTAGCTGTGACCCACATACAAATGCCCCCAACTTAGAATTGAGGCTGCTCTTTAAAATGATGTTTCGTTTTCAAAATTTGGAGGCATTTGGAGGACCGTAGGAGAACCTTTTTTAACATGGCGGTACCATAGCCGTTGAGGTTTATCCGCAGGGCGTGGTAAACCGCTACACATATCATATGTTGATTAAAAACCTCGGGACTTTGCCTGGAGTTGCACTGCCTCCGGGCATCGCAGCCAGTATTGTTTCCACCAAATTTGTATTTACAAATGTCCCATATGTGTGCTATGACCGAGAGGACGTTAAACATAATTTTCATCAAAATTTGGAGGCATTTGTATGGGAGTCAGACCTGGTCAAAACCAGAATTTTTTCCAGTTATAGAAGAAAAAACCCGTGAAACCCGTGATTTTGACACGTGATCTGGTGGGTCTTTAAGCGCGACAGAGCTTTGGCAGCTTTGGCGGTTTAGCTGGGCCCGTGATAGGAAAAGTTGCAAGCTCTTTTTTATGTTGTCTGGAGAAAATGTTTTGCACGAAAGGAGGTGTGATTATATTATATTAACTATTCGAGGGCACATACACACATACACACACACACACACAGAGACACACACACACACACACGCACAACAAACACACACATTATTGCGTGGGAAAGCACACATGCGTATGTATGTTGCGCACTCACCCCCACATACACGCACGCACGCGCACACAGAAGACAGACACACACCACACACACTGCTATGTGTGAGGAGAGTGTGCATACGCACCACATGCACGCACTGGCATACACACACTAGACTTATACCCATATACACAGACATGCACACACACTCAAACACACACAACACACACACACACAAACATCTAAACGCACACACCTAGGCACTAAACACACCACCTACACACGCGCAGCGCGCGCGCGCGCATGCACGCGCCCACACACACACACACATACGCACACACACACGCACGCACACGCACCACACACGAGCGCATGTGCACGCGCACGCTCTTACCACACGCATACACAGAAACGCTCTTAGCAACAAATACATTCATATACAATAACCAATGCACAAACACACGCCCCCCCCACTTGCGCGCGAGCGCATGCACACACGCTGTAAACACAAAAGCCCCCAGACATATAGATATACAAGATGTCACTCACATATACACGTGCGCACAAACACACATACACACACACTTGACAAACAAACATGCACGCACGCACGCACACACACATACATACACTCTATCTCCCACACCACTCTCTCTCTTCTCTCTCTCACACACACACATACATACACACACACACGTATGCAGATATCCAATAGAAAATGTCCACACTCATCCCGATCTCAGACTCAAGAGATGAAAGAAATTACTAATTGAGCATGAAAGACCCACCAGAATCACGTGTCAAAAAATCACGGGTTTCACGACGTTTTCCCTCTTATAGCTGGTAAATAAATCTTGTTTTGACCAGGTCTCACTCCCATACAAATGACCCCCAAATTGGAAAACGAAACATCATTTAAAGAGCAGCCTCAATTTCAAGTGGGGGGCATTTGTATATGGGTCACAGCTACCCAGTAAAGTACCCAAGGGACTTAATCGTGGTGCGTCAGTGTATCTTTAACGCTAGCCATTCCTCAGCCAAAACTTTCCATTACAACTTACCTGGGTAGAGAAAAGATTTCGTCTGGAATACTGGGGATTCCTCTGTGACATGCCTAAAATAGGGCCTATCCTTGGTGCACTGGATATCAGACCCTCATTTGATGCTTTTCTAGTGACATGGGTGTTGAAATCATTGTGGTGCCAAGAGGCGACAGTGGCGATGAAAGGGTTAATTAAGGGAGAAAATAATGGTTCTTTAAAAAAAAAAAAAGCGCGAAATCGCAATAGTTTGTGGCACGCGGTCTATTTTTACCACTCCAATCATGAGTTACACTCCCCTGGCTTTTCAATAATTTTAATCTGTAAACCAGAATGTTATCTCTGCACCATTTCGTAACTTTTTATATCTTTTGGAAAACATTTAAAACTATGTATCCTACTTATACTCATCAAAAGAAGCACCGCATACTCGTCGTGTCTGTTGTAGTGTCTGTATTACGTATGTTTATTATTTTGTACGCTTTTAAAATACATCATTTTAAAGAGCGGCCTCAGAAGTGTAGCCTCGATTTGAAGTGCGGACAATTTTGTCAAAATGTGCGACAATTTTGGACCGACAGACCGACAGACCGACCGACCGACAAAGTGAGTTATAGGTTTTTGTGGCTTGAGCCACAAACAAAAAGCATAACCCCTTCCCGTCTACGGCTCCACCCCCACCCTCCTTCATCCATCAATCTGTGCATGTACCCTACTCCCCACCCCCACCCTCCTTCATCCATCAATCTGTGCATGTACCCTACTCCCCACCCCCACCCTCCTTCATCCATCAATCTGTGCATGTACCCTACTCCCCACCCCCACCCTCCTTCATCCATCAATCTGTGCATGTACCCTACTCCCCACCCCCACCCTCCTTCATCCATCAATCTGTGCATGTACCCTACTCCCCACCCCCACCCTCCTTCATCCATCAATCTGTGCATGTACCCTACTCCCCACCCCCACCCTCCTTCATCCATCAATCTGTGCATGTACCCTACTCCCCACCCCCACCCTCCTTCATCCATCAATCTGTGCATGTACCCTACTCCCCACCCCCACCCTCCTTCATCCATCAATCTGTGCATGTACCCTACTCCCCACCCCCACCCTCCTTCATCCATCAATCTGTGCATGTACCCTACTCCCCACCCCCACCCTCCTTCATCCATCAATCTGTGCATGTACCCTACTCCCCACCCCCACCCTCCTTCATCCATCAATCTGTGCATGTACCCTACTCCCCACCCCCACCCCCTTCATCCATCTGTATGTACCCTTTTGACTATCCTGTGCATTTCCCCCACCCCCACCCTCCTTCCCGCGTGCATCTCTCCCCTCCACCCTCTAAAAAAAAAATGTACCCTAAGCCGCTTTCATCCATCAATCTGTGTACCCTGAACGCATTTGTAAAGACACACTGACGCACCACCCTCTAAAAAAATAAGATTAATGAACGCATCCCTTGTCGCTTTTTTCTTTTCTGGTTAGCTGTGACCCACATACAAATGTCCCTAACTTCAAAATGAGGCTGCTCTTTAAAATGATGTTTCGGTTTGAATTTTGGGGGCATTTATATGGGAGTCAGACCTGGTCAAAACAATATTTATTTGTCCAGCTATAAGAGGGAAAACACGCGAAACACGTCATTAAAGACCCATAACGTCACGTGTCAAAAGCACGTGTTTTCACGTGTTTACCCTCTTATAGCTGGAAATAAATCTTATTTTGACCAAGTGTTGCTCCCATACAAATTGCCTCTTGCACGAAAACGAGACATCACTTTAAAAGAGCAGCCTCGATCGTATACGAGGAAAGTCTGTATGTGGGCCACACCGACCCAAGAAAAAAACCAAGGGACTTAATCGTGCTGGCTCAGTGTGCCTTTAAGAGATAGATAGATGGGAGGAGGGAGGGAGGAGAGGGAGAGAAGAGAGGATGAGAGAGAGATGAGAGAGAGAGGAGAGAGAGAGAGAGAGAGAGAGAGAGAGAGAGAGAGAGATACGAGAGAGAGAGAGAAGAGAGAAGAGAGAGAGTATGGTAGTTTTCAAAATATTCAGTTTTGTAGTAAAGGCAATGGCGATTGAATACACACGATCTCTCTCTTTCTCTGTTTTTCTGTCTGCCTGTCTGTGTCTGTCTCTCTCTCTCTCTCTCTCACACCCACAAACTACCCGCACACACGCTACACACACACAAACACGCGCGCACGCGCACAAACACACAAACACACACATTTTCACTTTCATACGCTCACAAAACAATATTTACCGAGCATAATTACACATGCATAAACAATCACTACTTTCATATCTCTCCTCCTCCCCTCCCCCTCTCCCCTTTTTTGTATGGTCTAATATCACTTAACAGTGAACAGACGTTAAACTAAAGAACATAATTTTCACCTAATACTAATGTATTTAATTTAAAAGTCTTCTGGACAACAATCAAAAATGTAAACAAATGTTTTTTGAATATTATGAATGAACATATCAAAATTATAATGCGTATGCTCAACTATAACAAATGTACAAAAATAAAGGAAGGGGACACTTGAATATGGCCGCGAGGCCTAGGCTTATTAGCCAGTCCCGCACTACTACTACTACTGACTAAAGAACGCCCGCACGCACGCACGCACGCACGCACGCATCACGCACACGCACACACACACACAACACACATACATACACACAACACACCACACATACACCACACACAGTACCTTCACATTTACACACAACAATGCATTTCCATGGCTGGCACACACACAATGACACACAAAAATGAAAAAAAGAAGCTATAATGCCAAATAAAAAAAGAAGCGAATCACACGTTGTGCTTAAAGACCCACCAGATCACGTATCAAAATCCAGCAGGATTTACGTGTTTCCCGTCTCTGCGATCTTATAGTCAGGCGGTACAGAAAGTATCTGAGGGCGTACTATTGGACCAGTATACCAGGTTTAACTCCCATACGAAATGAATCCAAATTCAAAACGAAGAGAACATCATTTGACGAGCAGCGACAAATTAACCCGGGTGGGGGAATTTTTGTGTGGGGGGTCACAGCTACCCAGAAAAAAAGCCAAACAAGGGGACTTAACCGGATCGTGTTGGGTCAGTGTGTCTTTAGAGCTCGGTCTCCAAAACTGGCACCTTCTAAACAGAAAATCATACACGTCAGAAAAATCAATTACAGAAAGTCATTTCATTTTATTTGTATTTTCATTATTTTCATCTTCTTCTTCTTCTTTTCTTTCTTCTTCTTTCTTCTTCTTTTTTCTTCTTCTTTTCTTCTATTCTTTCTTCTTCTTCTTCTTTCTTCTTTTCTTATTCTTTCTTTCTTCTTCTTTTTCTTCTTCTTCTTCTTTGCTTACTCTTCTTCTTCTTTGCTTCTTCTTCTTCTTCTTCTTCTTTTTCGTCTTCTTCTTCTTTCTTCTTCTTCCTCATCTTCTTCTTATTCTTCTTCTTATACTTCTTCTTCTTCTGATTTGCTCTTGAATCTTCTTCTTCTGTCTTTTTTTTGCCTTTTTTTTTTTTTTTTTTTTTTTTTTTTTTTCTTCTTCTTCTTCTTTTGTCTTCTTCTTTTCTTTCTTCTTTCTTCTCTTCTTTCTTCTTCTTCCTTTCTTCTTCTCTTCTTTCTTCTTTCTTCTTCTTTCTTTCTTCTTCTTCTTTCTTCTTACTTCTTCTTTCTTCTTTCTTATTCTTCTATCTTCTTCTTCTTTCTTCTTCTCCTTTCTTCTTCTTCATCTTTATTCTTCTTCTTCTTTGTTCTTATTCTGCTTCTTCTTCTCCTTATTCTTCTTCTTCGACGTCTTCTTCTTCCTTATTAAAGAAAGGGAACTGCGGTATTCTTTTCGCTATATCTTTGTTACTGTAGCCGATGCCTTTATTCTATCTTAAAGGTGGACCTGACGGATGAGTTTTTGTAAGAAACACACCCAGATCACACAAAAAACACCCTTTACAGAGATCGCAACACCTCACTTTGCTCTGGTTTCCTAGAAATACAACCGTCAAATCGCGATTCCTCCTTGGCGGAGGTGCCGAAAGTCAAATTATTTCAGTGTGCCGTCCGTCTTTTCTAATGGCCCGCCAAATCGTTTGCACGGAAATTTTTGCAATACAAGCCTTTTTAATTTTATACAGTTTTATCTAAAGGAGTTTCACTCACAACAAAGGAAGAATAGCTCCAGTTTTTGTCCTTTCTGCACTAGCAAAAAACACCCAAAACGTTTTCAACCACAATGAGTGACCTCCTCCCACCCCATCCAAAATGGCTTCTCTCTCTCCGGCATCTTCTCCGCCAAGGCGGAATCGCCCGTTTTAACGGCTTGATTTCTAAGAAACCAAAGCAAAATGAGAGTTGCGAATCTCTGTAAAGGGTGTTTTTCTGTTGATCTCGATGTGTTTCTTGCAAAAAAACTCATCCCGTCAGGGTCCACCTTTAACTCCCCCCCACACCACACATTTCTGAAGTTATTGATCTTTTCTCTGAATTTCTGTTCAACGCCTTTCCCGTTAAGGGACAGCCACACTGCGTACGATTCGACCCCAGTGTTTTATTACGATTGCGACATTCGTGAGGTTATGAATTCTCCGCGAAAATTCTAGTCTAAAATGAGTCTGATGAAAATCCTACTAGTTTATGTTTGTTCACTATTATGTTCACTTTTGCCATCGAAACATGCGCTATATAAAGCTTCATTTTTTATTATCCTTATTAATTATTATAATTTATTATTATCATCCATGGTTATATTTATAGAGAGTTATTATATTTTATTATATTTTTTTATTTCTTGTATTATTATACTATTATTTTTATATTCTTATTAATTATTAATTCTTTTTTCTATTTTCTCTTGCTCTTCCCCTTCGTTTCTTTTTATATATACCGTTTATAATTATTATTATTAATTTTTATTTCTTGTTTTCTATATATACCTTTTTCTATTAAGCATTATTACATTAAATTATTTTTTCTTCTCTATTCCCCTTGTGATTATTTTATTATACCTTTACATTCTTATTATATTTTTTTTTTTTTTTTTTTTTATTATTATTATTATTATGTCTATTTCTTGTTTTATATATATACCTTTTTAGATTATGTATTATTATTATTATTTTTTTTTAAATAAATTTCTTATGTTTTTTTTACATATACCTTTTATATAGTATTATTATTATTATTATCATATTATGATTTATAATTTTATTAGTTTATTCATTACTACCCATGTACACGAATCTGAAGTTAAAAATATCACACACACACTTTGTATCAGACATTTGATTTGATTTGTGAATCGCGCGGCGGTCGACATTAATAAGCATAGGAGCGAAACGGAAGGGAGGGTATTTCACCGTGAATCAGACGCACAGGGGACCTATCGCACGACTCGGATCGCATTGGGTCGAATCGTTGAAGTGTGGCGGGCCCTTTAGTTGTCATTTCTGTCATTTGACGATTTCGCCATTAAGTCTTTAAAAAAAACACCATCCGCCATTCTACAAACAAACGAAATAGATGAGAAAGAGGAGGGGCGTGGGGAGAAGGAGAGAAGGAGAAGGAAGAGAACAGAGAGAGATGAGAGAGAGAGATGAGAGAAGAGGAGAGAGAGAGGAGGGAGAGAAGAGAGAGATGAGAGAGAGAAGAGAGAGAGAGGAGAAGAGAGAGAGCAGAGAAAGAAGAGAGGAGGCTGGGGTCAAAGGGAAGAGTGAGAGAGAGAGAGAGAGAGAGAGAGAGATGGACGAAGGAGAGTAGAGGAGAGAGAGAGGGAGAGAGAGAGAGGGAGAGAGAGCGAACACTG
>CM065709.1:22992073-22994573 GCA_017654935.2 Phymorhynchus buccinoides | reverse complement strand
TATATGGTAAAACACGGCTAAAGTCGCTGAGAGACATTCTTAGCAATGCACAAAAACAGGTCGCTTAGCTAGCTGATCTGTGATTTGTCAACTTTTAAAAAATATAGAAAAAAAGATTATGAAGAGAGGGAAAAACAAAAAATTTCCCAATTTTCTGTTTTTTGCTTTTCAGTCTGTAGAATTAACTTTCAGATTATATAAAAAATGTCAAACGTGATAATTTTCCGACTTTAGCCTGTTTCCTATACTCTGTCAAATATAACAATATCATAAGGATATACTTAATACTTACGACTACTTTACGACTAATACTACTACTACTACGACTACTATATATAATATATAACAATAATAAACAAGTGAAACGGCGATGCGCTGGCAAAAGTCCCCTCGCAGCATCGCCGAGCTACTCCGAAACGGAATGTGTCGGCTGTACACATAATAAAAACGCATCAAGACAGCACGTAACTACCATAAAAAAACGCATATATTTGATAAAAACGGCACGTACTGAATAGGTTTTTTTATTAATAGCCTTGGGGTTGACCCGTGATTGGAGCGCGCGCGATCATGCGCACACGCGCGACAGAAAAATTGATGACAACGTGCTATAGGGACCATTGATCAAAGAAATGTGTGAAAAAAAACCTGCCATTGAAATACATGGCAAAACTGCGCGAGATATTAGTGATTATGTGTGTCGGGTTTAACCGTAAACTGGCGCGACTTGATCTTAATGGGAAACTAAATACATCAGTGGATAGCTTGCCATCTTGGCAAACTAGTTACCAAATGTGATGATGATAGCATGAATAGTTTTTGAGAAAACGGACGAAGCCGGACGGAGGCACGCCGGACGCCGCCGGACGGTCCAGACAGAACAATAGTTGCCCGAACTTCGGCGCGGGGCTAATAATAATAAAATGAAGAACGAACACCTGCTATGGGAAAAAGGAAATAATGAATATAATAAATGAGAAAACGTAAGATGCCCGAAGAAAGAATAATTATAGTGGTGGACGTGAAGAAAACGACAAACAGCTAAACCGCAAGTCATACACGTATACTCACAGCATAGAAGGACAGTACAACACAAAACACGCGCGCACACACCACACATACACGCACCGCACGCACACACGCGAACGGCCGCACGCACGTACGCACGCCACGCCGCACCACGCACACACACCACCCCACACAACACACTACACACAACACACACACACACGTTTCTTATTCTAATACCACAATTGTTGGGAACATACTTAACAACAACAACAACAACAAACAAAAAACCACACAAAATACACACAGTCGAATCACTTTAGTGGAATGACGTTTTTAAACTCTTCTCCTGTCCACACACACACACACGCACGCACAGAGAGAGAGAGAGAGAGGAGAGAGACGAGAGAGAGAGAGAGAGAGAGAGAGAGAGAAGGGAGGAGAGAGGAGAGAGAGAGAGCGAGCGAGCAGGGTGAACATATCCGGCAGGATAAGATTTAGGCACGCTAGCTTCCAAACGCCTGGGTACAAAACGAAACATTTTTTATTTTTTTTTTTTTTTTTAGAATAACAAACAGCAAGGCATGATAGACACATACAAGAGAGAAGAGAGAGATGGAGAAGAGAGAGAGAGAGAGGAGAGAGAGAAAATGGGAGAGAGAGAGAGAGAAGAAGAGAGAGAGATAGAAGATAGATAGAGAGAGAGAGAGAGAGAGAGATCGAGAAGGAGAGAGAGAGATAGAGAGAGGAGAGAGAGAGACGAGATGAGAGAGAGAGAGACGAACGATTAAAAAGGCCACAAGCCCATAGAAGTAGGAGATACAAAACACATGAAAAATGATACAAAATAAGTCGAATGAACCAAACAAATAATAACATAGCAAAGCGCCAAAAATAATTAGAGAGAGAGAGAGAGAGAGAGAGAGATGAAGAGACTGGAGAGGAGAGAGACGGAGAGAGAGAGAGGAGAGAGACTGGCACGAATGTAATGCTAGGCATAGACCCACATCAGAGCGAGAGAGAGAGAGAAGAGAGGCAGAGAGAGACGAGAGAGAGAGAGAGAGAGAGAGATAGAGAGAGAGAGAGATAGAGAGAGAGAAGAGAGAGAGAGAGAGCGATGAGAGAGAGGAGGAGACGCGAGAGAGAGAGAGAGAGAAGACTGGGACCTGGAATGTTAATGATTAGGCCATAGACCCACACAGAGAGGAGAGGAGATGAGAGAGAGAGAGAGAGACGAGAGAAGAGAGAGAGCGAGAGAGGAGAGCGAGATGATGATCATAGATCGCTCAGATCGAGACCTTACACGTAAGTTCAATGTTATTCGTCCAATACCCCCTCGATATATCTGCTATCTCTCTAGAATATATATCTATTTTTGCTCTTCTAGAGAGGCTCAGCTATTTCTCTCTTCTCTCTCTCTCTTCCCTTTATCCTTTCCCTTCCTCCCCTCCCCCCCCTCCGCTCTCTCTTTCTCTCTCTCCTCTATCTCTAC
>CM065709.1:22967387-22977387 GCA_017654935.2 Phymorhynchus buccinoides | reverse complement strand
CAGACAGGCGTGTGTGTGTGTGCGTGAGTGTGTGTGTGTGTGTGTGTGTGTGTGTGTGAACCGACTTCGGTGCTATGCTTTGTTGCTGCTGTTGTTTTTAATTTGTGATACTTATGTATATATTATATTAATTGATTTATATTGTTTATTAATTTGTGGTGAAGTTTAACGTGGTGACAGCCCTGGCATGGCCTTGTAATCTTAATCTTAATCTTAATTGGTTCATCTATTTTAGGTAAATATTAGTAGTTTTATATGAGTGTACGTTAGTCATGTTTTTCACATAATTCTAATCAAATTCTCTCCCTCTTTTATTTAATTCCTTGATGATGTTATATGCATCTTATTGTCTTAACTGTGGTGTTTCGATTTATGTAATCTGAATGTTTTTAGTATTGTTTATCGAGCCTGTGATCGCACAATTTAATGTCCACACAAGGATGAATAAAGTTGTATTGAATTGAATTGAATTGAACTGACACACTGCATACGATTCGACCCCAATGACGATCCGATCGTGATATGTGTGAGGCATGCTTATCGTGTCTTAATGAATCTGATAAAATCCGACTACTTATGTTCATTTTATTTGTAGAATAGTCCCCCGTACACGAATCTGACTAAATATCTGTATTTTCTAAATCCTATTAGGTATTAGGTATTAGGTACTTTATAGTCACAGAGGCGTCTCTGTGAAATTCGGGTTGCTCCCACCTGGAGAGCGCGTCGCAGCCAGAGGCGCGCCACCCTTCTTTTTTTTTTTTTTTTTTTTTTTGCATGCGATTTATGTGTGACTGATGAGGAAGGAAAGGGGGGGGGGTAAATTTTGACCAAATGACAACTTTTTCGTTGCCACTGGGTTTAACGTGTGCTACGTCAGTGCATGGGCACACGGGACCTCGGTTTATCGTCTCATCCGAAAGACTCCACGTTCAGACCGTTAAGGCCTAGTGCAGAATGTGAGAAAAAAATCCCCTGTACCCAGGTTCGAACTCGGGTTTACTTGACACGAAGCGAACGCGCTACCACTGTGCCACTCTAGTTATGTTCGCTATACATTTGAGAGGCATGATTCTCGTGAAAGGGTCTAAATGTATCTGATGAAATCCTGCTAGTTATGTTCGCTATATATTTGAGAGGCATGATTCTCCTGAAAGGGTCTAAATGTATCTGATGAAATCCTACCAGTTATGTTCGCTATACATTTGAGAGGCATGATTCTCGTGAAAAAGGGTCTAAATGAATCTGATGAAATCCTACTAGTTATGTTCGCTATATATTTGAGAGGCATGATTCTCGTGAAAAAGGGGTCTAAATGTATCTGATGAAATCCTACCAGTTATGTTCACTATATATTTGAGAGGCATGATTCTCGTGAAAGGGTATAAATGTATCTGATGAAATCCTACTAGTTATGTTCACTATATATTTGAGAGGCATGATTCTCGTGAAAGGGTCTAAATGAATCTGATGAAATCCTACCAGTTATGTTCGCTATATATTTGAGAGGCATGATTCTCGTGAAAGGGTCTAAGTGAATCTGATGAAATCCTACTAGTTATGTTCAATATATATTTATTGAGAGGCATGATTCTCGTGAAAGGGTCTAAATGTATCTGATGAAATCCTACCACTTATGTTCACTATTTTATTTGAGAGGCATGATTCTCGTGAAAGGGTCTAAATGAATCTGATGAAATCCTACCAGTTATGTTCGCTATATATTTTGAGAGGCATGATTCTCGTGAGGTCAGCAGGGTCTAAATGTATCTGATGAAATCCTGCTAGTTATGTTCGCTATACATTTGAGAGGCATGATTCTCGTGAAAGGGTCTAAATGAATCTGATGAAATCCTACTAATTATGTTCGCTATATATTTGAGAGGCATGATTCTCGTGAAAGGGTCTAAATGTATCTGATGAAATCCTACCAGTTATGTTCACTATATATTTGAGAGGCATGATTCTCGTGAAAGGGTCTAAATGAATCTGATGAAATCCTACTAGTTATGTTCGCTATATATTTGAGAGGCATGATTCTCGTGAAAGGGTCTAAAATGTATCTGATGAAATCCTACCAGTTATGTTCACTATATATTTGAGAGGCATGATTCTCGTGAAATGAAAGGGTCTAACGGGAATAAGCCTGATGAAATCCTACTAGTTATGTTCACTATATATTTGAGAGGCATGATTCTCGTGAAAGGGTCTAAATGTCAATCTGATGAAATCCTACTAGTTATGTTCACTGTATATTTGTAGTCGGATCGCATCGTGATCGAATCGTATGCAGTGTAGCGGGCCCCTGGGTGAAGGGAGTCGTCCTGAATAATGTGTATTATTATTCTTCCGAAGGTGGTGATTATAAACGAAAGAGAAAGAAACTGAATATTCACGAAACGATGGCTTGGAGTCAAAACGGACTATCTTTAGTAGATAGTCCATTGACGTATTATTGGATTTATTACAAAAACTAATAACTTGTAGGGTAAGACGGGGTAAAAAGCCCATGGGCGG
Organism: Phymorhynchus buccinoides; assembly: GCA_017654935.2. Taxonomy (NCBI): domain Eukaryota; kingdom Metazoa; phylum Mollusca; class Gastropoda; order Neogastropoda; family Raphitomidae; genus Phymorhynchus; species Phymorhynchus buccinoides. The sequence continues at coordinate 22,974,870 of CM065709.1, read as the reverse complement.
GTAAGAAGCCCATGCCAATTATCTCATGAGATGAAGCAAATGTCAGTCAAATTTGCCCATGAGACGAATGTTAACTGTAAGAAGCCCATGCCAATTATCTCATGAAATAAAAGCAAATAGCAATCAAATTTTGCCCATGAGACGAGTGTTAATGTTTAGCGTTCGTCTCATGGGCATCTCAAAATTTGACTGAAATTTGCTTTATTTCATGAGATAATTGGCATGGGCTTCTTACCCCGCCCATGGGCTTTTTACCCCGTCTTGACCCTAATGTAATTGTTATTCATTTAATTATTAATAATTTATTTATTCATTATTTCATTCATCTATGATCTCTTTCTGTGTCTCGGCACTGCGTGGTGACCTTCGGCAGGGGGTTTGCGGTTTTCTTCTCCATTACATCGGCAGTCGTCTTCAACCCGTTGAAGTTGGCCGATTGACTGGAAGAAGAAGAAGAAGAAGACGTATTATTGGATTTATTACAAAAACTAATAACTTGTATCAAAACAATGACTGCAGAAATATTTAAAAAAAGGGTGTTTTGCTTTTTATATGTCAGCAGTCTTTTTTTTCATGCAAGTTATTAGTTTTCGTAATAAGTTCAATAATGGACTATCTAAAGATAGTCCGTTTTGACTCCAAGCTATCGAAATGTATTTATGTATGGAACGTGACAAGAAACGTTAGAAAACCGTTAGAAGAGGGGTTAGTTTACGTCATAGTGGCCACTCTTCCGCGTCACGGGTGATAATTGACGTCAAAGATAATCATTAATAGTCCTCGTCTTTCGACTTCTAGTGACAAGAGTGGAGGGGTCGCGCAAAGGTCACGTAGAGGTCAGACAAGAGGTCATCGATTGGGTTAGATGATGATGATGATAATTGAAGAGCTAGGGGCGAAGACGATATTGAAGAAAACATTGATTGGTAGCGTAGATGGGTGTGTGTGTGTGTAGAAATGGTATGAAAAAGGGCCAGTCACACGTTCCACTAAAATCACACGACTGTACGATTCGATTCAATCACGTGGACTCCGAGAACAAAATGTGATCGGCGCATCGGGAGGGATCACGCGATCGAATCGTACCGCACAGTCGTGCGATTTTAGTGGACGTGTGGCTGTCGGGCCTTTTTTTGTGCTGCAGCCAAGGGGATTGGTTGGTTGGCCTTTGTGGACCTTCCTTAGCGCAAGCTGTCCTCAAATCCTTTTGGCAGAGAGAGAGAGAGAGAAGAGAGAGAGAGAGAGACAGAGAGAGAGACAGAGAGAGGATGTACCCTGGCCAAGGCATCTCCATTATAAACAGTTGTGTTTTTTAGCCCAGTTCTAGCCCAGTTTGTCGGAGACGACCGACTTGCTTACATAATTATTATAGAGAGCTCTGGTTTTACATCGCTTCGATAACAAAGTCTACTTTTATATCTTCTTTGGCTCTAAAGGGCCAGCCACACGTCCACTAGAATCGCACGACTGTACGATGCGATTCGATCGCGTGATCTCGATGCGCCAATCACATTTGTTCTTGGAGACCACGTGATGGAATCGTATCGTACAGTCGTGCGATTTTAGTGGACGTGTGGCTGACCCTTAAGAAGGATCCCAGTAATAGGCTACAGATGTATACGAATAAAATAACTTTTTTATATATAGCTGGAATAATGTTGGGAACGTTCACGTACGCGTGTGTGTGTGTGTGTGTGTGTGCATGTGCGTGTGTGCGTGCGTAAGTGCGTGGTGTGTGTGTGTGTGTCTGCGTGCGTGCGTGCGTGCGTGTGTGTGCGTGCGTGCGTGTCTGCGTGTATGTGTGTCTGTCAGTGTCTGTATGTATGTGTGGAAATCAGAGACAGAAAGATAGAGAGTTAAGAGAAAAAGAGACGAGAGAGAGAGAGAGAGAGAGTTAAGACACTCATAGAGTAGAGCTACTAGAGAGCGGGCGTGGAGGTGTTTAGTAGCCGTATACAATATGAGTGTCTATTACTCTCTGTATAGTATGTTCTCTCTCTCTCTCTCTCTCTTCTCTCTCTCTCTCTCTCTCTCTCTCTCTCCTCTTTTTTCTCCTTTCATTCTCTCTTCTCTCTCTCTCTCTCAGAAAATATAGTAATGCGAAGTGTGTTAATTGCAGGTTAGTGACCCCGAGGTCTGTGCTTCTTTCTTACTGTACTTTCATTCTCTCTTCTTAATTATCAACCTTTATATTGGTGCTCTCCCCTCCATTTTCCTTCCCTGAGGGCGTTCGAATTATCATTAGTGTCGTGATGTGATGTTTGGTCGCACAGTGAGAGTGCAGATAAGGAGATAAAGAAGAAGAATGAGAAGGAGGAGGAGAAGAAGAAGGAGGAGGAGGAAGAAGAAAAGAGGAGGAGGAGGAGGAGGAGGAGGAGAAAAAAGAAGATGAGAAGAAGAAGAAGGAGGAGGAGGAGGAGGAGCAGGAGGAGGAGAAGGAAAAGGAAGGAGGAGGAGGAGGAGAAGAAGGAGGAGGGGGAGAAGAAGGAGGAGAAGGAGGGGGAGAAGAAAAAGAGGGAGAAGAAGAGCAACAACAACAAGAAGACAAGAAGAAAAAGAAGAAGATATAGACGAAGAAGAGGAGGAGGAGGAAGAAGGAGAAGAAGACCAAGAACAAGAACAAGAAGAGCAGCAGAAGAAACAACAAACAAAACAACAACAACAACAACAACGAGAAGTTAAAAACGAAGAACAGGAAGAAGAAGGAGGACGAGGATGAGAAAACGCCAATGGCTTGTACCCACGTGTCGTCATATCCGGCCACAAGGAGCGTGCCATATTATGGGAGACCGCCATCTTAGTCAGTAACTTTGTTTGAAAAATGCCAGATCGATGCTCTTTACACACAAACCTGACTAAGATGGCGACACTTCCGTTGGAAGGGTCGAGATGCGCACGCAGGTGAGGGGGGGGGGGCATACAAGAAGAAGAAGAAGAAGAACAAGAAGAAGAAGAACAAGAAGAAGAACAAGAACAAGAAGCAAGAACAAGAAGAAAGACAAGAAGAAGAAGAAAGAAAGAAGAAAGAGAAGAAGAAGAAGAAGAAGAACAAGAGGTTAAAGACGATGGACGCACAGTAAAAGTGCAGATAAGACGAAAGAAGAAGAAGAAGGAGGAGGAGGAGGAGGAGGAGGAGGAGAAGAAGAAGAAGAAGAAGAAGAAGAAGAGCAACAACAACAACAACACGACAAGAAGAAGAAGTTAAAGACGAAGAAGAGTAGGAAGAAGAAGAAGAAGAGAAGAAGAAGAAGAACATGAAGAAGAAGAAGAAGAAGAAGAAGAAGAAGAAGAAAAGAAGAAGAACAACAACAACAACAACAACAACAACAACAACAAGTTAAAGAAGAAGAAGAAGGAGGAGGAGGACGAGGAGGAGAAGAAGTAAAAGCCAATACAACAAGAAAAAGAAGAACAAGAACAAGAACAAGAACAGGAAGAACAAAAGGAAGAACAAGAAGACAAGAAGAAGAACAAGAAGAAGCTAAAGACGAAGAAGAGGAAGAAAAACAAGAACAAGAACAAGAAGGTTAAAGACGATGACGACGACGACGACGACGAAGAAGAAGAAGAAGAAGAAGAAGAAGAAGAAGAAAGAAGAAGAGAGCGAGAGACAAAAACAGAGACATAGACAGACAGACAGACAGAGGATGGAAGAGTTGTCTGCAGGGACAGTCCCCGTACTCTCTGGACCGTAATGCAAACTCCACAGCATCGCATCATGTTTTTATGTATTCGATATTCCTCATCCCTATGGATGATGATCACCATAACAACAAAAACACGTATCCAATCACGTGTTCTCTTTATGCATGGTTATTGGTGGGATGGGAACTGTAGTTGACCTTAGCGTACATAATAACGGTTTTCATGTAGGGTTTTTTAGGCTACCATCTGCATGTTCATGTCCATGACCTTTGATCTCTAGGTTAACCCTTTCACCGCCAGCCATAATTCAGCTAAAAAAATTCCAGTAAATTTACCTGGATAGAGAACAAAATCCATCTGCAGTATTGGGGATTCTTCTGTGACATAAATAAAATAAGGTCTATCCTTACTTCCCAAAACTAAGACAATATAGTCTTTGGATAATATACCCCAATTTGATGCCTTTTAGTGACATAGATGTTAAATCACTGTGGTGCTAAAATACGACTTTGGCGGTGAAAGGGTTAAAGGAGATATCCGGGCACTTGTTCGTGAGGGGGGAAAATCGTTTCAAATCGGCTCTCAGCGAAAAAAAAACCACCGCTTTTGTTGACTACTGTAGTTTGAACAATACTGTTTTCTAACCTATTTTGGGGTGCTAGATCTATATCTTTTTCGTCTCCAACTCATATTCTAGTTTCCGAGCGAAGTGTGTGGGGGTTTTGTGGGGGGTTTTGTTATCTGAAGCACGGGGTTTGGTTGAGATGGAAGAGGAAGTCGAGACGAAATCGAATATTGTTTTACTTGTGACGCAAAACGCAGCCTGATGTGGAGAAGAAAAAACGACGTCTCCTCCTCTCCTCTGACGTCAAAAACATATATAGTGTGTCACGTGTCTAAGAAACTCGTTCGAATACTGATTTGGCCCACGACAGTCGTTTCATGTGGATTCCCAGAGTTTTTCGTGGCTGTTGGGGTTCAGTCCTTTGTCTTTCGCGGCCATTTTTAATTAAGTAGACTTCAAATCTTGCAGCGAAAATCAATGAAAGGTGCAGTTTCACACATGTGAGTGCAGCTCATGCGCCTGACAGCAGCGCATTGACATCGACATCATGCGATTGTACTTCCTTTGCATTCAGGGCCTGTGTCGTCGTTTCCTAATTTGAAACAGTTTAAAGCTGTACCTTTTTTTTGTCAAAATCACGGTTGTCACGTTTTTTCCCTCTTATAGCTAGTAAGAGAATACAAATCTCGAAATCTTGAAAGCATTGGTGTTTAATGTGACACGTGACGTGCGGGGTGTCTTTAAAGTCTCGTTTACCCAGATGATTTTTATTGTTGTTTCTGAACATCGAATTATTTCAACAACTGTCACGAAAAGCGTCAATCGAGAATATTCGACCCTATTCAATCTTATAATTTACAGCATTTATTTATGTTGGTCTAAGCAACGCAATTGAAACCAAGTGTATCTGAAAACGTTTTTCAGGGGGGGGGGGTTTCTCTACACAGCTAGACCCTTTAAAGTCATTTGGGTAGGTTTGTGGTTTAAGTTTAAGTTTAAGTTTAAGTTTAACGTCCTCCCGTTTAAGGCAGATGGTTATGGTGACTATTTATTGTTGAACATCAGTATTATTATGTACAACAATGGAAAAGAACCGGCGAAAATAGACGCCCTTTCAATCCATAAAAAACATAGGCATTATTTCGGTTGGAATACCATAGCAACGCAATTGCAACCAATTGTATCTGAAAGCGTTCACATCTCATTAGCTAGATGCGAGTAAAGCGACTTTGCAAACATTTTGGTATTTTTAGGTACTTTAAAATTACAGAGGTGGCCAGTGCCACATTCGGATTGCTTGCAAAATGTGACGTAAAAATATTTGTGTGACATAACTTTTAGAAGGACGCACGGTGTTCTGGTGCTGTAATGTTTGCTCAAACACACTTTTTCGTTGCCACTGGGGATGTACCTGATGGTAGAGTATGCTAAGTGCTGTTTGGCACACGATTGACCTAGGTTTATCGTCTCTCCGAAAGACACACGTTGAAATTACTCCCCTAGTTATTAGTGAGAGGAAAAAATCCCCTGTACCCAGGTTCGAACTCGGGTTTACTACAAGCGATTTTTTTTTTTTTGCCACTCAAGACCATAATTGTCCGTCACCGTGAATGAAAGTTTAACTTTAACGTCCTCCCGGTAAGGCAGTGGTTATGTTTGACTATTTTTGGTTGTTTTTGGTTTTTTATGTCTGTCCCAAGGATATCTCCCGACCGCTTGACAAAATAGACAAATTTTTGTGAAGGTGTGCCTCCTTAATAGGAATTACTCGGTTAAAAACCATTTTGCAACAATGACCTTGACCTTGACGTACGACCTTGAAAACCGCAAAATGCGATTTTTCAAGCCATATCTACGGGCACCAAACATAGGATTTTGAAACTTGGTATGAAGGTAATTTGGCTTATGCCCGTTCTGATGATTGCCACAAACTGATCAAGGTGCAAAAGGTGACGTAAAAATCGCTGGATTACATGAAAATTTTAGAATGACTCCTTCTGGTGTCCCAAGGATATCTGTTTCGAACGGGTTGACAGAATCACGTCGAGATTTTGTGTGCCTGATGTGTCACCATGAGAGTAACTTCCGCGTTTGACCATATTGAATTCGGACAATGATCACTCCCGTACACACATGAAATTACTCCCGAAAATCTTTCAGGGGCCATAACTTCACACCGTGTAGATGTTACAAGATTTTTTTTTTGGCAACAAGGTACTATTTATTTTAAATCCTTCAAACGGCATTATGATTTTGTCAATTGTTTTCTGCTCCTTGCAGTAAAAGGTTTTTGTTTGTTTTCTATTAAATTTTTGTGTTTTGTTGTTTTCAATAAAGAGTCAATTTTACATAATTGAAACAACATCGTTATCGCAAGCAAGCAATGTTACCTACTTGAAAGCAAAATACCGTCTTTCCAAAAGAAAAAGGTTGTCTTTTCTTATCTTTTTGTTTGTTTGTGTGACCTTGTTTGTTTGTTTTTTTGTCTTTTCTGTCTGTTTGTGTTCTTGTTATCAAAGCCAAATCCAAACGTTTCTAGACAGAACAAGAAGGACGTTTTGAAATTTGGTAAAAGATTAGGTTAACACCTAGCGAGGTACCCTTGCAAGTGTCTGTCTGTCTTTGCTTCTTTCTTCTTCTTCTTCTTCTTCGCTCGGCTTTTTCTTCTCCTTGTTCTATTTTTTTTTTCCTTCAAACTCTTCTTATGATTTTGTCAATTTTTTCTGCTCCTTGCAGTAAAAGGTTTTTGTTTGTTTTCTATTAATTTTTGTGTTTTGTTGTTTTCAATAAAGAGTCAATTTTACATAATTGAAACAACATCGTTATCGCAAGCAAGCAATGTTACCTACGTGAAAGCAAAATACCGTCTTTCCCAAAAAAAATGTTGTCTTTTTCTCTTATCTGTTTCTTTTGTTTTGTATTTGTTTCTTTTCTTCTTTTGTTTTCTTCTCTTCTTCTTTCTTTGTTTTCTTATCAAACCAAATCCAAACGTTTCTGACAGAACAAGAAGGACGTTTTGAAATGTGGTAAAAGATTAGGTTAACACCTAGCGAGCTACCCTTGTTTTCTGTCTGTCCTGTCTTTCTTTCTTCTTCTTCTTCTTCTTTCTTCTTCTCTTCGTCTTCTTCTTCTTCTTCTTCTTCTTCTTCTTCTTCTTCTTCTTCTTCTTCTTTTCTTTTTCTTCTTCTTCTTCTTCTTCCGTCTTCTTCTTCTTTCGTCTTTTTCTTCTTCTTCTTCTTCTTCTTCTTCTTCTTCTTCTTCTTCATCTTCTTC
>CM065709.1:22947387-22949887 GCA_017654935.2 Phymorhynchus buccinoides | reverse complement strand
TAATAAAATAATTGTAAATACATTTTTTACAAGATTTCTGCAATAAAACGGACCCCCCCCCCACACACACACACACACACCTCACACACAAACACTAATCAATCATAATATGTCCGAAACAAGTGAGTTTTAAGGGCAGAGCGAAAGGCGGAAATAGAGTCAGATGAGCGGACGTGTTGTGGGAGGGAATTCCATAACTACTGGACATTTCGGCGAACGCGCCCTTATCAACATCGACACACAAGAAAACAGCAAAGAAGCAACAAAAACAATACTTCCCCTCTACAATCCAATCTGTTCTGTGATCGTTTGTTTTGTTCTACTATTTTTTTCTGACTAATAGGAATTGTTCGGAGAGAAAATGAAGGGGAGTAATTTCATGGTGTGTGGGAGTGATCTTGCCTAATTCAATCGGTCAAACAGGGGAAGTTACTCTCCCATCAGGTAAATCCCCAGCTCTCGCCTCGTGTGTTTGAGTATACACACAGCACTTAGAACACCACATTATGAAATGTAGGTCATTTTAATTTGTACGTCACGTTTTGCAAGTTCCATCAGTTTGTGGCCGCTGGCCACCCCTCATTTTTCTAAACAAAAAAATGTTTGCAAGTCGCTGACTCGCATCCTGGCCTGCGGGTTCAAGCTTCGACGCCATTGTTGCTATGGTATTTGACCGAGTAATCGAGGTAAGCAACTCTAATTTCCACGAAGTGCTCTCCCCTAGTTTTTTTCCAGAAAATCGTCTATTGACCGATTCTCCGGCCTTTTTTTCACCCCCCCAAAAAACATCTTCCAAACAGTATTCTCCTTTGATGTTTTCAGTTTTCACTGATCTCCCCGCTGCATTCACTCGACACAATCCGATTTCGGAGGAGCTCAAAGAGTATACGTACCTTTCCCACCACGGCCATATGGCCTGGGGTCGCAGAAGAAGACCTACGGGTTGAAATGGGTGCGGGTTGGTAGACTTACTTGTGGCGGTGCCATAGCCGATGAGGTTTAGCCGAGGCGTGGTCACCGCTACAGCTATCTGTATTAATATATATAAAAAATCGGGACTTTACTGGTTTCGTACTGCCTCCGGGCATTGCCTCCAGTATTGTTCCCACCATATTTGTAGACACCATATGTGTCTGATTCAGACCAAGAGGACGTAAAACTCCATTTTCTCTCGGGTGTGGGTTGGGTTAGACTTACTTGTGGCGGTGCCATAGCCGATGAGGTTTAACCGAGGCGTGGTCACCGCTACAGCTATTGTTCCCACCATATTTGTATTTACAAATGTCCCATATGTGTCTGATTCAGACCGAGAGGACGTAAAACACTATTTTCGTCATCGGGGTGCGGGTTGGGGAGTAACGAAAAAAGAACAACATGAGAAACAAAATAAAGGAAGGAATGTGGGAGTGGTAAAATAAAGTGTGCGGGGTGTGGGGGGTGGTGAAATGGTGGGGGGGGGGGGGAGAGTGTGTGCTGATCCATTAGCTTTATTTATTTCGGGCCACCTCTCCGAAGACTTGAATTATAAATGAAGGAGAGCTAAGGGGGGTGGGGGGGGGGAGAGGGGAGAAAAGGGAAAGAGTGAGGTTAGCTAGCACAAGACTTGGAGACCGAGGGGGGGGTAAAAGGAAAGGCGACTTCCCGCATCGCCTTATTCCCATTTCGCCTTATTCCCCATATCGCCTTATTTCCATATTGTTTTATTCCCATATCGCCTTATTCCCATATCGCCCTTATTCCCATATCGCCTTATTTCCATATTGTTTTATTCCCATATCGCCTTATTCCCATTTCGCCTTATTCCCATATCGCCTTTTTCCATATTGTTTTATTCCCATTTCGCCTTATTCCCATATTGCTTTATCCCCATATCACCTTATTCCAATATTGTTTTATTCCCATATTACCTTATGCCCATATCGCCTTTATTTCCATATCGCCTTATTCCCATATTGTTTTATTCCCATATCGCCTTTTCCCGTATTGCCTTTTTTTGTTTGTGGTGTTATGATAAATAAGTACCTGTCATTAAATATCTACCTCTCGCATGCGAACTGTACCCATCTAACCCTAACCCTAACCTTAACCCTATCCCTAACCACGGAAAGAACCAAAAAATAGAGCAGGAGGGTGTAAATCTACATATTTGCCGATAAATCGATGTACAAGTCCATAAATCCATAATCCGTAAAATTCACAATGGCGGACAAACAAACGATTCTGATTGGCTACGCTAGGACTACTTCCGGTTAGGACTACTTATCTCATAGAGGTAAAAATACACCGCCACAGTGGCACAAGCCACAAACCTAGAACTCACTTTGTCGGTCTGTCTGTCCACAATTGTCGCACGCCACAAACGATTGCGAATCCGCGCTTGTTTCCATGTCACTTTATCACGTGGTAGGTTCGAAGCACGGTGCCGTTTCGTCGTTTTCATTGGCTCAAATGACTGAGTGTCAACTTGGGTGTTTGTGCATGTGGGTTTAAACTTGGTATT
>CM065709.1:22929887-22942387 GCA_017654935.2 Phymorhynchus buccinoides | reverse complement strand
TACAATTAGAAGGAAGGAAGAAAAAGAAAAGAAATGAAAATAAGAAAAGGCAGTGAAGAAGTAACGAAAAGGGTGAAGTGTGTACGGAGGAAGGAAGGAAGGAAGGAAAAACAACGAAAGAAATAAAGAGTGAGGTGAGGGGGGGAGGGAGAAAGTAAAAAGGACAAAAAAGTTAAAACACAAAACAAGCAAGTGAGAGAGAGAGAGAGAGAGAGAGAGAGAGAGAGAGAGAGAGAGAGAGAGAGAGAGAGAGAGAGAGAGAGAGAGGGAGGAGGAGGGAGGGAGGGAGGGAGGGAGAGAGAGAGAGAGAGAGAGAGAGAGAGAGAGAGAGAGAGAGAGAGAGAGAGAGAGAGAGAGAGAGAGAGAGAGAGGAGAGAGAGAGAGAGAGAGAGAGAGAGAGAGAGAGAGAGAGAGGGAGAGAGAGAGAGAGAGAGAGAGAGAGAGAGAGAGACTGGACACTGGACCCTTTTCATGTCATTGAGAGAGAGAGAGAGAGAGAGAGAGAGAGAGAGAGAGAGAGAGAGAGAGAGAGGGAGAGGAGAGGGAGAGAGAGAGAGGGAGAGAGAGAGAGAGAGACTGGACACTGGACCCTTTTAATGTCATTGAGAGAGAGAGAGAGAGAGAGAGAGAGAGAGAGAGAGAGAGAGAGAGAGAGAGAGAGAGAGAGAGAGAGAGAGAGAGAGAGAGGAGAGAGAGGAGAGACACACAGAGAGAGAGAGAGAGAGAGAGAGAGAGAGAGAGAGACAGAGAGAGAGACTGGACACTGGACCCTTTTAATGTCATTAAGAGAGAGAGAGGAGAGAGAGAGAGAGAGAGAGAGAGAGAGAGGAGAGAGAGAGAGAGAGAGAGACTGGACACTGGACCTTTTAATGTCATTAAGAGAGAGAGAGAGAGAGAGAGAGAGAGAGAGACGAGAGAGAGAGAGAAAGGGAGATGAGAGAGAGAGAGAGAGACAGACAGACAGACAGACAGACAGAGACAGACAGACAGACAAACAGACAGACAGAGAGAGAGAGAGAGAGAGAGAGAGAGAGAGAGAGAGAGAGAGAGAGAGAGAGAGGAGAGAGAGAGAGAGAGATCAAAGATGAGAGAGAAAAAATGGCAAATGATAAGAAAGAAAAACAAGAAACCAAACAAGAACAAAAAATAAGTATTTGAATCAATGATGAAAGTTTGAAACGACACAAAATGTGAACTCGGCATAATATTGTTGAGAAAAAAAATTCGGGGATATCAAAAGACAGCAACAACAACAACAAATACTCAGTTTAAGAAACTTTTCAAGACTTCAAGCAAAAAGATAATAGCTCAAACAAAAATAGCAAATCAAAACAGAAAAGAAACTTGAATATCAGTACTAAAAGATGAAAGAGATGACGATGAAAGAAATAAAAATTGAACAAAAAAACCTTACTGAAAACGAAGGATTGAAAAACAATGATAAAAGAACAAACTACGGTAAGACGGGGTAAAAAGCCCATGGGCGGGTAAGAAGCCCATGCCAATTATCTCATGAAATGAAAGCAAATGTCAGTCACATTTTGCCCATGAGACGAGGAAGCAAATGTCACATAAAGGGGCATGTCACATAAAGGGGCATAGGGCAAGACGGGGTAAAAAGCCCATGGGCCGGTAAGAAGCCAATGCCAATTATCTCATGAAATGAAGCAAATGTCAGTCACATTTTTCCCACGTCTCATGGGCAAAATGTGACTGACATTTGCTTCATTTCATGAGATAATTGGCATGGGCTTCTTACCCGCCCATGGGCTTTTTACCCCGTCTTGCCCCGTCTCGTCTCATGGGCAAAATGTGACTGACATTTGCTTCATTTCATGAGATAATTGGCATGGGCTTCTTACCCGCCCATGGGCTTTTTTACCCCGTCTTGCCCGTCTCGTCTCATGGGCAAAATGTGACTGAAATTTGCTTTCATTTCATGAGATAATTGGCATGGGCTTCTTACCCGCCCATGGGCTTTTTTATCCCGTCTTGCCCCTAGCATTCGTCTCATGGGCAAAAATGTGACTGACATTTGCTTCATTTCATGAGATAATTGGCATGGGCTTCTTACCCGCCCATGGGCTTTTTACCCCGTCTTGCCCCGTCTCTCGTCTCATGGGCAAAATTGTGACTGACATTTTCTTTCATTTCATGAGATAATTGGCATGGGCTTCTTACCCGCCCATGGGCTTTTTACCCCGTCTTGCCCCCGTCTCGTCTCATGGGCAAAATGTGACTGACATTTGCTTCATTTCATGAGATAATTGGCATGGGCTTCTTACCCGCCCATGGGCTTTTTACCCCGTCTTACCCCCCCCCGTCTCGTCTCCATGGGCAAAATGTGACTGACATTTGCTTCATTTCATGCAGATAATTGGCATGGGCTTCTTACCCCGCCCGTGGGCTTTTTACCCCGTCTTGCCCTATGCCCCTTTATGTGACATGTTTCTCTCCGATCCAGTGAGCTTTCGTATATATTGCATCCACAAAGATTCATCCTTCTTTCACAATTCTTTCTTTTTTGCAACTCCACCCCTCCTTCCCGCCCTTCTCATGTGTGCCCTCCCCTACCCCCCTACCTTCACTCACACACCGCGGCACGCACACGCGCACACACGCATGTCACCACGCACGCGGGGTGGGCGCCACATACACCACACACGCACATCATCACACACTCACTCTGTCACTCTCACTCACTCCTCTCTTCTCTCTCCTCGTCACACACACATGCGGACACACGCGCGCGCGCGCACGCTCTCTCTCTCTCTCTCTCTCTCTCTCTCTATCCCTCTCTCCTCTCTCGCATCGCTCTTCTCTCTCTCTCTCTTTCTCTCTCTCTACTCACTAACACACACACACACACACACCACACTCTCTCTCTTTCTCCTTCCCTCTCCTCTCTCTCTCTCTCTCTGTCTCTCTATTCTCAAACCACTCTCTCACACACACACAAACTCTCTCTCTCTCTATCTATTTCTCTCTCTCTCTTCCTCTCTCTCTCTATCTCTTTATATTTTGTTTCTCTCTTTCTTTTGCTTCCTCACATTGTTGAATGTTTTGTGAAATCAAAAACTAGTATATATATATAATTATAATATATTATGTATATAAAAAATTTTATTTTTTAATATACCCCCATACTTTTAGCGATGGGAATAAAAACAAACAGAAAGGAAGGAAGGGATAGCAAGAAAGAAAGGAAAAAAAAGAAAGAAGGAAAGAAAGAAAGAAAGGAAGGAGGGAAGGGAAGAAAGAAAGAAAGAAAAAGAAGAAAAGAAAGAAGGAGGGACGCAAAAAGAAGAGAAGATCATTGAGATGATGTGGTGTGACTGAAATTGAAATTTGTGGTTGCAGCTTCAAAGAACATAATTATATTATTTATTTTATCTTCTGTTGAATGAAATTTCTTTTGAATAACTTTGTCACACAATTTGAATATCTTTGTCAGAGTTTCTTTTTTTTCCTTTTCATTTTTGATAGTGTGTGTGTGTGTGTGTGTGTGTGTGTCGTGTGTGTGTTGTTTGTGTGTGTGTGTGGTGTGTGTTGTGTGGTGTGTATGTGTGTTGTGTGTGTTGTGCGTGCGTGAATATGCGTGTGTATGCGGTGTGTGATGTGTGTGTGTGGTGTGTTTGCATGTTACGTCTATCCCACTTCTAGTGATAATTAGGACATTTGTGTGTGTGTGTGTGAGTGTGTGTGAGTGCGAGTGCGTGCGTGTGTGCATGCGTGTGCATGCGTCTTCGCGCGTGCGCGCGGGGGGGGGCGCGTGGGTGTGTGTTGTGTGTGTGTGTGTGTTTCATTTAACGTCTATCCCACTTTCTCTTGAAATTAGTACCATGTGTGTGTGTGGTGGGTGTGTGTGTGTGCGTGTGTGCGTGTTGCGTGCGTGCGGGTGTGGTGTGTGCGTGGGTGTGTGTGTGTCTTTCTTTTAACGTCTATCCACTTCTCGTGAAATTAGGATATGTAGTGTGTGTGTGTGTGTGTGTGTGTGTGCTTGTGCGTGCGTCGCGTGCGGTGTGTGTGTGTTTGTGTTTGTGAGTGGTGTTTGTGTGCGTTCGTGTGTGCGTGTGTGCGTGTATGTGTGTGTGTTTATTACACTTCGTGTCTACTGAAATATAGACTGAGACTTAGAAAGGGGAAGGGTGCTAATAGAATATCAACACTCACCGCCACACACTGGCACGCGGCGCGCATGTACACACACAAACAACAACACACACACAACACACACCACAAACACACACACCACACACACAACCACACACATGGGGCGAGCGCGCGCACGGAGCGGCACTACATTCATCGATATGGAAGGACGTAAAACATGAAAAACCATACAAGCACGCACCACCACGTAACACGCACGCACGCACGCTTAACGCCACACACAAACAACACACACCACACACACATTGCGCGAGCACATAACTCACGCGTACATGCGCACAGGCCACGACTCACGCAGGCACTAAATTTTTCGTCTACACTGGAAGGACATAAAGGCGAAAAAAACCACACAACACACTACACACACACACAACACACACACACACAACACACTCACACACACACACACGTGCGCGCGCTAGCACACACACACACACGCGTACGCACGCGCGCGTGCACACGAGACAGCCACACACACACGCGCAAGCAACGTACTCGCTCAGCTTGCGCCCGCAATATGACACATTTAACAAGAGGAGAGACAGAACCAGACAAACAGAGCGAGAGACAGAGAGAGAGGAGAGAGAGAGAGAGAGAGAGAGAGAGAGAGAGCATGAGAGAGTGAGGGAGCGTAGAAACAAGGGAAGGAGAGATGATAAGTAGTAGAATAGACTGAGAGTGGAGAGAGAGAGAGAGAGAGAGACCACCGAGATAGGAGAGAGAGAGAGAAGAGACGAGAGAGAAGAGAGAGATCGAGAGTATCAAGAAGAGCTAAATAAGAAGGCCTTACAATGGGACATTACAACGACGGGGGCAAAGAGAGAGAGAGAGATAGAGGTAGAAAGAGAGAGAGAGAGGAGAGAGAGAGATAGAGAGAGAGACGGGGCGAGAGAGAGAGAGCGGCGAGAGAGAGAGAGAGACAGCGATAGGAGAGAGACAGAGAGAGAGAGAGAGAGAGGAGGAACCAAGAAGGCAACAGGGAGAACGAGAAGAAGGCCTTAAGGACATTACAGACGGGGGCAACAGGACGAGAAGAGAGAGAGGAGAGAGAGAGAGAGAGAGAGAGAGAGAGAGAGAGAGAGAGAGAGAGAGAGGAGACAGACAGAGAGAGAGAAGGAGTGAGAGCCACATGTGAGACAGAGTAGAGCTAGATGGAGAGAAGACCTCAGAGGGAGGAGGATGAGAGAGAGACGAGAGATAGATAGCGAGGAGAAGATAGAGACAGAGTAGAGATGAGAGAGGACAGGAGAGAACAAGAGAGAGAGTAAGAGTAGATTGACGAGCAGGGAGAGAGATACGATGAGAGAGGAGAGAGACGTGGGCTCGATGGAGATACAGACCAAGAAGCGAATGTGGAGAGAGAGATAAGAGGGATAGAGAGAGCTAGAGAGATAACATGAGATAGAGAGAGAAGACGCAGAAGATGAAGAAGGGAGATTACAGAACGGGTCAGAGAGAGTGGGAGAGAGAGAGAAGAGAGATAGAGAAGAGGAGAGACAAAGATAGAGTAGAAGACAGAGAGAGAGAGAAGGAGCGAGATTGAGAGAGAGCAGACAGAGAGAGAGAGGAGAGAGAGAATGAGAGATTAGAGACAGATGAATATGAGAGAGAGACGCGACCAGAAGAGAGATAGAGAGACAGAGGCAGAGAGACATATAGGAAGTGTACAGCAGAGAGAGAGAATACATAGAGGAGGAGAGGAAGCAGATAATAATCGTAGAGACAGCGTACAGAGGAGAGACATCAGAGAGGAAGGGGTTGAGAGATCACCGCGGAGAGAGACCGCGAGAGGAGAGATAGAGAGAGAGAGTAGCAAGAGGAGACAGAGAGAGACACGAGAGAGACCACAGAGATACACAGCTAGAGGCGAGACAGAGAGAGAGAAAGAGAAGAAGCGCTTAGGGACACAATTACCGACGGTGGCAAAGACATGAGCGAGGAGAGGAAGGAGAGAGCGGTGAGGAGAGATAGAGAGATAGAGAGGAGAGTAGAGACAGAGAGAGACACATGAGAGAGAGAGACGAGAGAGACAACAAAGAGGGTAGTGTGAGGTAAGAGAGAGAGAGAGAGAGAGGAGAGATAATTACTGAGGTGGAGACTCACAATTGAGTAATGAGAAAGGAGATATGGGAGCGGAGAAGTTTTTGGTTTGGCGGACTTTAAGTTGGTAAGGGATAGGTACGAAGGATATAACAAAATAAAACTCTGGGGAGGGACATTCATTACGATAACGACAAACGGGCAGACAGGCAACAGACAGACGCAAAGACAAATATGGAGGGATGAAGCATAAATTTGGAAAGAACTCATTCGTGAAATCGCATAAATGATTGCTGTATTGGTTTCGTCTTCACTCTTTTGTTTCCCAACCTCCCTCCCTTTTAATTTCCCTTTTCTTGGACTGACTCCCGTTTTGGCACTTGAGCACATCCTCCCCCCCTCCACCTCCCCTGTCCCCCCCCCCCCTAAAAACCCAACCCCCAGCCCCTCCATCCAGTTTCATTTATTTTCACTTCATCTACATTTCTGATCCCCACACTTTTATTATATTATATATAATATATATATAAGCTCTCTCTCTCTGTTTGTTTATGTATCTGTTTATCCATCTATCTGTCTGTCAGTCTGTATCTCTCTCTCTCTTCTCTGTCTCTCTCTCGCTCTTTCTCTCTCCTCTCTCTCTATCTCTCTCATCTCTCTCTCCTCTCTCTCTCATCTGTCTCTCTGTCTCTCTCTTCTTCTTCTTCGCTGCTTCTTCTTCTCTCTCTCCATGTCAGTTTTCTCTATATCATCTCTCTCCATCTATCTCTCTCCTCTCACTCTCTCTCTCTCCCTCTCTCCCGTCCCTCCATCTCACGGGCCCCCTCCAGGCTCTCTTTCTTCATCTCTCATCTCTCTCCTCCACTCTCGGGTCTCTCCCTCCTCTCTCTCATCTCGTCATTCTCTCTCTCTCTCAGTCACTACTCGTCTCTAATCTTATCTCTATCTCGCCCTCGAACCCCGCGCTCCCCCCCCCGCCCCCCCCACCCTCTGACCCCCCCCTCCCCCCCCCCCCCCCCCCCCCCTCAATCCGTCACTGACAAATCCGTCAACTTCAATTCAAGAAGCTTAGGCAGGGCGTCGAGACTAAACACAAAACTAACTTTTTTTGCAGTTTTCGATTGATGCCGAGCCCTTTCCCTCCATCTCTCTGTCAATCCTTGCCTCTCATCATTCTTGGTTCTGTTCGTCTCTGTCTCTCATCTCACGTCATTCCTGTCTCTTCTCTTCTGTCTCTCTCGTCTGTCTCTCTCTCCTCTCCATCTCAGACGTCATTTCTGTCTGTCCTCTGTCTCTCTGTCTCTCCCTCTCTCCTCTGCGTCATCTCGCTCCCATCTCCTCCAATCTGCTGCAATCCATCATTAATGGTCTCTCACCTCTCCTCGACTATTTCGCTCTCCTCAGGTCCTGCTCCCGCGCACGCTCTCATCTCGCTCTGCTGGTGCTCGTCTACCACTCTTCCTCCTCTCTCTCCTCGTCTCTCTCTCCTCTCTCCTTCCTCTCAATTCGTCTTCCCTCTCTCTCTCTCTGCCGTCTCTCTCATCCTCTTCTCTCTCTCTCTCTCTTCCTCTCCTCATCTCTCTCATGGAGTGGGGCGGGCGGGTTTCGTCGGGTTGGTCCAGATGAGAAAAGAACGGAATGCTAAACATTTAACACTTGTCTCATGGGCAGAATGTGAACCGAATTTGCTTTGTTTTGTGGCATAGTTGGAGTGGGCTTCTTACCCCCCATGGGCTTTTTGCTCCGTATACACTCACTATGAGTAGTATTGTAGTAGAAGAAGTATATTGTGAGTAATAGAGGGTTTTTATCTATTACCCTTGTTTAACCTGGTTGGTTATGTTTTTCATAAAAAGGTTTTATTTGTTTTATTGCTTATGTTGTGCTCTGCCTGGCCATGTCGTTGCTATATTACTGTTTGTTGTTATTTTTTGTTGGCGATGTTCCTGTTGCTCAATGTTCATTTTATAGTATTAAGTTATTGCATTGCATGCTTAGAACCAAGGACAGAATGGAAAGACTAGGCCAGCCTAAATTCTTTTCCTTGTAAAATAAAGTTTCTGAGTTCTGAGTTCTGTGAGTTCTGAGTTTCTGAGTCTCTCTCTGTCTTCTGGTCTCTCTTGCTTTCCTCTCTTTGCCATATTATTCTCTCTGTGTCGTTAGCTCAGTGTGATTCTCTCGGTTATTCCCTTGTCCTCTCCTTCTTCTTCTTCCTTTCTTCTTCTTCTTCTCTTCTCTTCTTCTTCTTCTCTTCTCTTCTCTTCTTCCTTCTTCTTCTTCTTCTTCTTCTTCTTCTTTCTCTTCTTCTTCTTTGCTTCTCTTCTCTTCTTCTTCTTCTTCTTCTTCTTTCTTCTTCTTCTTCTTCTTCTTCTTCTCTCTTCTTCTCTTCTTCCTCTTCCTCTGTCTTCTTCCTTCTTCTTTTCTTCTTCTTCTTCTTCTTCTTCGTTCTTCTCTTCTTCTTCTCCTCTCTTCTTCTCTTCTTCTTTCTTCTTTCTTCCCTTCTTCTTCTTCTTCTTCTTCTTCTTCTTCTTTCCTCTTCCTCTTCTTTTTCTCTTCTTTCTTCTTCTTCTCTTCTTCTCTTCTTCTTCTTCTTCCTTCTTTCTTTCGAGGGAAACACACGCGAAAACGTTGATTTTGACACGTGACGTCGTGAAGTCTTTACGCTTCAAATGTCCCCCCACTCCCCCACCTCCTTGTCGTGAATGGGAGGTTCTTCTTCTTCGTCTTCTTCTTCTTCTTCTTCTTCTTTCTTTCTTCTTCTTCTTCTTCTGTCTTCTTCTTCTTCTTCCTCTTCCTCTTCTTCTTCTTCTTCTTCTCTTCTTCTTCTTCTTCTTCTCTTCTTCTTCTTCTCTTCTTCTTCTCTCTCTTTCTTCTTCTTCTTCTTCTGCTCTTCCTCTTCTTCTTCTTCTTCTTTCTTCTTCTTCTTCTCTTCTTCTTCTTCTTCTGTCTTCGGAAAACTTCTTCTTCTTTCTGTCTTCTTTCTGCTTTCTTCTTCTTCTTCTTCTTCTTCTTCCTTCTTCTTCTTCTCTTCTTTCTTTCTTCCTTCTCCTTCTTCTATCTTCTGCTTCTTTCTTCTTCTTCCTTCTTCTTCTCTCTTCTTCTTCTTCTTTCTTCTTCTTCTTCTTCTTCTTCTTCCTTCTCTTTCTTCCTTCTTCTTCCTTATCTTCTTTCTTCTTTTCCTTCTTTCTTCTTCTTCTTTTCTTTCTTTCTTCTCTTCTTCTTCTTCTTCTTCTTCTTCTTCTTCTTCTTCTTTCCTTCTTCTTCTTCTTCTTCTCTTCTTATTCTTCTTCTTCTTCTTCTTTCTTCTTCTTCATTCTTCTTCTTCTTCTTCTTGCTTTCTTTCTTCTTTCTTCTTCTTCTTCTTCTTCTTTCCTTCTTCTTTCTTCTTCTTACTTCTTTTTATTATTTTTTTCCTTGGTTCTTTATGGGCGGATTACAAAAAGGTCTTTAATGTGCCTAAATATTAACTTTACCCATATCAATCAATCAGTCAATCAATCTCTCTTCTGTTAATATTTGTTTATTGTTTTTTTGTATGAATTTTTAATATTATTATCATAAATTGTTTGACTTTATTCTTTTCTTGTTTATCTTTTCTTTTCTTTTGTTCTTTATGGGCAGATTGTAAATTTAAAAAAGTGGGGGGGGGGCTTTTCCATGTGCCTAATAAATTGTTCGGTCAATTTTCTTTTTTCTTTTTTTCCTGCTTCTTTCTTCTTCTTTCTTTCTTCTTCTTCTTTTCTTCTATCTTCCTTCTTCTCTTTCTTTCTTTCTTTCTTTCTTCTTTCTTCTTCTTCTTCTTCATCTTCTTCTTCTTTCTTTCGTTCTTTTCTTTCTTTTCTTCTTTCTTCTTTCTTCTCCTTCTTCTTCTTTTCTGTTTCTCTTCTTCTTCTTCTTCTCTTCTCTTCTTCTTCTTCTCCTCCGTCCTCGCTCCTTCTCGCTCGTCCTCCTCCTCCTCTTCTTCTTCTTTTTCGTCGTCTTCTTTCTTCTTCTTCTTTCTTTCTTCTTCTTTTCTTCTTCTCTTTCTTCAGTTTTCTTTTCTTCTTCTTTTTCTTCTCTTCCTCCTCTTCTTCTTCTTCTCTTCTTCTTTTCTTCTCTTCTTCTATCCTTTCTTCCTTCTTGCTCTTCTTCTTCTATATTTATTTTTCTTGGTTCTGTATGGGCGGATTTTAGCCAAAGGGCTCTTTAATGTGCCTAATCTTTACCCATTAAAAAGTTCAATTTATAATCTTCTTCTTCTCTTCTTCTTCTTTTCTTCTTCTTCTTCTTCTTCTTCTTCTTCTCGTCTTTTCCTTCTTCTATTCTTCTTCTTCTTCTCTTCTTCTTCTTCTTCTTTTTTTTCCTTCTTTCTTCTCTTCTTCAATTTTTTTTCCCTTCTTCTTTTTTTCCTCTTCCTCTTTTCTCTCTCACTCCTCTTCTCTCTGTTTTATTATTCTTACTTTTTCTTTCCTTCTTTCTTCTCCTCCTGGCCCTCCCCTTCCCCTTCCTTCTTTCTTCTTCTTTTTAGTCCCCGAGCGAAGGTTTCGGGGAACTATTTGTTTCTGTCTGGTCCGTCCGCGTGCCTCCGTCCGCTATTCGTCCGTTTTTCCTCAAAAACTATTCAGTCTATCATCATCAACATTTGGTATACTGTTTGCCAAGATGCCAAAGCTATCCACTGATGTATTTCGTTTTAGATTAAGTCAAGGTCGCGCCAGTTACGGGGTTCAAACCCCGAAACACATAATCGCTAATATCTCGCGAGGTTTTTGCATGTATTTCAATGCGATTTTTACACTTTCTTGATGAATGTCTATAACGCAGTGTCATGACTTTTTCGGGGGCGCGCGTGTGCGCATGATCGCGCGGCTCTCAAATCACGGTCCGAACCCCACAGGCTATTTATTACAAAAAAACTATTTCATTACGTGCCTGCTTTCATGCGTTTGTATGTGTTACTTGCTGTTTTGGGGGTGGCGTTTTTATGTATTTGTACAGCCACAACATGTCCGATTTCGGAGTAAGCTCAGGGCGATGCTGCGAGGGGACTTTCAGACCGCATAGGCGTTGCACTTGTTTCTTCTTCTTTTTTTCCCCATTTTTTTCTTCTTTTTGCTTGCTGTTATGGATACCTTTTAAGCACACCTCGACAAGCAGGATTCATCCTATATTCAACTAAACATTACGTTCGCTCTTCCTTTCCCTTATCCGACACCCCCCCCCCCCCACCCCACCCGTCCCCCACCCCCCACCCTCCCACCCCTCACCCTCTGCCCCCGTCCAAGTTCAATTCTTTAAAATCGTTAACGTCCACCCTCTTGGAGATTATACCATTCATTACGTCGGGGAAAAATTGTTATATTATATTTTTTTATATGTATTAGTTTGTTAGGGGTTGGGAGTGGGCTGGGGGGATGTTAAGCTAGGGTGTGAGGTAGGTTGTGGTAGGTTGCAAGTTGGTAGGAGTGGGGGAAGGGTCTGAGTGAAGGGTGAGGTATGTTTGTGTTGTGTGTATATAATATATGTGTGTGTGTGTGTGTGTGTGTGTGTGTGTGTGTGTGTGTGTGTGTGTGGTATGTGTGTGATGGTGTCTGCGTGCGTGTTTGTGCGTGCGTGTGTGTTGTGTGCGTGTGTGTGTGTAATGGTGTGCGTATGTGTGTATTGCATGTGTGTGTGTGTGTGGGAGTATGTGTATATGTTTAAAAGAGAGGAGGGAGACAGCGACCAGAGAGAGAAAGAGACAAAGAGAGAAGAAAGTGTGTGTGTGTTTGTGGTTTGTACGTGTGTGTGTGCGTGTGTGTGTGCGCGTGTGTGTGTGTGTGTGCGTGCGTGTGTGGTGTGTGTGTGTGTGTGTGTGTGCTTGTGCTTAATCCTGCCGTGCCTGCGTTGGGTCCTTGTGTTATATTCATGTGCGTGCGCGCGTATGCGTGTGTTTATGTGTGTGTTTGTCTGTCTCTCTGTCTCTGTGTATTTGGTGTGTGTTTTTTTACTGTTGCCATGCAGTGAGTGTGTTTCTCTCTGTCTCTCTGTCCTTGTTGCTCCGTGCCTTTCAGAGATTTTCTAATAATGGTACAATTTCTTTCTTTTTTCACTTTGAATACGGGTGCGAATGTCTTAGAATAAGCACTTAATGAGAGACGTAAGAAGTATATATTACGGGAAATATTATGATGTGCTGTGAGAGGGGGGCCCTTAATTTCGGAGAGGTTTTTGTTTTTGTCTTATAGTGCTCTCACCTTCTTTCAGAGTTTTTTCATATTTTTCATCTTTAATTTTCTTTCAGTTAAAAAGACAAGTTTTTGTCTCTC
>CM065709.1:22926592-22929387 GCA_017654935.2 Phymorhynchus buccinoides | reverse complement strand
CGGGAGAAGAGCGAGAGAGAGAGGGACGAGGGGGAGGTGAGAGAGGAGCGATGAGGATGAGAGAGTGAGAGAGAGAGAGATCGGAGAAGAGATGGAGTGAGACGTAAGAGATGACGACGAGAGAGAGAGACCGAGAGAGAGAGGAGAGGAGACAGAGAGAGAGAGAGAGAGAGAGATAATTTGCTCTGGTTTCCTAGAAATCAAACCGTCAAATCGGCGATTCCTCCTTGGCGGAGGTGCTGGAAGTCAGAATTGTTTGACAGCATGTGTCTTCTCTTTTCTAATGGCCGCCTGAGTCGCTTTAATTAGGCCAAATCGTTTGTACGAAATGTTCCCACAACACAAGCCTTTAGTTTATACAGTTTCAGTTTGCCAAAAGGAGTTTTGCTCACAAGAAAGGAAATGGCCTTGTAATGAATTAATTAAAAAAAAAGGGCGCTGCATTTTTCCAAAAGAGTAAGCAAGAAAGGGTTTATTCGCCAAAAGAAGACCGTCGATGGCTTGGAGTCAAAACGGACTATCTTCAGATAGTCCATTTACGTATTATTGGATTTATTACAAAAAATAATGACATCTATCAAACAATGACTGCAGAAATATAAAAAGGGGGGTTTTCTTTTTATATTTCAGCAGTTTTTTTTAATTTTTATACAAGTTATTAGTTTTCGTAATAAGTTCAATAATATGTCAATGGAATATCTAAAGATAGTCCGTTTTGACTCCAAGCCACTTGTTTTGACCAAGTTTTGTGTTTGGCTCGGGTGCACCTTCAATTAAGAGATCTGACGAAGAGCTCTCGATATGAACGGGGACAAATTCCTATCCATCATACTCGTTCCTGGGGCAGTGAGTGGATGCCTCGTGCCTCCATTCGGGGAGCTAGACGACCCCGCTCCCGTGGGGATAACGGTACCGGGAGGTCTTTCGTGTTCTCCCACCTTCTGGAAGTTCTGTGCTTGTAACTTCCTCTAACCTGTCACTCTCTTTTGACTTTGCCTTTTCCCTTTGCTTTATATCATCTACTTTTTTTCTGCCTTATAATTGGCCAATACTCCTTGTCTCTTTTATTAAAAAAAAAAATCTTCCAAATAATTTTCTCCTTTGAGCTCCTCCGAAATCGGAATGCGTCGGCTGAATGCAGCGAGGGAGATAAGTGCATGAAAAACTGACAACCGGACGTATACGTACCTTATCCATTATGGCCATATGGCCTGGGAACGCAGAAGAAGAAAAAGAAGAAGAATACTCATTCTTCTCGTGAAAAGCACGCGCATTACTAAAAATAGTCTGCGCGTGTCGTTCCTTTAGTTTATCAACAAACATTGTCTGTCTTGTAAAGTGATGGAACGCCTTTTGATGTGAGTAGCGAACTCTTTTTTTAAACTCTTTTTTTAAATTTTATCTTTTCACTCGAGTTTGTCCACTAATTAAAAAAAAAGAAAGAAGTTAATTAATGAGTATTAATAGTTTTCTGTTTACATATTATTCCCCCCCCCCTCTCTCTCTCTCTCTCTCTCTCTCTCTCTCTCTCTCTCTCTCTCCCTCTCTCTATCTCTCTCTCTTCTCCGATCTCTCTCTCTCTCTCTCTCTCTCTCTCTCTCTCTCTCTCTCTCTCTCTCTCTCTCTCTCTCTCTCTCTCTCTCTCTCTCTCTCTCTCTCTCTCTCTCTCTCTCTCCCCCAAGTGGAACCAATGATAACCTATGGAGCAGAAGTATGGGGGCTATTGAAAAATGAATTGGTGGAAAAAGTGCACACGTTAGCCATTAAGCGTTTTCTAAATATCCCCTTACATAGTTCTAATAAAATGGCATACGGGGAGACGGGAAGATATCCTTTACAGCTACGCACAAAGGTTAAATGTATTAGATATTGGCTGCGCTTAGCTAAACTTCCAATAAGTAGAATAAGCAAACAGGCTTACAACATGTTATTAAACCAGCATGAGAATGGTAAGCAAAACTGGGTATCGGATATAAAGACGTTTCTTTTCCAAAATGGGTTTGGTTTTGTGTGGAATAACCAGGGAGTTGAACATGATAAGGCCTTTATTTATGAATTGAGAGAACGCTTAATTTCATCGTATCAACAGACTTGGCATTCCGAAATGAACAACAAAGAAAAATACGAATGGTTTTTGCGTTTTAATAGCGACCTACAGCCCGAAAAATATCTATCTATTGTAACAAGAAAATGGCATAGGGATTCGTTTGTACGTTTTCGTACGAGAACTCTTGGTCTGTATTGTAATAAGCGATGGTATAATACCGAAATACAGTATGACGTTAATTGTCCAGTGTGTAAATTGAATGTGGTAGAAGACGAGTTTCATTTCTTCTTCCAATGTGAACTGTATGAAAATGTACGAAAGAAATGTGATGTTTTCAAATCATTCTGGGCTGCGAGATATGACTTGATGGCTTTGCTGCAAACAAAGAAAGAAGATTATATCAAATCAATAGCAGAATTTGTAGCAGAGGCATCTAAACTACGGAAAAAGAAACTTGACATTGTAGTATAATCACAAGTGATCATTTAAACTACGTCTTGTTAATTAGACCTGCTGGTCGCTTAGTATTGGTATAAAATTATATAGATTATACTTGTAGATTCATATTTGTCTTTTAGTTATGTGGAAAAACTTTGTTCGTTTCTTTTTATTTTATTTTTCTGACCTAATATGTTAAAATTGTGTGCCTCTATGTCAAATGGCATGTTAACTGCTGATGACATTAAAACACTTTCATTTGTCATTTGTCATTTGTTCTCTCTCTCTCTCTCTCTCTCTCTCTCTCTCT
>CM065709.1:22901592-22916592 GCA_017654935.2 Phymorhynchus buccinoides | reverse complement strand
CTCTCTCTCTCTCTCTCTCTCTCTCTCTCTTCTCTGTCTCTCTCGGTCTGTTTGTCTGTCTGTCTCTCTCTTGTTAATGTTGTATATGCGCGCAAAACAGCTGTGCTACAGTGTGCTTGCGCGTGTGTGTCTGTCTGCTGTGCGCGCGCGTGC
This sequence comes from Phymorhynchus buccinoides, assembly GCA_017654935.2. Taxonomy (NCBI): domain Eukaryota; kingdom Metazoa; phylum Mollusca; class Gastropoda; order Neogastropoda; family Raphitomidae; genus Phymorhynchus; species Phymorhynchus buccinoides. The sequence goes on along the minus strand of CM065709.1, from coordinate 22,916,439 downwards.
GTGTTTTTACGCGTGGTATGTGCGCGTGTGATGTGCGAATGTGTGTTGAATGTGTGTGTGTGTGTGTGTGTGTTTGTGTGTGTGTGTGTGTGTGTGTGTGTGTTGTGCCTTCAGCTTTACTGTCCTTTCCAGTGTTAGGCGAAAATTTAGTGCCTGCGTGAGAGTGTGCCTGTGCGCATGTTACGCTGAGATGCGTATGTGCTCGCGGCAATGTGTTGTGTGTGTGTGTGTGGGGTTGTGGTGTGTAAGCGTGCTGTTGCTTGTTGCGTGTACGTGTTGGTGAGTGCGTGCATGTAGTTTTTCAGTTTTAACGTCCTTCCATTATAGATGGAAAATGTAGGTGCGCGCGGTCGCGCGCGCGCGCGCGCGCGCGTATGCGTGTGTGTGTGTGTGTGTGTGTGTGTGTGTGTGTGTGTGTGTGTGTGTATGTGCGCAGCACGTGCCAGTGTGTGCGTGCGTGAGTGTAATTATTCTATTAGCACCCCTTCCTTTCTCGTCTCAGTCTTTTTTATATTTCAGTAGACACGAGTGTAATAAATCACACACGCATTACACCCACAAACGCACACACGCACACGCACACACACACACACACGTACGCACGCACCGCACACACACCCATACACACACGCACGCACACAATCAATTTCACGAGAAGTGGACGCACACACACACACACACGCACACGCACGCACACGCAAGCACACACACACACACACACACATGTCTAATTTCACGAGAAGTGGATAGACGTTAAATGAAACAACACACACACAACACACACACAAAAACGCACGCGCGCACGCTCGCACGCATGCCCGCACACACACGCACGCACCCCCATACCCCACACACACACATCGTCTTAACATTACATGTCTAGAAGTGGAATAGGAAACACGTTAAATGAACAGACACACCACACACACGCACAACGCACACGCACGCACGCGCGCAAAAACACGCACGCAAACCACACACACAAACACACACACACACAACACACACACACACAACACACACACACACACACACACACACACCACCAACACGACACACCCAACTATGCAAAAACTGAAAGGGGAAAAAAAGAAGAACTCTGGACAAAGATATTCAATTGTGTGACAAAGTGATATTCAAAAAGAAATTTCATTCAACAGAAGATAAAATAAATGAATATAATTATTGTTCTTTGAATGTCAGTCACAACCACTCCATCTCAATGATCTTTCTTTCTTCCTTCCCTCCTTCTTTCTTTCTTTTAGGCGTGATGCTTTTCTTTCTTTCGGCTGTGCATAATGGCTTTCTTTCTTTCTTCTTTCGTTTTTAGGATTTTTTTTTTTTCCCTTTTTTTTTTTTTCAAAATTTTCTGGATTTCTTCCTTCCTTCCTTCCTTTTCTGTTTGTATATCCCATCTCGAAAAAGTATGGGTGGTATTAAATTTTTTTTTTTATATATATATATATAAATTATATATATATATATTTTATTTCACAAAACTTGAACAATGTGAGGAAAGAAAAAGAAAGAGAGAAAAGAAAAGAGAAAGAGAGAGAGAAGAGAGGAGAGAGAGAGAAGAGAGAGAAGAGAGGAGAGAGAGAGTGATTGGTGTGTGTCGTTTGAGAGAGAGAGAGAGAGAGAGAGAGAGAGAGAGAGAGGAAGAGAGAGAGGAGAGAGAGAGAGAGTGTGTGTGGTATGGTGTGAGAGGGAGAGGAGAGAGAGAGAAAGAGAGGAAGAGATGAGAGAGAGAGAGAGAGAGAGAGAGAGAGCGAGAGAGAGGATTGAGAGAGAAGAGGAGCGAGAGAGAGAGGAGAGTGAGAGATGGCAGAGAGAGAGAGAGGAGGAGGAGACGAGATGGAAGAGAGGGAGGGCAAGGATTGATAGAGGGAAGTATGGAGACGGGAAGAGGAGAGGAGACGCGAGAGAGATGAGAGGCGAGAGAGAGAAGAGAGAGAGAGAGAGAGAGAGAAGAGAAGGAAGGAGAGACGAGGAGGAGACTGAGAGAGAGCCAGCGGTGAGAAGAATCGGTCAGTTGAGAGTGAGAGAAGAGAGAGAGAGAGATGAGATGAAAGAGAGCCCGAGATTGAGAGAGAGTGAGAAGTCAGGGACAGAGATTGCGTATGTAGAGAGCGTGAGCGCGATGGAGTATCGTGGGTACGAGATGTGTGTGAAGGACATCGAGAGTGAGACGAGTTGCGAGTGAGAGAGAGATTGTGAGAGGTAGGCAGCGTGCGTGGTGTGTGACAATGCGCGTGGAGACGTGAATGCATGCGTGTGTGCGTGCGCGCGCACAGAGAGTGTGTGAGTGAAAGGTTAGGGGGGTAGGGAGGAGAGAGAGAGGGAGACAGAGTGAGAGAGGGGCGCGAGAGAAGGAGGGGTGGAGTTGCAAAAAAGAAAGAATTGTGAAAGAAGGATGAATCTTTGTGGATGCAATAGATACGAAAGCTCACTGGATCGGAGAGAAGCATGTCACATAAAGGGGCATAGGGCAAGACGGGGTAAAAAGCCAATGGGCGAGTAAGAACACCACTAGACTACCATATCAGGAGATGAGAGGAAATGTCGAGAGAGAGAGCCCATGAGATTGTGGGAGGGAGAGACGAGAGTAGAGAGCGGAGGGGGGAGAGAGAGAGAGAGACACGAAACACTAGATGATTTGCGAAGGACGGAGAAGAGAAGAGATCCCGCGACGTATAGCCCCATGAATACAGCAGGGAGCGTGAGAGAGGAGAGAGAGGAGGATGAGTGAGAGGAGAGTGCGGAGAGGGGATCCGAGAGAGATGCAGGAGAGAGAGACGGTGTGGCTAGAGAGAGGGAGACGGTAGAGAGAGTGAGAGGAGAGACACAGAATTCATGGGAGGTTTTTTGTTCAATTTTTATTGCTGAGATCGTCATCTCGTTTCATCGGAAGAATGACAGGGATGGGAGTTTCTTATATGTGGAGATTTGCTAGGATTTGAGAGAGCTAGCATCGTGAGAGGAGAAAAGCGAGAGAGCTCGAGAGAGGAGAGGAGAGGTTGAAGGGGAGAGCGAGAGGTGAGGACGAGAGAGAGAGATAGAGGAGAGTAGTGATGGAGAGAGATTAGATTGATGAGGAGAGAGAGAGAGAGGAGGAGATGGCAGGATTGAGATGAGATTGAGAAGAGAGACTTGGATGTGAGACGAGAGGATCTGAAGAGGGAGGGAGAACACCAATGAGCAAGTATCCCGTCCGTAGGAGAGAGAGAGGGAGAGGGAGGCACATTGATCGGGAGATTATTGTTGAAAGAGAGGGAGCAGGAGGAGAGACTAGAGAGATTGGAGATCCCTCATGATTGAGAGATTCAGTAGAATTCAACGGAGTTAGCTCTCTCTCTCTCTCTCTCTTACTGACATTAAAAGGGTTCCAGGTCCAGTCTCTCTCTCTCTCTCTCTCTCTCTCTCGCTCTCGTCTCTCTCTCTCTCTCTCTCTCTGAATGACATTAAAAGGGTCCAGTGTCCAGTTCTCTCTCTCTGTCTCTCTTCTCTCTCTCTCTCCTCCTCTTCGCTATGTGTCTCTCTATCTCCCTCTCTTCTCTCTCTCTTCTCTCTCTCTCTCCTCTCTCTCTCTCTCTCTATCTCTCTCTTCTCTCTCTCTCTCAATGACATTAAAAGGGTCAAGTGTCCAGTCTCTTCCTCTCTCTCCCTCTCTTCTCTCACGCTCCTCTCCTCTCTCTCTCTCTCTCTCTCTCTCCTCTCTCTCTCTCTCTCTCTCTCAAGGCCTGAAAAGGGGTCCAGTGTCAGTCGCTCTCTCTCTCTCTCTCCTCTCTCTCTCTCTCCCTCTCTTCTCTCTCTCCTCTCTCTCTCTCTCTCTCTCTCTCTCTCTCTCTCTCTCTCCTCTCCTCCTCTCTCTCTCTCTCTCTCTCCTCTGCTCTCTCTCTCTCCCTCCATCCCTCCCTCCCTTCCCTCCCTCTCTCTCTTATCTCTCTCTCTCTCTCTCTCTTCTCCCTCTCTCTCTCCCTCTCTCTCTCATCTCTCTCACTTGTATTGTTTTTGTCGTTTTAACTTTTTGTACCTTTTACTTTCTCCCTCCCGCCCCCTCACCTCACTCTATATCTTTTCGTTGTTCTTCCTTCCGTCCTTCCTTCTCCGTAACACTGTCACCCTTTCGTACTTCTTCACTGCCTTTCTTATTTCATTTCATTTTCTTTTTGTCCTTCCTTCTAATTGTATTCATTTTTTTCTTCTTTTCCTTTCCTTCCTTCTTCTCCCCACACTCCCCCCCCTTTTCCGTTTCTTCATCCCCTTTTCTTCGTTTCTTTTCTTCCTCTCTCCTCCTATATATATATTTTTTCTTTTCTCTTATACTCTTCACTTCTTTCTCCTCCTTCCTTCCCCTCTCTTCCTTTATTTCTGTCTTCCTTCCTTCGTCCCTCTTTCCTCGTTTCTATCTATTCTTTCGTTTATGCTTTCTTTATCATTTTTCTTCTCTCTTCCTTCCTTTCTTTCTTTCCTTCTTTTCTTTTCTTTTCCCTCATTTCTTCCTTCCTTTCCTTCCTCTCTTTCCTTATTTCTGTATTCTTCCTCGCTTCCTTCTTCCTTTGTTTCTACTTTTTTTCTTCTTATGTCTTTCTTTCTCTCTTCCTCCTTCCTTCCTTCTCCTTTCTTTCTTTCCTCTCCTTTCTGTTTTCCTCTCTCCTTCCTTCCTCTCTTTCCTTTATTCTGTTTCCTTCCTTCGTTCCCTCTTCCTTTGTTTCTATCTTTTCTTCTTTCTCTTGTCTTCTCTTTCTTTCTTTCTCGCTTCCTTCCTTCCTCTCTTTCCTTTATTTCTGCTTCCTTCTTCGTGTCCCTTCTTCCTTGTTCTACCTTTTCTTTCTTTTTTATTTTCGTATCTTTCTTTCTTTTCCTTCCTTCTCTTTCTTTCTTCGTTTCTTTCTTTCCTCATTTCTTCCTTACTGTCCTTCTCTTTAATTTATTCTTGTTTACCCTCCTTCGTCCCTTCTTACCTTATGTTTCTATCTTCTTTCTTTCTTTCTTTCTCTCTGCTTCCTTTCTTTTCTTTCTCTCCTTTCTCTGTTTTCCTCTCTTCCTCTTTTCATATCCTGTTTGATGACTAGGCTACTTTCTTTCTCTTTTTCTTTCTTCTTCTTTTCTTCTGCGTTCCCAGGCATCTGGCCATCTGGGTAAGGTACGGTATGGTCCGGTTGTCCTTTTCACTGGTCTCACCCGCTGCGCACAGCCGACACCATTCCGATTTCTGGAGGAGCCCAAAGGGAAACATTATTTGGAGAAGAGATTTGTTTTTTTAACGAAAAAAAAAGGCAGGAGAATGGTCAATAAGTCAGAAAGATAGTAGACGATATAGAAAGCAAGGGAAAAGGCAGAGTCAAAGAGTAGTGGCAGATTATTTGGTATGTATCTGGTACTTTAAGTCACAAGAGGATTCTCTGTGAAATTCGGTTGCTCCCACTGGATGAGAGCGTGCAGCAGAGCGCCGCCACCCATTTTGATTTATTGGTATGCGATTTTGTTGTGACGGATGAGGAAGGAAGGGGAGGGGGGGGGGGGGGGGGGGGAGGAGGGTAAATTTGGCCAAATCACACTTTTCGTTGCCACTGGGTTTAACGTGTGCTAAGTGCATTGCGGCTCACAGGACCTCGGTTTATGTCTCATCCGAAAGACTCACGTTCAGACCGTGAGGCCTATGCAAAGTGAGAGGAAAAAGACCCATGTACCCAGGATCGCATCGGGTTTATCGTGCACGAGGCGAACGCGTTACCTCTGTGCCACCCTACACCTAGAGGAAGTACAAGCACAGAACTTTCAGAAGGTGGAGGAGGAACTATTTAAACGAAAGACAACGGGGGAGAGCTCGTGGCGGTGGGGGGTGGGGGTTGGCGGGTGTTCAGCTAGCCCTCCCGTATGGAGGCACGAGGCATCCACACTACTGCCGTTGACTAGCACTAAAAACCTTCAGCCTTTTTTGTTCCAACGATGTTCACACAATCATACAATCCGAAGCAAAAAGAAGAAAGATTTCTGCATTCCCAAAAAAAAGGTTATCTGAAAAAAGAACAGTCAGCCTTCACGGGGAACGGGATTTCTCCAGGGTTAGGATATCAGCCAATAGGGGTTGATTGTCATGAAACTGAAAAAAAACCCAACAGACTTGATAGTGAGGGTTCCTGCAAACATCAAAGGAGGGGGGGGGGGGATATCTAAAGAACGGCTTTACCGGAATATTATGCACGGTCATTAACCAGAGTTAGCAGTCCCCCCCAAAACAGAAAGGCTGATGACCTGTGATTGGCGTAGTACTTGCCGTCGGACGAAAGAAGAAGTGAGGAGGAGGAGAGGAGGAGGAGGAGGAGGAGGAGAGGAGGAGAAGGAGGAGGAAGAGGAGGAGGAGAAGAAGGAGGAGGAGGAGGAGGAGAAGAAGGAGAGAAGGAGGAGGCGGAGGCGGGAGGAGAGGAGGAGGAGGAGAGGAGAAGAGGAGGAGGAGAGAAGAAAAAGAAGAAGAAGAAAGAGAGAGAGATGAGAAGAAGAAAGAAGAAGAATAGAAAGAGAAAAGAAAGAAGAAGAAGAAGAAGGAAGAAGAAGAAGAGAAGAAAGTTATGATTGGGGAGAAAGATCATAATAGACCAAACACTTTGATCACAATATATTACCAATCTTGGAGAGAAGAGAGAGAGATCGAGAGAGAGAGAGAGAGAGAGAGAGAGAGAGAAGAGTGAGGAGAAGAGGGAGACGAGAGAGATGAGATAGATTGAGAGAGACGAGATGAGAGAAGAGAGAGAGAGAGAGAGAGGGTGAGAGACGAGAGAGACGAGAGAAGGGAGAGAGGAGAAGGAGAGAGAGAGAGAGAGAAGAGAGGAGAGAGAGAGAGGAGAGAGAGAGAGAGAGAGAAGAGATGAGAGAGAGAGAGAGAGAGAGAGAGAGAGCGGGGGGGGGAAGGGGGGGGAGAGAGAGAGAGAGAGAGGAGAGAGAGAGAGAGAGAGAGAGAGAGCGAGAGAGAGGAGAGAGAGAGAGAGAGAGAGAGAGAGAGAGAGAGGGAGAGAGAGCGATGAAGAGAGAGAGATGAGAGAGAGAGATGAGAGAGGAGAGAGATGAGAGAGAGAGAGACGAGATGACGAGACGACTGTAGATGAGAGAGAGACGACGAGAAAGAGGAGAGAAGAGAGAGAGGGGAGAGAGAGAGAGAGAGCGAGAGGAGAGAGAGAGAGAGGATGAGAGAGATGGTGGAGCGATGAGGGAAGAAGAGTATGAGGAGAACGCAGAGGCGAGAGAGAGAGCAACGTTTGGTGGAAATCCATCTATAGTTGGAGTTTATTATACTAAAGAGGAAAAAACGGGAAAACATAATCACCTTTTATACGATCTCTGTCCCTATCTGCGATATCTACCCATCCAGGCTCAAAGTTGGTTTAGGTTTTTTTGTTTTTTCGATTTTCTTTTTTCCGTGTAAAGCGCCCCCCCCCCCCAACCCCCTCCCCATCTCATCCTCAGATCAATGTCATTCAAATTTTGCAACCGAATCAAACAAAACAAAAGCTAATTTAGGCAGGTGGTATTCTGAAGCTTTGCCCCCCCCCCGGTATTTCTTTTTCTTTTTCTCTCTGAATCTATACACCATCCCCACTTTCACTACGTTCGACCGTATAAGTGCACACGACGCCTGCCAAGCCAAAAACGGGCCCCCCCCAAAAAAAACCGCACACCACAACACACACGCTTATTCTTTTACCTCAATTAAAGATGATTTTGATTGACTTGACTTCAACACACACACCACACACACACACACACAACCACACACCCACACACACTGGACACACACACGCATACACACAACCACACCACACACACACACACGCGCGCGCGCGCACGCACAGCACACACACACAAAACACACACACACACCTAACCCCACCCACCCACCCCGTAGAGAGAGTATCAATGCCTAGTTCCTGTTTCGCTCAAATACCTAGGAAAAACCCCCCCCCCCCCATTTTTCTTCTCTTTTTTCTCCGAGTTAGATTTTTTTTTTAAACCTGGGTACGGGGATATTCCTCTCACTCTGCACTAGGCCTTTACGTGGAGACTTTCGCATGCAAAAAAAATAAAAAAAATGGGGCTGGCGCGCCTCTGGCTGCAACGCTCTCTCCAGGTTGGCAGTTCACAGAGGACGCCTCTGTGGACTATAAAGTATATGTAACCCTTGCACCGCAGCCACTTTGAGCCACAAATTTTCCATTAAAGCTACCTGGCTACAGGAAAGATTGTGTCTGCATATTGTTGGATTTCTCTGTGACACATTTAGAATGGGGCAATCCTAACTTTGGCCCCTTAAATGTAGGAACCACAATATCATGAATAACAGACCTGATTTCAAGAGCTTTTATGAAATGGTGATTGCTAAATCATTGCGGCTGCAAAAATTCGGACCTTGGCGAGACGAAAATGGTGTTTTACGTCCTCTTGTCTGAATCAGACCACCACATGGGAATTGCAATACAAATATGGTGGGAAACGATATGGAGCAATGCCCGGAGGCATACGAAACCAGTAAAGTCCGATTTTTTTAATATATTAATACAGATAGGTGTAGCCCCCTCCCCCTTCCCCCCCCTGGTAACCACGCCTCGGTTAAACCTCATCGGCTTATCGGCACCGCACGAATTGACCAGCGACATGGCGGTGAAAGTGGTTTAAAAACGGTTATATCTTCATGTGATCAGGATATAAGTGGAAATTGTTTTTACCATATACTTCCCTTAGACATCTACTACCAATACAGTTGGAATTTTTTTTTTAGGCCGTCTCGAATAATTATGAAAATGAAAAAAATCTCTTTTTTTCTAGGTGATTTAGAGAGGTTGTCTTATGGAGTACAAATACCAAATTACCAAGTAATAAACCCACATGCACAAACACCCAAGTGACACTCAGGCATTTGAGCAATGGAAACACGAGAAAACGCACCGTGACTTCGAAACCTACAACGTGATAAAGTGACCATGGAAACAAGCGCGGATCGCAATAGTTTGTGGCGTGGACCAATGTGGACAGACAGACGACAAGTGAGTCTAGGTTTGTGGCTGTGACACTGTGTCGTGTATTTACTTATGAGCTAAGTAGTTCCTCAACCGGAAGTAGGCCTAGAGTAGCCATATCAGAATCGTTTGTTTGTCGCCATTGTGAATTTTACTGATTATGGGATTATGGACTGTTACATCGATTTCTCGGCAAATATGTGATTTTACACCCTCCTGACCTCTATTTTTGGTTCTTTTCACTGGTAGGAGAGGGTTAAGGTTAGGGTAGGGAGTAGATGGGTACAGTTCGCATGCGAGAGGTATGATATTAAGAAGTACTTAGATCATAACACACAAACCAAAAAAAATGGCCAAATACGGAAAAGGCGATATGGGAAATAAAACAAATATGGGAATAACAGGCGATATGGAAATAAAGGCGATCATGGGCATAGAAGATGGGAATAAACACTATTGGAATAAGGTGAATGGGGTAAAGCAATATGGATAAGGCGAAAATGGGAATAAAACAATATGGAAAAAGGCGATAGGGAAAAGGCGAAAGGGAATCAGCGATAGGGGAATCAAACAATATGGAAATAAGGGATATGGAATAAGGCGATATGGGAATAAGGCGATATGGAATAAAACAATATGGAAATAAGGCGATATGGGGAATAGGCCGAAATGGGAATAAGGCGATGCGGGAAAGTCCCTTTCCTTTACCCCCCCTCGGTCTCCAAGTCTTGTGATAGTTAACATCACTCTTCCCTTTAGCTCCCTATCCACCCCCCACCACCCTTAGATATCCTTCATTTATAATTCAAGTCGTTCGGATGAGGTGGCCGAATAAATAAAGCTAATGGATCAGAACACATCAACCCCCCCCCACCCTTTTCACCACCACCGCCACACTTTTATTTACCACTCCACATTCCTCCTTATTTGGTTTCTCATGTTGTTCTTTTTTCGCTACTCCCCCACCCGCACCCCCGATGACGAAAATAGTGTTTTACGTCCTCTCGGGTCTGAATCAGACACATATGGGACATTTGTAAATAAATAGGGTCCGGGAACAATAGCTGTAGCGGTGACCATCGCTCGTGTTAAACCTCATGGCTTATGGCACGCCACAAGTAAAGTCTAACCCAACCCACACCCGAGAGAAAATGAGTTTTACGTCCTCTTGGTCTGAATCAGACACATAGGTGCTACAAATATGGTGGGAACAATACTGGAGGCAAATGCCCGGAGGAGGGCAGTACCCCCCCCCCCCTGAAACCAGTAAAGTCCCGATTTTTTTTATAATTATATATAATACAGATAGCGTAGCGGTGACCACGCTCGGCTTAAACCTCATCGGCTATGGCACCGCCACAAGTAAGTTACCAACCCGCACCCATTTCAACCCGTAGTTCTGCTTCTGCGACCCCAGCCATATGGCCGTGGTGGGAAAGGTACGTATAACTCATTTTGAGCTCCTCCGAAATCGGATTGTGTCGAGTGAATGAGCGGGGAGACAGGAAAAACTGAAAACATCAAAGGAGAATACTGTTTGAAGAGTTTTTGGGGAGTGAAAAAAATGGCCTTCTGAATCGGTCAATAGACGATTTTGGAAAAAAAACTAGGGGAGAGCACTTCGTGGGAAATTAGAGTTGCCTTACATCGATTACTCGGTCAAATTACCATTAGCAACAATGGCGTCGAAGCTTGAAACCGCCAGGCCAGATGCGAGGCCAGCGACTTGCAAAACCAAATTTTTTGGTTAGAAAAATGAGGGGTGGCCAGCGGCCACAAACTGATGGAACTTGCAAAACGTGACGTACAAATTAAAAAAATACGCACATTTCATAATGTGGTGTTCTAAGTGCTGTGTGTATACTCAACACACACGAGGCGAGAGCTGGGGTTACCTGATGGGAGAGTAACTTCCCTGTTGACGATTGAATTAGGCAAAGGATCACTCCCACACACCAGAAATTACTCCCCTTCATTAGATGTCTCCGAACAATTCCTATTAGTCAGAAAACAAATAGTAGAACAAAACAAACGTATCAAAGAACAGATTGGATTGTAGAGGGGAAGTAGTGTTTTGTTGCTTCTTTGCGTTTTCTTGTGTGTACGATGTGATAAGGGCGCGTTCGCCGAAAGGTCCAGTAGTTAGGAATCCCTCCACAACACGTTCCGCTCACTGCTTATTCCGCTTTCGCTCGCCTTAAAACTCACTTGTTTAGGACAATATGATGGATTAGTGTTGTGTGTCGAGGTATGTGTTGTGTGTGTGTGTGTGTGGGGGGGGGGGGGGTCAGTTTTTATTGCAGAAAAATCTTGTTAAAAAAGTATTTACAATTATTTTATTATTCGTATTTTTGTATGAGAAATGTACGTCGTGTAAAACATAAATGCTGTAAATGAGGTAGAAGGGTATTTTTGTTTTTGCAAAATTTGTCTATTATTATATATAGTCATGTAATTGGTTGTCGATGGCAAGTATGATTGTATTCAGTTGCAGATTGTATTCAAACTGGATTGGGAATGGGAATGTAGGTCGCTATGTTTCTTCTTAGAATTGTTCATGTTGTAACTATTTAACTTGTATAATTAATTGTGTGCGACGTGTGCGTGTGCGCATGCATGGTGTGTATGTGTGCGTGTGTGCGTGCGTGTGTGGGGTGTGTTGTGTGTATTTGTGTGTGGTGTGGTGGGTGTGTGTGTGTGTGTGTGTGTGTGTGTGTGTGGTGTGTGTGTGTGCGGGTGTGTGTCCGTTTGGGAGTAAGGAAAAGCTAAGAGAACGTTGTGTGTAAGCATCGTGATTATTGTTACTTTCTACTGATTAATTTATTTGGTTGACTTTAATGTCCTTGTTATCAATGTAAAGAGCACTGAGGCTCATGTGAGAAAGAGCGCTATATAAATTCCCATTATTATTTATTATATAGTTTTGTTGTGGTTTTGTGAATAAAACAAACGTCACTGACACTTGCTGTGTGCTTGTTTGTGTGCTTGTTGATTTTGTCCAGTGACATGCAGTCTGTTTCAGTTGTTTTTTTAATGCCCAAATAAAAATAGTAGTTATAGAAAAAAGCAAAAAAAAGCAGAGTCAACGAGAGTGATAGATTAGGGGAGTACAAGCACAGAACTTCAAAGAAGGTGGAGAGAACTATTAAATAGTAGCTTTGTACCACATTTGTGATTGTGATATAATCATCATCGTTGTCGTCGTCGTCGTCATCATTGTTGTCTTAGTAATGACGATAGGTCATATTAATCATGTTGAGAGAGAAAAAAAAGTGACAATCTCGTTTTCTAGACCATGTAGAGACGGTTTCCTCTGGACTACAAATGGGTAAAAGTGGGAAAACCATTTTGCTTACGAAATAATAGTTCACCAACTCTGGAAGTTTGTGACTTGTAATCCTTTAAACTGTCACTCTCTTGACTTGCCTTTCCCTTGCTTCTGTCATAGCTATCTTTCTGCCTTACGGGTCCATTCTCCTGCCTTTTTCTTTTCAAGAATACACTTCCAAAACGATTTCATGGCAGCCGATAGTCAGACTTGCTTGCACTGGGCATAACTATTCCTAGTTAAGCGCATAACGGCAGCATGACGCTCCTGCGACTCATAAGGGACAAGAAATTGTGCTGGAGCGATCGAAGAAGAAGAAGAAGAGAAGAAAGAAAAAGAAGAAGAAGAAGAAGAAGAAGAGGAAAAGGAAGCGGAAGAAGAGAGAAGAGGAAGAGGACAGAAGAGAAGAAGAAGAAGAAGAAGAAGAAGAAGAAGAAGACGACAACGGACGACGACGCCGACGACCGGACGACGAAGAAGCAGAAGAAGAAGAAGAAGAAGAAGAAAGAAGAAGAAGAAGGAAGAAGAAGAAGAAGAAGAAGAAAACCTCCCATTCACGGATCAGAAGGTGGGGGGAACATTGGAACTTAAAGAATCCCCACGTCAACGTGTCAAAATCACGTTTTCGCGTGTTTACTCTATAGCTGGTAAGAAATCTTAGGACATCTACTAGACATAAGATGGAATGGGACATGTGAGTGTGTGGGTTGGGGGGGGGGGGGGGGGGGGGTATTACTAGGAAAGAGGTACCCCGAAAGCGGCAGCGAACGGGGCATAGCTGCTAGTGTAGAAATTTAAGGAGTTAGTTCAGGAACGATAAAGGGCTTTTTAACGCAAAACCGACTCGCGTAAGAAGCAAAAAGGACTGAAAGGGAGATATTGGAAAAGTATATATATGTGGCTTTGAGGAGAGAGAGAGGAGAGAGAGAGAGAGAGTAGAGAGAGAGAGAGGACGAGAGAGAGAGAGAGAGAGAAGGAGAGACGAGAGAGGAGAGAGAGAATACGAATACGAATGCTTAATCAGGTCAAGGCCATAGCCCCATACTGATGAAGTCACATAAACAATTTTGTATTAAGAAAAAAGAAGGAAGAAGCCAAACAACAAGTCAAAACACATCATAATGAAATAGTGCCCTGAAAAAATGCAAGCACACGCAAAATTACTAAATCAAAGTATGTAGGCCGTAAGACCATGCATTGATGAGTCTCTTAAGAGAGAGAGAGAGAAGAGAGAGAGAGAGAGAAGAGATGAGAGAGAGAGAGGGACAGAGATGAGCATGATGAGAAGAGAGAGGAGAGAGAGAGAGAGAGGGAGAAGTTGAGACGAGAGAGAGAAGAGAGAGAGAGACGAGAGAAGAGAAGAGAGAAAAGAAACTTGAAAACGTAAACTGTTATTTTCCAAGGGAATAAAGATTTAGGCAACGCCTATTCTTCCAATCTGTCCAAAGAGAGAGAGAGAGAGAGAGAGAGCAGGAGAGAGAGGAGGGCAGAGAGAGAGAGGAAGAGGAGGGAGGAGAGAGAGAGAGATCGCGGAGAGGTGACGAAAAGAGAGAGAGAGAGAGAGACAGAGAGAGAGAGAGAGAGAGAGAGAGAGGGAAAAACTTGAAAACGGTTAAAATTTATTTTCAAAGGATATAGCTATTAGGCAACGCCTATTCTTCCAATCTGTACAAAGAGAGAGAGAGAGAGACTGAGAGAGAAGATGATGGGAGAAGAGAGAGAGAGAGGAGAGAGAGAGAGAGAGAGAGACGGTAGAGAGAGAGAGAGATGAGGAAGAGATGAGAGAGATGAGAGAGAGAGAGAGAGCGAGAGAGGGAGAGGGAGAGAGAGAGACAGGAGAGAGAGAAAAAGGAGAGGAGAGAGAGAGAGAGAGGTAGAGGGTACAAGCTATTAGGCAACGCCTATTCTTCATCTGTTCCAGAGAGAGAGAGAGAGAGAGAGAGAGAGGGAGAGAGGGGAGAGGGGACGAAGAGACGAGAGAGAGGGAGAGAGAGAATGAGAGGGGGGAGAGAGAGAGAGAGGGAGAGAGAGAGAGAGAGAGAGTAAATAGCTATAGACACAGAGACAGAGACAGAATCGACAGGCATAAAGACAGAGAGGGCAAAAGAAGAATATAGCTAATAAAGAAAACCCACACAGATTATGGACGATTTAAAAGGGTTTTTTTCATGCAAAACGACTCGTAACAGATAACAGGATGAGGAGGAGATATGAAATGATGGGCTGAAAACTGATATGAGAGAGAGAGAGAGAGAAAAAAAGAGAGAAAGAGAAGAAAGGGAGAAAGAAGACATGGAGAGAAGAAGAGAAAAAGAGAGAACAGAAGAGAGAAGAGAAGAGAAGAGAAGTAAGAGAAAAGAAGAAGAGATGAAGAAAAAAAGAAGAAAGGAGAAAAGAAAAATGGAAAGAAGCGAGGGAGAGAGAGAGAGATAAGAAGAAAGAAAAGAAGAAAGAAAGAGAGAACAGAAGAGAGGAGAAAGAGAAAGAAGAGAGAGAAACGAGAAAAAG
>CM065709.1:22896128-22901092 GCA_017654935.2 Phymorhynchus buccinoides | reverse complement strand
TAGCTGATTCGGCTTTTATCTCTGCACGTCGGGCATACGCGCTCTCTACAGAGGATCACTCCTTTCTTGTCTAGGTATCTCATCTAGATATACCTGTAGTGCACCTGTCAGCTAAGGCCTCAGTATATGCATCCGCCATCGTCTACATGTCTGCGGGACGCATTTGTGTGAGCACCTAATGGTGCAGTCTACTACCCTTTTTGAGCCTACGTATATCAATGACAGGATATGTCCCGCTGTATTGTGCCTTACCTCTAGTGCGGATCTACAATTCAACACAAATTTGCCGTCATGCTTAATTTCATGTCATGTCATGCCAGTATTGTTATGTATTCCACCTACCTTTTACCATTGTAGGTGGATGTTTTCCAGGGGACGGGGCCTCGGCGGAGCAACCTGAACACCACTCGCCGTTATGCTTAATGTTCTGTCATGCCGTGTCATGTACTGTGCATGCCCTACCTTGTAACGTACGTTAGGTGATGCTTCCAGGAGCTAAGCGGAAAATCGAACGCAATTTGCCGTCATTCGTAATGTAATGTCTGTCATGCCAGTATTCATGTCCATGCCACCTCCCTTGTACCAGTAAGATAGGTGATTGTTCCAGGGAAGGCCTCGGCGGAGCACCTGAAGACCACTTCGCTGTCCCTCCACTGCCCGTCCGTGTTTGGTGGTGCTTTCATGATGTATGGCGGACCTGAGAGAGAGAAACACACACAACAACAGAGCTAAATCAGCATTGTATTGCATCGTAGGTTTCTCGCACTATAAACACATTTTAAACCAGCCTGCCGGAACATCAGAAACACAACACACCACAACAGGCACACGCGCGCGCACACCAGACACAAAACACGCACGCACACAAACACGCACGCACGCACGACACGCACACACCACACAACACCAACACAGCCCCCACTCGGCGCACGCCACTCAACACACACACACAACAAACACACTCACACACGCACATCTATTGTATTGCATTGTAGATTTCTTGCACTTAACAAATTGTTACCCACCTGCTGGACATCAGAAATACACACACACACACACACGCGACGCACGCACGCACACATACACACACACACACAACACACACACAAACACACACACAGATAATCAGGCTTGTATTGCATTGTAGGTTTTCTCGGCGCTATACACAATTTTAACACAGCCCGCCGGCTAGGCATAAAACCACCCCCCCCGCCCTCCCTCCCTCCTTTCTGCTATTTGAATTGTCCATTGTCGGAAACGACCAAAGGCATACGTATTGTTTGTTTTTCATTGTACGTGAGAGAGAGAGAAGAGAGAGAGAGATAGAGAGAGAGAGAGAGAGAGAGAGAGAGGAGTAGAGAGAGCGATAGAGAGGAGAGAGAGGAGAGAGAGGGTAGGCATATCGGCTTATCGTTAGAGAGATATATGTGTGTCCTCTAGAGTTATATCTATCTTTATCACCCTCTCATCTCTATCTATAGCTCTTTTGGTCGATAGATCGAGATCTTGGTTCTATCTCCTGCTCTATATCCTCTTTTCTCCCTTTCTATCGATCTTCTCTCTCTCTCCGCTCTTGAGAGAGAGAGACGAGAGAGGAGAGAGAGAGAGAGAGTCTATATGATTGTATCAACAGACATTAGGACAGTCGTGAGACAAGTACTAGGGACACAGTCAAGACAGGCGACAGACAGACAGAACTGGACAGGCCTAGGCAAATTCAGCTGTCAGCAACTTTTAGGACTAGCTAACGCTGAAAGTCAGGGTTCATTCCTCATATCATCAGTCAAGAACTGTCACCCCGCTGTCACTGTCGTAGTGAAAAATTATCTCCCTTCCTTGACAATGACGTCACTTCCGCTGAGACCGTGCGCTTTTTGGAGTATTCATGAAAACACACCACCACAGGAAGTTCTTTACTATCGAAAGTTGGGCATGCGTCTCTCTCTGGTCGTGCGCCCATTGGTCGAGCGTGCATACGCACGTACGTACGTACGTGTGTGTGTGTGTGTGTGTGTTTGTGTGTGATGTGTGTGGTGTGTGTGTGTGTGTGTGTGTGTGTGTGTTATGTGTGTGTCCAAGTCAAAGTCAAGTCAAAATTGTATTTCCAAATGGGAACATTGTATAAGCAAAACATGCTTTTGTGTGTGTGTGTGTGTGTGTGTGTGTGTGTGTGTGTGTGTGTGTGTGTGTGTACACCAGGGCTCCCAATGTGTCCCGCAAAACAAGGGGTCCCAGGGACTCCTTCACTTACAGCATAGAGGGTCCTAGAGGATGGGATAGAGGGTCCCAGTGGCATCAACTTGTGAATGCTAAAAAGAATTGTTCTACTGCATCCCTGGGACCCCCTGTACACATCTTTTAGAGGGTCCTTTAGCCATTTCAGTACTTCATAGACCCCCCAAATGGGGTCCCTGGGAGCCCTGGTACGGCGCAACGCAGGATCTAGGGGGGGGGGGGGAGGGACGTCATGTCCGCCCACCCCCCCCCTGACGCAGCCCCAAGCGTCGTACCTTAAAATACAAGGTGTGAAAAAAAGCAACAGAACGACTCGATTTTTGGTTAATAATCATCTAAATGCAAATATCCCCGGGGGCTTCGACCCATCGGACCACCAAAAAGGGCATGACCCTTAACCCAGAAACTTATGCAGCTCCCTGGACCCCCGGGCGGAACCCCCTACCCCCCCTTTTTGGAATCACTTTTGGTCCGGTCCTGGCCGCGTTGCGTGCTAATGATTGCGCCAGCGTGCACCGTATAGGGTCCTAGTGAAATTGCTCCAAGGAGATATTCATATTAGATTTATCTAGAAATGTTGTTGCTGTACCCTGGCTAAAAGACTCCAGGGACCATCCCTAACAGCCGAAGCACTTGAACACTTTGGTGGTACAAAATGCACCAGCTAGAGATTGAGAACAATTGCGGGGCGCCCACCGGTTTCGCATAATGCGTTTCGCATAATCCTTTGATCAGAGCCGCGGGCGCAAGTCGAGTGTCTCTTCCCAAACAAACTGGCAGTTCGCATAAACGGCTTTGCCATTTCGCATATTATGCACTCTTGCAGGTTTTCTAATGCACTCTACGTGACGTTCTGTTACTTTTCTTACTATCCCTAACCCTATCCCTAACCTTATCCCTAACCTTATCCCTAACCTTATCCCTAACCTTATCCCTAACCTTATCCCTAACCCTATCCCTCACTTTCTGAGTTTTTATGCGAAATGCCATGTCCACAAAACTTTGTATGCGAAGCGGCAGTATGTGAATCGGCTTTATGCGAAGCGGCAGTAATGCGAAACGGCAATATGCGAACCGGGGCGCACCGCAATTGCGTCGGTCCGTGACCGGTTTTTTTAATTTTATTACCCCACCATGTGGGCAGCCACACTCCGACTACGGAGGAAATCTAGAAGTAAGCTGACGGCATCGTTAAGGTTAGTGGGTGATAGTTGCTATTCAACAGTTTCCTCACACGCATAATATAAGAACAAAAGAACAAAACCATAATAACATAGGAACAACACACCAATCTGTCGGGTAGGGAGTGTGACAGCGTAAAATGTAACAACGGCGCAAAAATGTAACATTTGTTGCATTCTGTTACATTTTGCGTGGGTATGCCCGCGCAAATTGTAACAATTGTTCGATTTTGTTACATTGTGCGCTAGGCGCCCACCTTTTGACGAAATTAGCAAAAAAAAAGGCAGAGTTTTTCGTAAAAAATAAAAAGGCATTACAGATGAAATCGAAGTAAAATCTTCAAGGAGTTCATGAAATTTGTCTTCATCATAATAAACCAAATATATCAGATACGAAAAACAAAGTCTACAACTAAATTTCCAAATGTTTGTTTGCTTGCTTGCTTGTTTCACTCGTTCTTTTCATTATTCGATTTATCATTATTACTTATAGTATTACAAGGTGCAAAGTAAGTCTGATATGCACTCTATTCCAGATGTAAAAAAAGGTCTTTGCCATAAAAAAAAACCCATTAATCTTCTTCACATTTAGATAAAAACGATACATATGGTATGATTGAAGAAACCTTGAAAGAAACAAGCTACAATTTATCGATTTTTTTTCTCAAAAAATCGAATATTGTTATATTTTGCGCGGGCAGCCCGCGCAAAATGTAACAACTTGTTACATTTTGCGCCGTTGTTACATTTTACGCTGTCACAGAGAGAAGGTCCTTTAGTGGAGAAAAACAATCCAGACGCTTCTCCCTACCCGACAGATTGGTGTGTGGTTCCTGTGTGCAAAGGTCCTAGTGGTCACAAATTACTTTCAAGTTACCATAATAACATACATTAAGAGGCTACGCCTAATCAGACGTTAAACCAATCAGAGAGAGAGAGAGAGAGACGAGAGAGAGAAGACGAGAGAGATCGAGAGAGAGAGAACGAGAGAGAGGAGAGAGAGAGAGAGAGAGAGGAGAGAGAGAGAGCAGAGACACACACACACACACAGAGTCCTACAATTAGATGTAGACCATGCACATGTGTGCGTGTGTGTGCGCACATGAAATTGGTTCTGTGAGTGTGTGCGTGCGTTGTGTGTGTGTGTGCGCGTGCGTGCGTGTCTGTGTGTGTGCGTGCGTGCGTGAGTGTATAAATGTGCGTTGTGTGTATGTGTGTGTGCGGTGTGTGTTGTTTTTCGGTGCGTGTGCGTGCGCGTGCGCGCGTACGTGCGCGCGCGCGCGTAGTGTGTGTGTGTGTGTGTTGCGTGCGCGCGCGCTGCGTGCGTGCGTGTAAGCAAGTATTATGTTTAGGGCCTATACAAATTATGTTTGCGTGCGTGTGTCTTAAGCCAGTGCTTGTTTACCTGGGCCTGTGGTCATGAGTACGGCTAAGACAACTAATCCGAAGGTGTGGTAAAAAAAAATGCAAATTAGTCTAAAATAACAACTACCAATCGAATTGGTAGCTTAGACTAATTTATGCATTTTCCATCCAGGATTAGTTGTC
>CM065709.1:22876128-22878628 GCA_017654935.2 Phymorhynchus buccinoides | reverse complement strand
GCCAATGGACAATAAAGAAACTTATGACTTACGACTTCATGACTTATGATAGAGACTGCACGACTCTCAAAGTAGGCCCCATAGGGGGCAATAATTTTACACCAGTGGCTATAGCTGCAGCGTAAGGGATTGGTTGGCCTTTGGGAACCGTCCCAAACGCCAGCTGTCCTCAAATATGGCATTTGCCACGAGTGTTCGTTCACTATACCGGACTACTAATTTGCCCGTGCTCGTTCTGCCCGAGTTACGCTGACCTTTCTAATTCAACTCTCTAAATTCAACTCGGTGAAATTCAAGGTCGCCGTTGCGTGGCAAATGCCCTATTCCTGTGGCTGAGATAGTGGGGATGTACCCTGGGGCAAGGCATCTCCATTGTAAACAAAGTTATAGCCCAGCCCGCCAGAATATCATCTGCCCTCTCCGCTGTGTGACAGTCATGGTCGGAAACGACTGACTGACTGGCTTGCATACATACTGTACATGCTAGTCTGTCGTGTCCGACCATGACTGCCAGATAGCAGAGGGGGCAGTATACTATTCCGGCGGGCTGGGCGAGAATTATTATACTCAATTTGTTTATAGCGGAGATGCCTTGCCCAGGGTACATCCCCACTCTCTCGGCCAAAAGGGATTTGAGGACACAGGTGGCGTTGCTTGAGGAAGGTCCCCAAAGTCCAGCCCTTCCCTTTGGCTGCAGCACCAGAGCCGGTGCCAAGCCCCCCCCCTCGTTCGAGAGTCATAGTCTTCCACAAAGAGACTAAACTGTACTCCATGATTTTTCCATTGACTGTAGAAAATCATCAATACGTAATACGTAAACTACGTATGTGTCCAGTTTTCAACTGGTCTTCCCGCTGCATTCAGCTGACATTCTGATTTACTCGAGAGGAGCTCAAATAAAAAAACACCCCACACTATTTGGAAGATTTTTGCTGAGAAAAAAAAGGCAGGAGAACGGGCAGATAAGTTAGAAAAATAGTAGTGATTGTAACAAGAGGTAGGGGTGCAGATCCACACCCCCCTCCTCCATTTCACGGTTCTTTCCGTTTTTTCAGTGTTGCCTTTCTTATTGCAAATTGAGCACTTCATCCTCTATCGTTTGCTATATTTAACGCTATTAAATTTACATCCATTTACATAATTAAACATATGCATTCAATAATAGTAGAAGATAAAGGCAAACATTTAGGCTCCTACACGGAGTCCGAGACCGAAGATCCAAGTAAAGGTCATAATTTAACGTTTCACGCTGAAGCCTTGCATAGTAAATTTAATGTGACCCAGCACCACGAAAGGGACATAAGTGTCAAAATGACCATTTTGAGAAAATTACACAGTTGCAAACACCAGACAATTCATTCTCTTTCTAATGATATAAAAAAAAAAACATTCTTGTATGCTTTTTTGTTGCAGAGTTATGAGCATTTAAAGTTGGTAAGGTGAATGTCTGCCATTTTGAGAAATCACAGTCTAAAGTCTAGCCTATCCTAAGAAAATGCATCAACCTACTAAATTTCAAAGCACGTTTTTGAATATTTAGAGACCATATTAAAGACTGTCCTTTACGGATATGAAATATAGGCTATATATTATTCACATTTATGCCACGTCAACCCGGTCAAGAACGATAATCTGTTGACTGAAAAAAGCAATTGCTTTTGTTCTTTTCTGTTTACAAATTATCGTTCTTGACGCCAGCAGACGGGCATAAATGTTGAATAATAGCCAAAGATAGGATGCTAGAGAGCACGGAAATACCCATCACAATCAAAATTGACACAAAAATGAGATTTTTGACTTTGCAAGCCTGTTGTGAAAAACTAGCCCAGCGAAGCGATTTAATGTCCCTTTCGTGGTGCTGGGTGAGGTGACAGTTAGGCCCTTCCATTCCTACTGGCTCGAGTATGTGCAAGGAAGACTTTCAGGCTATTGTGCATGACCCGCCGTGCCGCAATCTCACAGTCATGTTGCCCTTATGAATAATACTAACCCCGATTCCGATATTTTGTTACTGCACAACTCGAGATTGGGGTCAATTTTGTCGGCGTTAGAAATGTTTTAGAAGAAAGATACAACAGTGAGTTTCGCAAAGCAGAAATGCGCGCGCGCACGCACGCACGCACACACAAACACACACATTCTTGTGTATTTACCCAACATTGCGAGGTAGAAAAACGCATTTTTATTGCAGTTTACGGAAAAATTGCTCTCTATTTTTCAGTCGATTAATTCCGACCAATTTTTCCTGTCCCGAATAGTACACTTGACACTTGGAGCGCAAGTGCTCTTTTTTTTAGTGCGCGTGCACTAGAACAGCACTTGAACTTACCTACCTCGCAACTTTTACGTGGTAACTTCGGTTACCTCGCAATGTTACTGAAAAAGTCAGAATTCGAACACACACCCACACACACACAACACATACACACACACTATAAACATGTTCCCTTGATGTTCATAGCTACCCAAGCATAATTTATGCCAACATATGCAAGCATTG
>CM065709.1:22873006-22875628 GCA_017654935.2 Phymorhynchus buccinoides | reverse complement strand
AAGTATCGTCCTTATAATCTGTAAAATATCGGTATATTTGATACTAAAGAACCCCCCGGTATCCCCACGGGCCTGAGTTTAATTCAACATCGTTGCGATGCGAACGAGAATATCGCTGTTCCCTCCCCCGCAGGCAGGTGACTCGGAAGCGGAGGGAGTAGGGGACCTGATCGCGGAGCTGCAGAGGCGGACGTACCTGCCACAGCGGCATGCCTCCGGCCCGTTCGTCTTCTCCGTCGACCATTGCTTCTCCCTGCGCGGGCAGGGCACCGTGCTGACGGGGACCGCCATCAGCGGGACTGTGGCTGTCAACGATGTGAGAGTCTTCTAGCCTTCTAACAAACCAAAAATTGTCTGTCTTGTACGTTGTTATTATTATTAGGTACTTTATAGTCCACAGAGGTGTCTCTGTGAAATTCGGGTTGCTCCCACCTGAAGAGCGCGTCGGCAGCCAGAGGCAGAGGCGCCACCCAATTTTTTGTTAAAAACATTTTTGCTTGCGAGCACCACCCAATTTTTGGGCTTGCGATTTTTGTGTGATTGGTGAGGAAGGAAAGGTTTTGGGGTGGGGGTGTACAAATATTTTCTGAACAAATGACAACTTTTTCGTTGCCACTGGGTTTAACGTATGCTAAGCGCATGGGACACATGGGACCTCGGTTTATCGTCTCATCCGAACAACTCCATGTTCAGACCGTAAGGCCTAACTAGTGCAAAGTGAGAGGAAAAATCCCCTGTACCCAGGTTCGAACTCGGGGTTTACTTGACACGAAGCGAACGCGGCTACCTCTGCGCCACTCTACACTAAGCACCCCCCCCTCCACCCCTGCCTCACTCCTCCGTCAGTGGGAGTGTGGCTGTCAATGATGTGAGCGTCAGCCTTCTAACAAACAAAAAATATTGGCTGTCTGTGCGTTAAAGGTGCACCCTGACGGATGAGTTTTTTGTAAGAAACACGTCGAGATCACCAGGAAAACACCCTTTACATAGATTGCAACACTCACTTTGCTCTGGTTTCCTAGAAATCAAAACTGTCAAAACGGCGATTCCTCCTTGGCGGAGATTGCCGGAGCCGGGGGAGAGAGTAGCCATTTTGGATGGGGTGGGTGGAGGTCACTCATTGTGGTTGAAGCGTTTTCTTTCTTTTTTGTAATGCAGTAAAAAAAAAAAAGGAGCTGTTTTCTTTGTTGTGAGCGAAACTCCCCCCCCCCCCCCCCCCAAAAAAAGTGTATAAAAATTTTCTTCTTCTTCTTCTTCGATCGGTCCCCCCCGACAGTTTGCTGTCAATTATGAGCGCAGATGCGTCATGCTGCCATTATGCACCCTAACTAATAAATAGTTAGGCCCAGCAAGTCCGACTTCGGCTGGAGGAAATGTTTTTGAAAGCATTTCGTGAAAAAAGGCAGGAAGAATGGACCGGTGAGGCAGAAAAAATGATAAGTAGATGACAGTAAAGGGCAAAGGAAAAGGCAGAGTTCAAAGAGAGTGACAGATTTAAGAGGAAGTTGACAAGCACAAGAACTTCCAAAGGTTGGGGAACTATTTATACAAAAGACCCCCCCACCCGGTATCCCCAACGGGTGGGTATAAAAAAAATTAAAAAAAGAAAATAAATGGCTTGTATTGCGAAAACTTCGTGTCATGCAAACGATTTGGCAGCCATTAGAAAAGAGCAGCAAAGCACACGCCTTCTCTTTTGGGGCTGAAAATAATTTGACTTCCAGCACCTCCGCCAAGGAGGAATCGCTGACTTTTGAAGGTTTGATTTTCTTAGGAAAACCAGAGCAAAGTGAGTGTTGCAATCTCTGTAAACGGTGTTTTCCTGGTGATCTCGACGTGTTTCTCACAAAAACTCATCCGTCGGGGTCCACCTCTAAGCACCCCTGCCTCACTCCTCCATCAGCGGGAGTGTGGCTGTCAACGATGTGAGAGTCAGCCTTCTAACAAACACAAAATTGGCTGTCTTGTACATTAAGCACCCCCATCAGTAAATACTGGAATTCTCTTCCAGCACATATTAAATTGGCACCTAACCTTAATCAGTTCAAAAAACCTCCTCGATAAAGACCCCAAGAATCAACAATTGAAATGTGTATATGATTAACACATCTAAAAGCGTCCTAGTCATGCCAATCATGAAAAAGAATACAAATAATCAGAAAGGACACATTAAGAGGCCAAGAGGCCTAGTTGTCCTCATTCTCTGACCTGACCTGACCTGATCAGTGGGAGTGTGGCTGTCAGCGATGTGAGAGTCAGCCTTCTAGCAAACAAAATTGGCTTGTACGTTAAGCACCCCCATCAGCGGGAGTGTGGCTGTCAACGATGTGAGAGTCAGCCTTCCTAAGCAAACAAAATTGGCTGTCTTGTACGTTAAGCAGCCCCATCAGTGGGAGTGTGGCTGTCAACGATGTGAGAGTCAGCCTCCTAACAAACAAAATTGGCTGTCTTGTACGTTAAGCAGCCCCATCAGCGGGAGTGTGGCTGTCAATGATGTGAGAGTCAGCCTCCTAACAAACAAAATTGGCTTGTACGTTAAGCAGCCCCATCAGCGGGAGTGTGGCTGTCAACGATGTGAGAGTCAGCCTCCTAACAAACAAAATTGGCTGTCTTGTACGTTAA
>CM065709.1:22863006-22868006 GCA_017654935.2 Phymorhynchus buccinoides | reverse complement strand
GATGATTATTTTTTGCATGCTTCTTCATTATTTTTGTGTTGAATATATTGATTTTCTTGCATGTTTGTTTGAGGGCAAGATGTAAAAAAGCCCATTGTGTGCTTACTCTTTTTCCCTCAATAAAAAAAAATTTCGTTCGTTCGTTCTCTCTCTGCTTTGCTCTCGTGTTCATGGGACATGCAGGCGTGGCTGGTGCATCTTTGGGTCCCGTCAGCAGCTTCGTAATTAAGATATCCGAGCCACTCGATCTTCTTCGTTTTTTACTTATTTCCTTGCAAACTGGTGTATAATTCCGCCAATAGTTATGCTGTGTAACTAATTTAACCCTTTCGCCGCCAAATTCGCATTTCTGCACCACAATGATTTAACACCCGTGGTATTAAAAGCCTTGAAATCTGAGTATGTTATCCAATGGTCTAGTGGGTTTTTTTCATTTTGAGAGGTCAAGTTAGGCCTTATTTCATACATCACAAATATGAATCCCCAGTATTTCAGACACAAAACGTTTTCACTACTCAAATAGGTTTAATGGAAAACTTGGGCTAAATATTGGCTGGCGACGAAAGGGTTAAACTGAATAAGCTTTAATTGGTTGTTCCGTGTTTCTTTCGAAAATAAAACATTTAACAGATAGCCAAGTAGAGGCCTACTGAAATTTAAAAACAAAGTGTTCGGGTTTGGTTGTTGTTTGGGTGTTTTTTGTTTAGAAGGGGGGGTGGGAGGGGGGGGGGGGGGGGTGGGGGGGGTAGGGGGGGGGGGGGGGGGGGGGGGGGGGGGTGGGGGGGGGGGGGGGGGGGGGGGGGGGGGGGGCTGGTTGGGGGGGGGGGGGGGGGGGGGGGGCTACAGGAATCCATGTTGTACTCAACGGTTTAAAAAAACACAATGCTGCTTTGTCCCGGGCGCCGCGGTCTCTTCGTCACAGATGTGTGGTTAGGTCAAGGGTCCGTTTCACAGGGGCTAACGTTACGTAGCGTGAGCGCAAATCGGCAAAAACGGTACTAAGAAACACTTCTTGCGCCCCCTCCCCCCCCCCCCCCCCCCCCCCCCGTGGGGATACCGGGGGTGTGTTTTGTATAAATAGTTCCCCCACCTTCTGGATGTTCTGTGCTTGTAACTTCCTCTAATCTGTCAACTCTCTTTGACTCTGCCTTTTCCCTTTGCTTACTGTCATCTACTATCTTTCTGCTTTACCGGTCCGGTCCGGTCCATTCTCCTGCCTTTTTTCACGAAACACTTTCAAAAACATTTCTTTCCCTCCAGACGAAGTCGGACTTGCTGGGCCTAACTATTTCTTAGTTAGGCGCATAACGGCAGCATGACGCATTTGCGCTCATAATTGACAGGAAACTGTCTGAGCGATCGAAGAAGAAGAAGAAAACGTTTGCCGAAAACGTTTTGTGGCTACTCCCAAAGTATCTCTCAGCGAACTATCACGTGACTTGCATGGGGTGGAATACATTTCTTGGTTTAAATGATTTTTTATTGACAAGCAAAACATATACACCAAATAAAATGAACATGAATACATTTCTTGGTTTAAATGATTTTTTATTGACAAGCAAAACATATACACCAAATAAAATGAACATGAATACATTTCTTGTTGTTGATTGGTCCATAATTAAAGTTTGGTTCAAATAATACTTCTTCTTTTTTTTGACCAATCAGACAAGAGCTTGTAATATTCTTCCGCAAACGTTTTCTAAAGCGGTTTCTTCCTAGACCCCTATTTTGGCGTAACAGTTATGCGCGCGGCGCGACCGTCGTCTAGAGAAACTTGACCCTGGTTTAGAGGGGGTGACGCTACAGCTGAAAAAGAAAGAAAAAAAGTGTCACGTGAGCTGGCGACGTCTGGTGAAATAAAAAAAAACAAGGGCATCGCCGAGCGGCAGCAACGCATTGTGACAATGCAAACCCGGCCAGGTTTATGTCCTCTCCGCCGCCCCCACCCCCACCCCCCAATAAACACACCACTTTCCACCCTTACAGAACGCATAAAATACATAGCCCAAAATTTGAAGCGATTCTGTTCAGTAGTTCACGAGATACAGCTGAACTTTTATACAAACTTCCTTCCACCGAGTTATGTCCTCCCCCCCCCCCCCCCCCCCCCCCCCCCCCCCCCCCCCCCCCCCCCCCCACACCACCCCCCCCACCCCCCCCTCCCCCCCCCCCCCCCCCCCCCCCCCCCGACACACCCCCCCCACCCCAATAAACACACCACTTTCCACCCTTACAGAACGCATAAAATACATAGCCCAAAATTTGAAGCGATTCTGTTCAGTAGTTCACAAGATACAGCTGAACTTTTATACAAGCTTCCTTGCACCATGGTACACCACCACACAAAATTTGAAGCGATTCTGTTCTCTAGTTCACGAAATAAAGCTGGGGGGAAATTACATAGCCCAAAGAAGGAAATTTCGGTTTTGAAGGTCAAACTTCAAGGTCAAGGTCAGCACGGTGTTGATTAACGACAGGAAGCTTCCTTTTCAAGCTGTCTACCCCTCTGCCAATTTTAATCTAAGTCCAAACAGTAGTTTTTAAGATAATCGATACACAGACAGACACACACACGCGTACACAGACACACACACAGACACACACACAGACACACACACACACACACACACACAAACCGATCGCAATACCTCGGCCTCTGGCCGGGTAATTAGTGGCGGAAGTCCCTGTGGGGATACCGGGGGTCTTTTGTAAAAAATAGTTCCCTCACCTTGTGGAAGTTCTGTGCTTGTAACTTCCTCTAATCTGCCACTCTCTTTGACTCTTGCCTTTTCCCTTTGCTTTCTATCATCTACTATCTTTCGGACTCGTAGGCCCATTCATTCTCCTGCCTTTTTTCCAAAAACATCTTCCCAATATTTTTTCTCCTTGGAGCTCCTCCGAAATCGGAATGTGTCGGCTGTACGCTAGCCGGGGGAGACCAGTGGAAACTCAGTGAAAACCGGGCACATTGTACCTTACCCATTATGGCCATATGGCCTGGGAACGCAGAAGAAGAAGTGGCGGGAGCATAGAGGATGTAACAGCATTGTTCGTAGCCAGATAGCAGAGGGGACTAAAATTTTGTTTACTGCAGCGGAGATGCCTTGCCCAAAGTACGTCCCCACTCTCTCGGCCAAAGGGATGTGAGGACAATTCGATGGCTTGGAGTCAAAACGGACTATCTGTAGATAGTCCATTGGCGTATTATTGGATTTATTACAAAAACTTATAACTTGAATCAAACAATGACTGCAGAAATATAAAAGGGGGGGTTTGCTTTTTATATTTCAGCAGTCTTTTTTTTATACAAGTTATTAGTTTTCGTATTAAGTTCAATAACATGTCAATGGACTATCTAAAGATAGTCCGTTTTGACTCCAAGCCATCGAATTATTGTGAGACAGTAAGGGAATTGGTCCCCAAAGATCAACCAATGATTCCGTAGAAAAATGCCAGTAGAAATGTCCACTAGTTAGCGAGTCGAAATATACCGACAGTACTGTAGGCAAGTGCGTGCAAGTGACACGCGCGAGCACACAAAAAAACATACTTATAGGCCTATGCGCACGCACGCGCGCGCACACGCACACACGCACGCACGCACGCACACGCACGCATGCGCAGGCACACACGCACGCGCGCGCGCGCACGCACGCACGCACGCACACATACACACACGCAATGTAATTTTCCTCTTTTTTTCCTGTCACCACTCTTTCCAACATCCTTTTCTCTCTTCATTTATATTTTCTCATAGCTTCAAAAAACACATATGTACCGGCATGCACTCGCCGGCATGCACGCGCTTACTTTATTCTTGTCCACGGCGTTTACTAGTTATTCTTCGCACACGTAATTTCACACACACACACCACACACACACACACACACACACACACGCACACACACACACACGCCACCACACACACACGCGCGCGCGTGCACATGATCACACACACACACACACACACACACACACACACACACATACACACGGGTCACACACATACACACACGCACGGGTCACACACATACACACACGCACTGGTCACACACATACACACTCACGTGATCGGGCGCGCACACGCACGCACGCGCACACACGCACGCACACACACACACACACACACACACACACACACACACACACACACACACACACACAAACACTTTGGTTGGGAAGTACACCAAACTTCCCAACCAAAGTTTTAAAAACAATCAAGGGAGGGAACTAGTAGCCTAGTCCTGCGTGAGTGACTGTCCCCCAGCCCCCCTCTTCCAGCACCCCCCCCCCCCCCCCCTCCCACAAAAAAAAAAAAAGGGGGGGGCGAGCAGACGGGAAGCCAGGTAGCCTCAGAATCACACACTCGGCGTGCCTGCCTGTCTGTGTGTGAATGCGAATGCGACGCATACCTGAGCTTTCAGGGGACTAAACCGGCAACCTCTGACAACACAAGCTACCAACCACACGCGCACCCCCTACTCTTTTTTAGGCCTACTATGCCTGTGAATGCTATCTTTACTCCATATCTGTGACCCTGGATGACTGAAAAAACTCGAAGGCCTCCCTTCCCAAAAGAAAAAAGAAACTAGGCAACTTCCTGTCGAACGATTTGAGAAATGAAAAGTTCGTAAGTCGGCTTGTGCAGACGACATTTTTAGAAGATTGTGTGGCCCAGTGTTTTGAATTGAATTGGGGGGACAAGGTATGCTAGTTAAGTTAGTAGGTAGGCTTGTTGTGAAATGTGTTGAAGCCTTTCTAATTCTATTCGTCGGACACCTGTAACAAGTTTGTGAGCGTTCGGTCGGTCGGTTCGCTCATGCGGAAGAGAATTTGAATTTTCGGACGAGGAGACTACACGTTTACTGCTCAGCTTGTCGCGTTAGCGAATGACATGATTTTAGCAGAGGATCATTGTGTTGTGTTTGGAATTCATTTGTCAAGGAAGTTTGCTTTAGATCAAGTTTTACAATTGTGAGAGAAAATAAAGAAAGTT
>CM065709.1:22858006-22860506 GCA_017654935.2 Phymorhynchus buccinoides | reverse complement strand
AATGCTCATATTATGAGTCATAACTCTGCAACAGAAAAGAATACAAGAATGGTTTTTTTATATCATTAGAAAGAGAATGAATTGTCTGGTGTTTGCAACTGTGTAATTTTCTCAAAATGGTCATTTTGACACTTAATGTCCCTTTCGTGGTGCTGGGTCATATTAATTTACTATGCAAGGCTTCAGCGTGAAACGTTAAATTATGACCTTTACTTGGATCTTCGTTCTCGGACTCCGTGTAGGAGCCTAAATGTTTCGAGCAAGTTTGTGGTGGACTGCTAGGCCTACTATCCCCCGTGGGGGGGTCATACCGGGGGAATTTTTCAGTGCGAATCATTTCCCCACCTTCTGAAAGTGGCTCGTATGGCTGCATACGATAAGCGCGCATTTTTCTATTGTCGATAAACGCGCATCGACTTTTTCCGGCTCATATGAGCGCATGCATGTAGTCCGAAATGAGCGCATCCCCTCTGTCGTAATTGAGCGCATCGCTTCTGTCCTAAATGAGCGCATTCAGTTTTGATCATCGAGCGCAATGTTTTGTCCAATAAGCGCGCATCTTTGGAACCTAAGAAAGATCGAGGATGTCAAAAAGAGCGCGTTGTAAAATGTGATGTGAAACCCTAAATCTATCCCTAACCCTATCCCTAACCCGCGTGTTGATCGGTTTTGAAAGAAAGCTGACGAATTCAAAATCACACTTTTAACAAGACACTGTTAACAAGACCTGACCAAAAACGTGCGGTGCGTGCATATCAGCGGCCTACATGCGCTCTTATCGGCAGAAGGGATGCGCTCTTATGAGTATGCAAATGTGCGCTTATGAGCGATGCGCGTTTATTGCCAACTCTGCTGGAAGTTCTGTGCTAGTAACCTCATCTAATCTATCACTCTTTGTCTCTGCCTTTTCCTTTTCGGTAAAGGGTGCAGATGTGCCCCCCCCCCCCCCCCCCCCCGCCTCCTTTACATTTCTCAGCTCCCCCCCCGCATTTTTTTGCACTTGCCTTTTTTACCAAACATTAAGCTGTATCTTATCAACTTTTTGAGCTAATTATTTTTGTTGAATAATTAATCGCAGTCATGATAAAGGCCGTTGTCTAATAGGACCCCCCCCCACCACCACACCCACCACCACCCCCCATGTTTGCCTTTATCTTCTACTATTATTGAATGGATATGTTTAATTTATATGTAAATGGATGTAAATTTAATAGCGTTAAATATAGCAAACGATAGAGGATGAAGTGCTCAATTTGCAATAAGAAAGGCAACACTGAAAAAACGGCAAGAACCGAGAAATGGAGGAAGGGGGGTGGGGTGGATCTGCACCTTTTCCTCTTGTTACAAGCATCTACTATTTTTCTAACTTATCTGCCCTTTCTCTTGCCTTTCTTCCAAATAGTGTGTTGTTGTTTTGAGCTCCTCTAAAATCAGAATGTCAGCTGAATGCAGCGGGAAGACCAGTGAAAACTGGACACATACGTAGTTTACGTATTACGTATTGATGATTTTCTACAGTAATGGAAAATCGGCTGCACCTCGTTTCAGCGCCATTTCAGTTTCGGCCAAGATTTCAATGTTCAATTTCAAAGTATAGTAGGACGCTGGTGTCAAACGTAAAAGACATCATTCCATTTTGATCAATGAACCCTAACCCCCTAACCCTCTAACCCTAACCCTAACCCTATCCCTAACCCTAACCCTAACAACTTACTTCACTTCGATATTAACGCTCCCGGGGACTTGTCGGCGAGTGGCGCTGAAACGAGGTGAAATCGTGCAGCCAAGCGTGACTGGCGCTGAAACGAGGTGCTCCCGGAAAATCATGGTACAGTTTAGTCTCTTGTGGAAGACTATGACTCTCGAACGAGGGGGGGGGCTTGGCACCGGCTCTGGTGCTGCAGCCAAAGGGAAGGGCTGGACTTTGGGGACCTTCCTCAACCCCCAGCCGTGTCCTCAAATCCCTTTTGGCCGAGAGAGTGGGGATGTACCCTGGGCAAGGCATCTCTGCTATAAACAAATTGAGTAAATTCTCGCCCAGCCCGCCGGAATAGTATCTGCCCCATCTGCTATCTGGCTGTGAGTGTCGGACACGACAGACTAGCATGTACAGTATGTATGCAAGCCAGTCAGTCGTTTCCGACCATGACTGTCAGACAGCGGAGAGGGCAGATGCTATTCTGGCGGGCTGGGCTATAACTTTGTTTACAATGGAGATGCCTTGCCCCAGGGTACATCCCCACTATCTCAGCCACAGGAATAGGGCATTTGCCACGCGCCGGCGACCTTGAATTTCACTGAGTTGAATTTAGAGAGTTGAATTAGAAAGGTCAGCGTAACTCGGGCAGAACGAGCACGGGCAAATTAGTAGTCCGGTATAGTGAACGAACACTCGTGGCAAATGCCCTATTTGAGGACAGCTGGCGTTTGGGACGGTTCCCAAAGGCCAACCAATCCCTTACGCTGCAGCACTAGCCACTGGTGTGAAATTATTGCCCCC
>CM065709.1:22850506-22853006 GCA_017654935.2 Phymorhynchus buccinoides | reverse complement strand
ATGCAGTGTGGCTGGCCCTTCGCGCGGATAGACCATCGGAGTCGCACGTGCAGCATCTGCATAATATGGCCTGCTACTCCCCGTGGGGATACCGGGGGGTCTTTCGTAAAAAATAGTTCCCCCACCTTCTGGAAGTTCTGTGCTTGTAACTTCCTCTAATCTGCCACTCTCTTTGACTCTGCCTTTTCCCTTTGCTTCCTGTCATCTGCTATCTTTCTGACTTATTGGCAGCCCATTCTCCTGCCTTTTTTCACAAAAAATCTTCCAAATAATGTTTCTCCCTTGAGCTCCTCCATAATCGGATTGTGTCGGCTGAACGCAGCGGGGAGACCAGTGAAAACTGAAAACCGGACACATACGTACCTTATCTATTATGGCCATATGGCCTGGGAACGCAGAAGAAGAAGAATGGCCTGCTACACTACATACGATTCGCTGTCAATGCGATGCGATTGTGACGATGTGAGTCATGATTCACGTGAAATTCGTGTATTGGGTCTACTTGAGTGTTACTTAGAGCGAACGTAGTATAATTATTTTTAGACTTAAGATTAAAATTATAGCCCCGTCGACAACTAAGGCCATGTCAGGGCTGTCACCACGTTAAATCTTACCTCGTATTGAAAAGGGATCTAAAAAAAAAAAAACAAGGTAAAAACAAAATCAAAAGTTTTTTGATTAAAATACTTTTGTTAAAAAAACCATTAATCAATCACAAACTTAGCAAGTAAAAACATGACACGTCCAGAGGTGATTTCCACGCGAAATTCATGTATTGGGTCTACCCCCCCCCCCCCCCCCCCCCCCCCTCTATTCCATTTCTCGGTTGTTTCCATTTTTCCGTTCTTGCCTTTCTTTCTGCAGATTGAGTATTTCATCCTCTATCATTTGCTATATTTCACACTAATTTTCATCCATTTACATAATGAAACACATGCATTCAATAATAGTAGAAGATAAAGGCAAGACAGGAAAAACGCAATGAACCAGGACTGTGACAAATGCCGCGGTCTACTGCACTACATGGGGGGTAGGGGTGGGGGGTGGTTCCTATTAGATAATGGCCTTTATCATGACTGCAATTAATTATTCAACAAAGATAATTAGCTGAAAAGGCTACTAAAACACAGCTTAATGTTTGGTAAGAAAGGCAAGTGTGAACATGCGGGGATAGCTGAGAAATGTAGTGGGGGTGGCACATCTTGACCTTTACAGAATTAGTTTTTAGGCGGAAGTGTTTCACGTGAATCAATCGTGAGTCGCGTCGTCACAATCGCATCGCATTGACAGCGAATCGTATGTAGTGTAGCATTAGATGGGACATGGAATCTGATTACGACACACGTTTACATTGAGCGTTTAACGCATCATGGAAGAACGGGTCGCCCTGTTCAATAATCATAATTATTGTTCTGTTTCGTTTCGCGAACCGGGCAAGCCTTCCTTCCTCCTCATACCCTACTCTCCTCCCAACATTTCCCAATATGAGCCCCGGTTTTCCCCCAGTACTGTGTACGCAAAACACGCACCACACCAAACAGGCATGGTACTTTTTATATCATTCTCTGAATTCTGGGGAAGTCGTTGTATTATTTATGTGTCCGTGTACACATATATGCGGAGATTCCGTGCGGAAAGCCGTGCTCAATCCATAAATAAGTGGAGCAAAGAAGGGAAAAGATTTGTGCACGTGTCCGAATGTCCCCTATATCCGTAAACTGTTGTCCTTCTTTCTTCCACTTAGTTGGGGTTTTCCGTGCGGAACTTACGCGTCTACTGTGAACCCGGCCTATGTCTTAATTCTAGTCATTCCTCCGAAGTCGGGAGTGTGGCTGCTCATGTGGCTGGGTAATGAAAAACGGTCACACACGTAATGTTCTCGTCCCTAGCTGGTGTACCATAGTGTTCAAGTGCTTTGGCTGTTGGGATGATCCCTGGAGTCTTTTAGCCAGGGTACGACAACAACAACAACAACATTTCTTGTCATGAATTTTATTGCTTATTTGTAAAAGCTTGACGTGTGTCAGTTGGTGTGCTTGCGGTCTCTCTCTCGCGCGCACGCGTGTGTGTGTGTGTTCGTATAAGTGTGCATGCGCACGTGTAGGTGTGTAGGTGCTGGTGTATGTGGGGGTGGATGTCTGAAAGCGAGAGAGAACTAGAGCGAAAGATACATTAACAAGCGGTTCGGGAGATATCCTTGGGACAGACAGAAAGAAAAAAGAAGAAGAAAAAACATACACGAACATACTCCTTCGTGATCGTAGATCGGCAAAGGACAAATATAACCTGGATTTGTTACCGTTATGATTTTATATTGGTTATCCTTCCATGTGCTCCATGTGCATGCTTTCGTTGTTGTTGGGTTGCGTGTTTGTGCAAACCCAAGCTGATTCCCTCTGTACACTGATGCGTTAGCTAATTAACCCTTTCACCGCCAGCCATATTTCAGCCAAAGATTTCCACTCATTTTACCTGGATAGAGAACAAAATCCATCTGCAG
>CM065709.1:22823006-22835506 GCA_017654935.2 Phymorhynchus buccinoides | reverse complement strand
GAGGAGGAGGAGGATACTGACGATGATGATGATGATGGTGACCACAATGATGATGATGGTGATGAAGAAGATGATGACGGTGATGATGAGGAGGATGACGGTGATGATGATGATGATGAGCACAATGATGATGATGGTGATGAAGAAGATGATTACGGTGATGAGGAGGAGGAGGAGGAGGATGACGGTGATGATGATGATAAGGAGGAGGAGGAGGACGACGACGACGACAATGATGATGACTATTTCAGGACGGGCCGCTGGAGGTGATCGGGAAGCGGTTGACGTTGTTCGAGGACACCCTGCTGATATGTAATGATGATGATGACGATGGTAATGATGATAATAACATCGATGATGATGACGACGATGATTATGATGATGATGACTATTTCAGGACGGGCCGCTGGAGGTGATCGGGAAGCGGTTGACGTTGTTCGAGGACACCCTGCTGATATGTAATGATGATGATGACGATGGTAATGATGATAATAACATCGATGATGATGACGACGATGATTATGATGATGATGACTATTTCAGGACGGGCGTGATGTCAGACAGCTGGAGGTGTTCGGGAAGCGGTTGACGCTGTTCAAGGACACCCTGCTGATCAATAATGATGATGACGACGATAGTAATGATGTTGATGATGATGATGACGACGATGATGATGACTATTTCAGGACGGGCGTGACGTGAGGCAGCTGGAGGTGTTCGGGAAGCGGTTGACGCTGTTCGAGGACACCCTGCTGATCACGGGCGTGGTGAAAGAAGACATGGGCTGGTACACCTGCCGACCCAGCAACGGTATAGGCAACGACGAGGCCTCCGCCTACCTCAACGTCACCTGTGAGTGTGGGGAGGGGGGTGAATGGGAGAGGTGGGAGCAGCCCGATTTGCACAGAGACCATTCTCTGTGACTTAATCATAGTTGTAATAAATGGGTAGAATTCTTGCACTCTTTCTCTGAAGAGATGAGCGCTTACAAATTAAAAAGTTTCAACAACGGTTATAATCATGAGATAATAAGAAAATGAACACAAATTGTAATACTAATGCTAGATAGATAGAATAAATCGAATACAAAATTATATTTAGACACAACCAACATTTTTTTAACGCATGAACATGCACACGTATGCACGCGCGCACATACACACACACACACACACACACACACACACACACACACACACACACACACACACACACACACACACACACACACACACACACACACACACACGCATGTACACACACGTGCGCCAAGACAACAAAAAGACCTTCTTTTGCAAAACTGTTCATCTGACTGCCTTGCACACAGGCAGGATTGAAAAACAAAAAACGTTTCAGTTAGGGATAAAACAGAGAGAAGAGGCGAGTTTTGAACTTTGATTTGAACGAGGACAGAGTTTGTGCGTGGTGAACAGAAAATGATTGTTTCCAGATGACAGAACCAAACCCATGCAAAAGACTGGAAAAGTACTACCGTACCGTACCGTACCATACCATACCGTACTATCATTAGTATTATAGATACAAAACCATACCATACTATAACATACCATATCATATTGTACCATACCATACTGTACTATCATTAGTATTATAGATACAAAACCATACCATACTATAACATACCTTTTCCATACCATATCATATCATACCATACCATACTATCATTACTAGTACCGTAGATACAAAACCATAACATACCTTACCATACCATAGCATACCTTACCATACCATACTACACGATACCATACCATACCATACCATACCATACCATACCATACCATACCATATCATACCATACCATACCATACCAAACCATACCAAACCATACCATACCATACCGTACTATCATTAGTATTATAGATATAAAACCATACCATACTATAATATACCTTTATCATACCCTAACATACCATACCATACCATCATTATTAAGTACCATAGATACAAAACCATACCATAGCATATCTTACCATATAACATACCATGCCATATCATATACCATATAACATACCATACCATACCATACCATACCATACTATACCATACTATACCATACCATACCATACCATACCATACCATACCATACCATACCATACCATACCATACCATACCATACCATACCATACCATACAATACCATACCACACCATACCATAGCATCATCATTAGTAATGAACTCTTCCCACCAACAGATCTGCCCCGCGTCCTCGTCGACAAGATGCCATCCCAGGTCCGCTGGGCCAAGGGCTTCCGCGAGAAGCTGGACTGCCCCGTGGACTCGAACCCCCCCTTGATCAACACCGAGTGGACCAAGGACGGGAGCCCCCTCAGCAGCACCGGCAGGTGGGGCAACAGGAATGGTCAACTTAGGACGATGATTTGACTACCAGGGGGCAGTCAAACCAGTAGGGGCTTAGCGCGCGATATTCTTAGTTGAGCGTAGTGAGAGAGAGAGAGAGGGAGGGAATCATCTAAGACTAAGAATATCGCGCGCTAAGCCCCTACTGATTTGATTGCCCCCTGGCGGTAACATGCGCGTCCTAAGTTGCTCATTGTTCGGAAATAACCAAGGAGAGTAATCTTAGGGTGTATGGGGAGTGATCTTGCCTAATAGGGCATTTGCCACGAGCGTTCGTTCTCTATACTAGACTACTAATTTGCCCGCGCTCATTCTGCCCGACTTACGCTGACCTTTCTAATTCAACTCTCTGAATTCAACTCAGTGAATTTCAACGTCGTCATCACGTGGCAAATGCCCTATTCAATCGGTCAAACAGGGGAATGTGGGGCAATAGGAATGGTTGGGAAATAATTAAAGAGAGTAATCTTACGGTGTATGGGAGTGATCTTGCCTGATTCAATCGGTCAAACAGGGGAAGTTACTCTACCATCAGGTAGATCCCCAAAATAGGGATGATTACCATCTTGGGGGGCGGGGTGGGGGGGGGGGCAATTGCTATCATGTATATTTTTGACATCTGTAGTAGAGTCTCACCCCTTTTCCAAAAAATGCATGATAGCAATCTGAAAGTGGTAACTTTCTGTCCGTTAGCATGTGATTTATAATGGTACCCCTTATTGTGAAGCATTAATTTGTGGTAAGGGGGTATTTCGAAAATGCAGCCCCCCCAAAAAAAATCTGAATCTCCTTTTAAATTTGTGCCCCAAGGTAGCATATTTTGTTTTAGGAATTGCCCAGGTCTATTATTTTTTTGGTTTGTTTAATGTAATCAATTTTTGTTCACACAAACGACTTTGAAACTCCTGAAAACCTTTCACCTCAAATTGACCCAAAAAAAGCATGGCTGCCATCCAGGGGAGGCCACTGCCGCCGGGAAAATTCATTGTGATTTATGACACGGATTGATATGACATGACGTTGACATATGATTTCGGACATGGTGTTTTGGAAATTCAACAGGAAAAAGGAAACGTCTGAATCTCTTTTTTGTCATTTTGGCAATATTCACATTTTCTGCCCGCCAAGAACGATAATTCGCAACAAAAAAGAACATCATAGCCCATGGCTTTTTTTCTAGTCAACGGATTATCGTTCTTGGCTGGCAGAAATGGGAGTCTTAACCGAAATGTTGCCCCCCAAGGTAGCATAGACTATTCCAGTGGAACCTCCCTTAGAAGACCTCCCATTATAAGACCCCCTCCCGCATAAGACCTACTTCTCTGAGACATTGCCCTTCTTTGTAAGTATTAAAATTATCTCCCTTATAAGACCACTCCCGTATAAGACCCCTCCCTTACAAGACCCCTCCCTTAAAGACCACTCCCTTATAAGACCCCTCCTTTATAAGACCCCTCCCTTATAAGACCTCATTTTGGAAGGTCTTATAAGGGAGGGGTCTTAAAAGGAGGGGTCTTATAAGGGAGTGGTCTTATAAGGGAGGGTTCTTATAAGGGAGGGGTTTTATACGGCAGTGGTCTTATACGGGAGTGGTCTTGTAAGGGAGGGTTCTTATAAGGGAGGGGTCTTATACGGGAGTGGTCTTATACGGGAGGGGTCTTATAAGGGAGGGGTCTACTAGGGAGGGGTCTTATACGGGAGTTGTCTTATAAGGGAGGTTCCACTGTATTTATTTTTTTGGGGGGGGAATTGTCCAGGTTCGACATTCTGCTGAACGGTACCCTGCTGGTGACCAATGTCCGCGAGGAGGACAAGGGGTTCTACAGCTGCAAGCCTCGATCCTTGATGGGGCCCGGGAAGCAGAGCCCTAACGTACAGGTCATCGTTAAAGGTCAGTGTGGGGTTGGGGGTGTAGTGTGTGTGTGGGTGTCAATTTGTGGATGAAAGGTTCTCAGGAGTTGAAGTCATGTATGTGTGTCAATTTGTGGAAATCATGTGTGTGTGTCAATTTGTGGATGAAAGGTTATCAGGAGTTGAAGTCATGTGTGTCTGTGTGTCAATTTGTGGATGAAAGGTTCTCAGGAGTTGAAGTCATTTATGTGTATGTGTGTGTCTGTGTGTGTGTGTGCGTGTGTGTGTGTGTGTGTGTGTGTGTGTGTGTGTGTGTGTGTGTGTGTGTCAATGTGTGGATAAAAGGTTCTCAGGAGTTGAAGTCATGTGTGTGTGTCAATTTGTGGATAAAAGGTTCTCAGGAGTTGAAGTCATGTGTGTATGTGTGTGAAGTTGTGGAGACCGAGAGAGATGTTGGGGGGGGGGGAGTTGACGTGTCTGTGCAGTCATGTAACGTCTGTTCGTATGTGTTAGACGCGCGCTGTGTTGTAGTTAGGGTCTATGTGGAGACCGAGAGAGATGTGTGTGTGTGTGGGGGGGGGGGGGAGAACGTGTGACGTGTCTGTGCATTCACTTGTTCTTTTATGTAACGTCTGTTCGACTAAATGTAATGTTAGACGCGCGCTCGTGTGTGTGTCTGTCTCTCTGTCTGTGTGTGTTGTAGTTAGGGTGAGAGACCGTGAGAGATGAGAGACCGTGAGAGATGTGGGGGGGGGGGGGAGAGAGAACGTGTGACGTGTCTGTGCATTCATTTGTTCTTTTATGTAACATCTGTTCACTAAGCGTAATGTTAGACGCGCGCTCTGCTCGTGTGTGTGTGTGTGTGTGTGTGCGCGGGTGAGTGTGTGTATGTGGGGGAGAGGTAGAGATCGAGGGGAGATGGGAGTGATGGAGAGAGGGGAGATGAGAGAAAGAGAGGGGCACACTTTGTGTTTGTTTTATTGAAGATAAATATGGGCTAAGTTGATGGAGAAAGTGAAAAAGGATGGAATATGTGACGGAGAGAGAGAGAGAGTGAGTGGGTGCGTGAGCGTGCGTTCGCGTGTGTGTGTGTGTGTGTGTGTGTGTGTGTGTGAGCATTGTACCCGTGCTAATATAACAAAAATAGCTCATGTGGATTATCCATGTTCACGTGACATACTTTTTTGAACATGTAAATTTACTAACCCAATCATAGATCATTTGTTCAAAAACGTTTGCTCTTTTTTTTTAATTTATCATTATCATACCATGCTCTTGTACAAACATGGACAAACACATTTAACCGTTTTGACAATTATATTCTTTGATTGTCTTTGATCAGAATGGAGGAGATAAAAATGGGGGGGGGGGGTAATGGGTTGGAAATAGACACGTACTGCATAAATAAGTAAAATATTAAAGAACCCGCACGTCACGTGTCAAAATCACGGTTTTCACGTGTTTTCCCTCTTATAGCTAGTAAGGAATCTTAAGAAATCTTCCTAGTATAAGAGGGATTATGACACGTGACGTGCGGGGTCTTTAAAATATGCTAAGCATGTGTTCGATTTCATTTTGGACGGAAGTCGATGCCATTGTGAGGTTGAAAATAATTGTGAAGAAAAACACTTGATATTAATATGGACTCGTCTACATTGATATAATAACCTTGTGTGTGTAATTAAGCTAATTTTATAATTGTGCTCTATTTATTAAAAAAATTTGCCAGAGACTTGTGCGTATTTTGTCTTTCGTGCATATTGTCTATATCCGTTTGTGTGTGTATCAAAAAACATGTGTCCGCTTTTCTTAGGCGCTGGTCTGTTTTGCTGTAAATTACAATAAGCGTTGGATATGTGAACGTTTGTGTTCGTTTAATGTTACTGCTCAAAAGCTTGGCTTCACTTTCAGTGTTAAGTGGATAATTTGGTGGATAGGTAAAATTAGTTGGCTGTTAAAATGTGTGTGTGTGTGTGTGTGTGTGTGTGTGTGTGTGTGTGTGTGTTCGTAATTTCTCTATTGCTATTTTGTTCCGTGTTTTTTTTTTGTCTTTGCGCTTCCTAGCACGTCACATGAAAAACTAATTCTACAAACAAAAGTTAATATGTTGATACGACAATGTTTGTTTTTGAATATGATTGAACTTGAGATTGTGACAAATTATCGGTCACGAGTTGTGAGTCTTGATGATTTGTTTTCGAAGAAGCTGTTTTGAAAACGCACCAATGATTATAAATTATGAAGATAATTAGAAAATGTTTTGTCACTTTTTTTTGTTTGTGTGTCCCTTTTGCACACAATCTTGGCTGTTGTTTCGTGTGAGTGTTTCTCGTATTGACTTTTTTTGGTTGTTAATGAATTGTGTATGATGCATTTTGATATACATAACAAAACTGCTTGTTTGAGTGAATCTTGCATAATCATAATTTTGTCTTGTTTTAAGGATAATGATGTATGCATGGTAACAGTTGACTTTTTTGTTTGTCGATGTTTCTGTGTTTTGAAGTAAGATACGACCGAAGACTTCTTTTTGTATAGAAAACATATTTATATGGATGCTCCTGCTTTCAGGATGTCCTGAAGTTCAGGATTTTTGTCTGGAGCTGGCGTTGCCGGATTATGAGACTTTAAGAAGATGCATTGTGCTGGTTATAGAGGTCATGAAGTTTAACCAGAAGTGAAAGTGCAACGAGAGCCTGTCAGTTACATTGGAAACTGTTGTTTCCCTTCAGCTTCCAGGGGGCATTGTCCCCCGGAACCCCCAGGAGGGGCGCTGTCCCTGCGTTGGGCGGCCCCTGGACCCCTGCCTTGCAGGATTTTTGAAATTTTCCAGGAGCACCCATGGATTTATAAAGCATTGAAAGGGTGATGAGCGACTTAGCTGGCTCTTTTGCCCGCCAGGTGGCATAACGCTCGAGTGGGGCTAATCCTCTCTGTATTCTTAGTTGGGGATAAAGAGAGAGAGAGAGAGATAGGGAGGAGTTCAACCCTCTCTCTCTCTCTCTCACTACGCCCAACTAAGAATATAGCGTGATAAGCCCCTAGTGGTTTGACTGCCCCCTGGCGGTCAAATAATCGCCATAAGTCGACCATTGAATTCATTCATTGACTTGGATAATTTGGTTCATTTTGTTTTGATCGTGCTTCCTCTGACGGGGTCATGATGATGACGTAATAGCGTTATGTAAGTTGGTAGGATTTTCTTCTAATTGATATTCTCTCTTTCGG
The DNA here is from genome assembly GCA_017654935.2 of Phymorhynchus buccinoides. Lineage (NCBI taxonomy): Eukaryota > Metazoa > Mollusca > Gastropoda > Neogastropoda > Raphitomidae > Phymorhynchus > Phymorhynchus buccinoides. The sequence goes on along the minus strand of CM065709.1, from coordinate 22,828,048 downwards.
TTTTTTTAAATTAATGGTAGCATGTTTATATTGCGTATGTGCATGAGCGTGGTTTTGTTTTTGGTATGTTTATATTAAATACAAATTAACTGATTTTGTTGCTTTTCCTCAGGTTCAATGCATTGCTTGTGTGTGTGGAGGGAGGGGGTGTCATCACCTCTTAATTAATCCATTCAGTCATTATTTATTCATCATCATCTACATTTGATCATTATTTCCATATTTATAGACCTTATAAATTCTGTTTTGGGGGTTTTAACAACATCCATCGCTAACTTTTTGTTTTCGTTTTTATTGTTTATTTGCTTGATGAGTTGATCAATGCATTTTTCATTCATTCATGAATTTATTATGTTGTTCATGGGTTCTTTTTTTTTTGGGGGGGGATAGTGTTTGTCTACATTCTTAACCATAATGCTCTCTTTACGTTTCTCAAGAATTTAGTTTATTCTTTCAGGTTTTTTTTTCTTTTTATGATTTTTTTTTGTCTGTTTGTTTCTTCTTTTTTTTCCCACAAAAACAAAATGGATTTGTTTGTTTCTCTTTTTGTTTACGTTTTCTCCATAATCGATGGCTTAGAGTCAAAACTGACTATCTTTAGATAGTCCATTGACGTATTTATTGATGTTATAACAAAAACTAAGAACTTGTATTAAAAAAAGACTGCAAATAATATAAAATGGGGATTAGACTTTTTATATTTTCTGCAGTCTTGTTTTTATACAAGTTATTAGTTTTTGCAATAATTTAATTAATGCGTCAATGGAATATCTAAAGATAGTCCGTTTCGACTCCAAGCCATCGTAATATCAGGGGTGGGTTTTTTTTAAAGAAATTTCGTTTGTATTTTTTCATGATTTTTGTTTTCTTCTTCGGTGCGTTTTGGTGTATGATGAGTGACCGTTAATCAATGCCATTGAAGCTCGTTTTTCTTATTGCTGCTTTCTTGAATCGGGGTGTGGCTATGCAGACGCGCCTGGTAAGAGGCTTGTTGATTTTGTATCTTCTTCTTCTTTGCCCTGTGTGTGGTGTACGTGTGTGTGTGTCTGTCTGTCTGTCTGTGTTTCCTTTTATTATGTGTTCTCATTATATAATTCTTGCCTTTTTAAAGGATATTCAAGGGGCAGTTAGTGTCTTTTTTTCATCCTTTTTTTTTTTTTTTTTTAAATTAACCCTTTCGCCGCCAGCCATTTTCAGCCCAAATCTTACCATTAAACGTACCTGGGAAGAAAGAGAAAAAACTTATTTGCAATATTGAAGAATTCCTCTACTTAGATGGATTTTATATCTTTACCCAGGTCTTTTAATGGAAAACATTGGCTGAAAATAGGGCTGGCTGTGAAAGGGTTAAAGGTTTATTGGAAGAAGAGAAGAACACATGAGAGAAAACCATTTGTGATGCACAAAAACTGTTCAACTTATTGGCACGAGAGAAAGGGTTCATTGAATTCATTGACGTGAGAGACAGGGCAGAATGGGATCAGGGCGAAATCCCATTTCTCCCTGATCCCCTTTCGCCTCTTCCCATTTCGCCTGTCCCATTTCGCCTTGTTCTCATCTCGCCTTGTTCCCGTTTCGCTCCCAACGATTTACGGCAGTGTCTTTTTCGTCCTGTTTCGTTTCGCCCTGTTTCCCATTTTCATCTCTCTCTCTCCCATCTCTCTCTCTCTCTCTCTCTCTCTCTCTCTCTCTCTTCTCTCTCTCTCTCTCTCTCTCTCTCTCTCTCTCTCTCTCTCTCTCTCTCTCTCTTTTCTCTCTCTCTCTCTCTCTCTCTCTCTCTCTCTCTCTCTTCCTCTCTCTCTCTCTCTCTCTCTCTCTCTTCACTCTCTCTCTCTCTCTCTCTCTCTCTCTCTCTCTCTCTCTCTCCCTCTCTCTCTCTCTCTCTCTCTCCTCTCTCTCTCTCTCTCTCTCCACCTCTCTTTCTCTCTCTCTATCTGTCTATCTGTCTAACCCTCTTGTTTCATGGTCCATTATGGGGCTACACAGGCCTTCGCTCCAGGCAGTGTGATTGCGTTAACTGGCAATTACCAGTAAAACACTGGTTGCAAAAGCAAAGTACTGAAAAGCATTTGACCTGTCAGTCCTAGGAACAGATACTTTTTTTGTTTTAGCTAGGACTGATACATGGTTTTAGCAGAGGTGTTAAAGACCCTCCCACGTCACGTGTCAATTTCCCGCTTATGCTTGGAAGCTTTCTTAAGATTTACTACCAGCTATTAGAGGGAAAACACGTCAAAACCGTGCATTTGACACGTGACGTGGTGGGTCTTTAATATTGTGAGTTTCTATGGTTGTCATTTTTGTTTGTTTTGTTTCCCTGCGACTGGTTTTGGTTTAAATGATTTTGTTTTTTTTTTCAAATGGGACATTAAACAAATTTTAAACAAACATAACGGCAACAACAAGCGACTGGTTTTGACACCAATTGTTGGGAACTGTCTCTGTTTTCAACATTCCTGGCGCAATCACTATTGCTTCAGAGTCAGTACTTATCGATCCACACACACGCAATAAACAACTAATTCACTGAACATAAACCCTTTCAACAGCTAAAGGTATACCTTCAAATGTTGCAAGTTAAACCATGGGTCATGCACATTAACTACTTTTTTAACCATATTTTTCAGCCTAGAAAGCGCTGCGGTGTATAAGGCGCACCACTCAATAATATTTACAACAAAAAATTTACTACAAAAAATACAGGGACTGAATGAAACAGGCAAACAAATGTCATTGCTATTCTCGTTTTGTAACGGTGCAAAGATTATGAAAAATCTTTAAAACGACTCAACCATTTTTTTATTATAGAAAATTGCTATTTGTGGTATATTATGTTCTTCTTCGATAGAAATTGGTGCAACTCATGGGAAATCTAATTGGGCCTTTTGTGCTTAGAATCCAGAGAAATCACACCTATGTGATAACATGAGCAACATATTTATCTCAGGTTTTCAACATAGGGGAAGACGGGGTAAAAAGCCCATGGGTGGGTAAGAAGCCCATGCCAATTATCTCATGAAATAAAGAAAATATCAGTCCGATTTGCCCATGAGACGAATGCTAAACATTAACACTCGTCTCATGGGCAAAATGTGACTGAAATTTGCTTCATTTCATGAGATAATTGGCATGGGCTTCTTACCCGCCCATGGGCTTTTTACCCCGTCTTCCCCTATGGCGAAAACCTGAGATAAATATGTTACATTAGCATTCGTCTCATGGGCAAATCGGACTGACATTTTCTTTATTTCATGAGATAATTGGCATGGGCTTCTTACCCGCCCATGGGCTTTTTACCCCGTCTTCCCCTACTCATTTTATTTTTTATTTGGGGGTAAAAATAAAGTGCTCTCAGCATATATCAACTGATAACTGATAAGGCACTGGATCATAGTACAGCTTTTTACCCGGCCAGAGGCTGAGGTATTGCGATCGGTTTGTCTGTCTGTGTGTCTGTCTGTCTGTCTGTCTGTCTGTCTGTGTATCGATTATCTTAAAAACTACTGTTTGGATTTTGATTAAAATTGGCAGAGGGGTAGACAGCTTGGAAAGGAAGCTTCCTTTCGTTAATCAACACCGTGCTGACCTTGACCTTGAAGTTTGACCTTGAAAACCGAAATTTCCTTCTTTGGGCTATGTAATTTTCCCCCAGCTTTATCTCGTGAACTAGTGAACAGAATCGCTTCACATTTTGTGTGGTGGTGTACCATGGTGCAAGGAAGTTTGTATAAAAGTTCAGCTGTATCTCGTGAACTACTTAACAGAATCGCTTCAAATTTTGGGCTATGTATTTTATGCGTTCTGTAAGGGTGGAAAGTGGTGTGTTTATTGGGGGGTGGGGGGGGGGACAGGACATAACTCTGGCCGGGTTTGCATTGTAGCAATGCGTTGCTGCCGCCCGGCGATGCCCTTGTTTAAAAAAACTGCGACTTGTTGACCAAACATTACAGTAGTGGGTAGTTTCTTATGGTCAAAACGCACGTTGTTATTTTGCATTCTTCACCCACGGCTACACAGCCATACGATAGTAATGATATTACAGTGGAACCTCCCTGTTAAGACCTTCCCAAATTAATAATAATCATCATATAGTAAAAAGCCAACTGTCTGTCCATGTGTGTCTGTGTGTCTGAAACACGAAACGGGCCTTATAACTCCGCCGTTTTTCGACCGATTCGCTTCAAAATTGCTGTGAGCCCTAACGAGGCGATGGCAATGGCAACCGAGGCGGCCGTGTCATTTGCGCGGTTTTGCAAATGCGCAAAACGCGCATCCGACGGCCTTTCGGCGCCCGTATCTCCGGTATTTCTGGACCGATTGCCTTCCAATTTGGCAGAGATATGACCGGGGACGGTGACTATCAATGTGCCAAACCGGAAGCGAATCCATTACTTAGGCGCATAACAGCAGCATGATGCAAAACGGGCCTTATAACTCCGCCGGTTTTCAACCGAATCGCGTCAAATTTGCTGTCAGGCTTGCTGTCACCGGGGCAAAGCCTGGCAGCAAATTTGAAGAAAATCGGGAGAGCGCGTCACTCTCAGAGCAGCGCCAACGGGAAACGGGGCTTTATATAACTCTGCTGTTTCTTAACGAAATCGCTTCAAATTTGCTGTACTCAGCGTTACCAGTACTTGGCGTTACCGTTACTAGGCGTTACCGTTACTAGGGAGAGAGCATCACTCTCAGAGCAGCGCCAACGCGAAACGGGGCCTTATAACTCCACCGTTTCTTTACCAAATCGCTTCAAATTTGCTGTACTCAGCGTTACCAATACTTGGCATTACCGTTACTAGGCGTTACTGGTACTCGCCGTTGCGCTAGTAATAATAATAATACTGAACATTTATATAGCACTTTACTCCCTTTGCAGGGAGCTCAAAGAGCTTTACATAGACAATAAAACACAAATAAGTCATTATACACATAAGACTCACTACAATCAAATCAAATATAAAATAATATTTTTTAAGCAAAGCCCTGTTCATAACAACAAAATTTGAAACAATATTACAATATTATACGAATAGAAACAAAATTGC
>CM065709.1:22790506-22820506 GCA_017654935.2 Phymorhynchus buccinoides | reverse complement strand
TTATGCATTAAGATAGGGTGATTAAGGTGAGTGAAAGAGAGTTGGTTAGAAAGAGATAGAGAGACAGACAGAGAGAGAGAGAGAGAGAGGGGGGAGATTATTTTTTTTTCCAATTTCAAGTTTTGTATAATTTCTTTAAATTATCTATTGAATTTCATCGTTTTTGGTTTTACTTTTTTTTTTCAATGTCAGTACATCTTTTACAGTTAATCTGACAATAAATTGGTTCCAGTCCAGTTAGTCCAGTGTGTGTATGTGTTCGTTCTTTGATTTAACGTCTATCCACCTTACATCTTAGACCAAAACAAAAAAGTATGTGTATGTTTATGTGTAAGTGTATGTGATGATGTTCTGAATGTACATCTGGGGAAGGGATGGGTACGAGTGTGTGAGGGTCAGTGGGTCTATGTGTACATGTAAAGCTATGGCGCGCCAAAGATACAAAACTCTATCTAGCTGTTCGAAACTGCAACCCCATCCTCTATCGAACTGATAGATACAGTTTCGAAACTCTGTCGAACAGCTAGATAGATTAGCTGTTCGACAGAGTTTCGAAACTGCAACCCCATCCTCTATCGAACTGATAGATACAGTTTCGAAACTCTGTCGAACAGCTAGATAGAGTTTTGTATATTTGGCGCGCCATATAAAGCACCAAAATAAATGGGGGAGGGGCGGTGCGAGAGTTGGTCTTTGTACAGACATAACTAATGTCAGTGCACGCGCGCGCGCGCGCGCGTGTGTGTGTGTGTGTGTGTGTGTGTTTATTTAATGATAAGAAGAACAATTACAGCCAATTCTCTCAAGCATGGGAGATTTTTTTTTTTTAAACCGAAGCTTTCTTGATAACGTTGTTTTCATTTTATGGTTTTTAACTTCAGTTTTACGTATGCATGTCCCGTGATGCGTTTCGCTTTGATTGACAGGTGGGAGGGACTATCGATTTCACCGAGGCCCGCATATTCCAAGATGGCGGCAACCTGTCCATATCGGACACCACGAAAGAGGATCATGGGAAATACGAATGCGTGGCCAGCAACACTATCGCTACCATCGTGTCTCCGACTGAACTCAGGATATTAAGTGAGTCCATGGATTTTATTTTATTTCGTGTTTTCGTAGTGCTCAGTTACACCTCTCTCATCCTGGTTCTGAAAACAAGCAGCTAGTCATAGTCATTGTCAGCAGATGGCTTATAATAATAATAATAATAATAATAATGATGATAGGGGATACTTATATAGCGCGATACCCCACAGTGGGCTCATCGCGCTTTACAACAGTATAAAGGCATTGCCAATCATAAAAAGTTTCAACATACATGAATTGCACACACACGCACGCGCACGCACACACGCACACACGCACACGCACGCACGCACACACGCACACACACACACACACACACACACACACACACACACACACACACACACACACACACACACACACACACACAAAACATATAGTTAACAGCATCATATTTAATAGTAAAAGATTCAACATGCACAACTTATACAAAGCACATAATGATATAGTTATTAGCGTCATACATAAAATCACAAATTAGTAGGCTTATGGGTAGGTCTAAGTCCTGTTGTCCGGTATGTGCGCAGGGGTGTTAATTTTCCGGAACACAACGGAATTCCGGTTTGGGGGGTGCTGAAGCTTGTGACTTCCGGATTTTGGAGCGTAAAACTTGTTTCCGGATTTTGGAGTGTAAAAACTTGTGGCTTCCGGTTTCTGGGAGTGTAAAAACTTGCTGCTTCCGGTCTTTGGAGTGTAAAAACTTGTAGCTTCCGGTCTTTGGAGTGCAAAAACTTATAGCTTCCGGTTTTTGGAGTGTAAAAACTTGTTGCTTCCGGTCTTTGGAGTGTAAAAACTTGTAGCTTTTGGGTTTTTTGTGTGTAACAAAAACGTGTGGCTTCCGGTTTTGGGAAGCCAATTTGTGTGATAGGTCAATGTAGTAGATAGAATAAAGCCCCTTTTCGTTTCAAACTGGGTTACTAATGTGAAACGTTGACGCCCGTTTCTCGGATTGTGTTTCAGACACCACACCGCACGCGCCTTACAACGTCACGGTCATCCCGAGCCTCTTCTCTGCGGAGATCAACTGGGCCCCTGCCTACGACGGAGGGAAAGCCCAGTACTACATGCTGTGGTCAGTGGTGCTGTACCATCAACCCCCCCCCCCCCCCTGTGGGGATACCGGGGGGGGGGTCTTTTGTATAAATAGTTCCCTCACCTTCTGGAAGTTCTGTGCTTGTAACTTCCTCTAATGTCCCCTGAAGTCGGAGTATGGCCGCCCATGTGGCGGGGCCCTTTAAAAGCAGCCATGCACGTAATCTTCCCACCCAAGGCCATGCAAAATGTTCACATGGTACTGGGTGTGCCCCCACAGTGTTTAACCCTTTCACCGCCAGCCATATTTCAGCCAAAATGTTCCATTAAATTTACCTGGATAGAGAATAAAAATCCATCTGCAGTATTGGGGATTCTTCTGTGACATATATAAAATAAGGTCTCTCCTTACTTCCCAAAACTAAGACAACAGGGTCTTTGGATAATAGACCCCCAATGTGAAGCTTTTAGTCACATAATCTGTTAAATCACTGTGGTGCTAAAATGTGACTTTGGCGGTGAAAGGGTTAGGCTGGGGAACGAAAACAAAGCAATAACAACTTCCTCTAATCTGTCACTCTCTTTGACTCTGCCCTTTCCACCTTGGCTTACTGTCATCTATACCAAAGACTGTACAGGGGAAGATAAACATCCGGTCTCTTTTCCCTATATGAGTAGTGAGGACAGAAACACTGGTTATGTCCCTTTGAAACGTGACACACTTTACACATCGATAGGCCAGTTGAATTCTCCGTTCAAGTTCCAGTCTGAGTTATTGGATAGCCTCCACTGTGAATAGTGTACACGTCCCCACTTCATCAGCCCGGTTCGCCGAGCTTTTAAGTAATCCATCTTACCCTTTTAGAATATCTTTGTCTATACTATCTTTCTGCCTTACCGGTCCATTCTCCTGCCTTTTTCTCACGAAGCACTACCAAAAAAAAAGATTTCCTCCAGCCAAAGTCTGGGCTTAACTATTTCTTAGTTAGGCGCATGACGGCAGCATGACGCATCTGCGCTCATTATTGACAGGACACTGTCTGAGCGATCGAAGAAGAAGAAGAAGTGCCATAAAACTCAGTACTGTTAGGCACACCTATATATCGTCGCTGTCCGGCGCTAACCGTGCATCTGCCAAAATTGGACCAAAATGGATTTCCCACTGAAGCCACTTCCAATGACCTCACACGGGTCTTCTATAAATATCTTGTGTCTGCGACCAATGAAGATGTTCAAGTTTGTCACATGATCTACACTCTTTCAGTAAGCCCGTCAATTTCATATTTGATATTGCTACCGTTGTTGCTGAATCTGAGGTTAGGAAATTGTTATGATTTGAAGGCCCTCTGTTACTACAGGTTGTTGTATTTTATGTATAAGATTTGTTAATTATCGCAGGGTATTTCAGACAAGACGAAATAAAATCAGCAACACCGTGTTAAAAGAGCGATATTTCGATTTATTATAAAATCTTTGTCCAGCTAAAACGTTGGCCAACTGAATGTTTGAAGCAACGAATCATCCCATGTCATCCAAAAAAACAAAAACAAAACAAGTGATTAAAGCTCGTATTTCGACAAGTTGCACGTGCAGGAATCAGTAGAACGTAGTGGAAAATAAAGGAAAAAGAAGACAAGAAAAGAAGAAGAAAAGGAAGAAGGAAAGTTAAAAAGAAAAGAAAGACAGTTACATAGAGGGATAAAAATGGAAGAGAGGAAAGAAAAAAAGAATGAAGTGAAATAAGACAACAACAACGGGAGAATATGGGAAAGGGGTGTGTGTGTGCGCGCGCGTTTGTGTGAGTGAGAGAGGGGACATAATATATTAATATCGCAGGGTATGTTTGAATTTTCCATTGATGTTTTCTTTTGTCTAATATCGTCACTCGTGAAAAGATGTAAAATTAAATTACTGAACTCAACCATCAATGATAATGATCAACTATGTGATTGACAAGATTTTAGGTATTTCATTGACATATACTGGTCTCCAAAAGTTAAGGGCCGGCTTCTGTTTTCAGTAGCTTGATATCTATTTATTGTACACTAAGACAACAATGAAGAAAATGGCAAAACTTAGGCTACTCAATAACTTTCCTTCCTGTTGCACGTGCCTGAACCAGTTTTGCAGACATTGCAGTACAGCAACAGCGTTTTCAGGTACGCTTAAAATGTGGCAAATTCACGAAAGTTTGGTCTCTTTTCGCTGAAGAATCAGGGCTGATGCAGGTTTTTTGCCTATTGCACGTGCATGGCATGACTGTAGTGAACACTGCTGAGCAAAAGCTAGACACGAATGTGTATTTAAGGGCGGCAACCAGAGCTCTCAATAAGCATGCCTCCAAGACAGAAGAGAGAAGATCGTTCTTCCGGCCCTTAAATTTTGGAGACCAGTATATAAGCCGCAGCAGTTTATAAACCGCAGAGGAAATTGTACACACAAAATTAGAGAGGAAAATAAACCCACGTAGAATTGGCCTACTTCGCCATAGAAAGTCACTACATACACACAACTCATTTCATTTGCTGAAATCTGACATAGAATAGAGAGCTTTGTCTCTCTCTTTTTTTAAACTGTTGATATGATTTTTTAAAATAAGCGAAAAAATAATTCAAAGTTTGATTTTATATTTTGGATATTGGTAGAATACATAAAGGTTGAGACAATTTTAAATATATTTTTAGGTTTGTTAACTCTTTTTCGCTTTTTCTCGAAAGTATATACCAGGCGACCTATGTAGGGTTTTTCTCGTGCATCATTAGGCCTTGTGTGCATTAGATCCGCAATCCGCAAGTGTCGTACGGGAAACCCCCATACACATATATAAGAAATAAACGGATGGGATTACGGATAGGTTTCCACGCGTAATGGGCACACTCTTTCATATTTTTTACTTCCAGATTTTTTGTGTGAATTGCGCGTGGGTTTCCGCGTATATGTATGTACACACAAAGAATGAAATAGTGAGGCCAAGAGGGGAGATAACGAAATTGAAGAAAGGGCGAATGCTCTCTTTCTAATTAACTCTCCTCCACCAAAGTTGATTACGATACCAATCATCTAGCAATGCGTGGGTCAGAACCAAAGTGAGACAAACAAAGCATCATTCTAAAAAAAAAAGGACAACATACATGTTCAGAATGACCTTTATGACCCTTCACCCACACAGTGCACATCAACAATGGTGGAGAGGATGACATACAACATGTATGGTTGTCCTCTCCACATGTTGTTGATGTGTACTGTGTGGGTGAAGGGTCATAAAGGCGAACTTGGCACATTCTTTTTTTGAGAATGCTTTGTTTGTCTTGTCACAGTACACATCAACAATGTGTTTAGTACACATCACTTCGGTTCTGACCCACGCACTGCTAGATGGTTGGTATCGTACTCAACTTTGGTGGAGGGGAGTTAATTAGAAAGAGAGTATTCACCCTTTGTTCAATGATGTACACACAGCCTTACTTTTTGTCTTGGAAACATTTCGCATGCTATTTCTTCTCCTTTTTTTTTCTTCAGGTTTCGTCGGAAGGGGGGTCAGTGGGGTCAGCTGCCCATCCCGCGGGGTCAGCCCCCGACCTTCACCCTGTACAGCCTTCAGCCGGACACGGCCTACCAGTTCATGGTGCTGTCCCGCAACGAGCTGGGCAACGGCTCCTTCAGCCCCATCGCGGAGGCCCGCACCCTGGGTAAGGAGGGAAGGAAGGCGGCTGCTCTCGTGTTGACAGGGCAGGCGTCGGGTGGCTCGTGCATCTCTGGGTCCCCTGCCCAGCCACGTCCGGGCGTTTTTTTTTTTGTTTTTTTCTTTTTCAGTCGAGGCGTTCGTCTGCCCTTTCATTGCAACGAGTGACCCCAGGGTACTGGGGTTCGAATCCGGATCAGGGCCTCGTCCTCGGGGGTGGGGGAATGGAACTGAACGCCAAGTTCCTAAAGCAGGTCTGACCCGTGCCGCTTTACAGCGCGTAAAACTCCCACGGCAGTTAAAAGTTCAGTAAGAGCGGGAAGGAATCCCACTGCCTGGTAATTGTACCAAGTTGATAGCTAGGTTTCTGGAGTCCACCCCCCCCCCCCCCCCCAAAAAAGAAAGGGTGATTTTGCACTGCCCCTCTCCAAAAAACACCCAAGAATGGGTGATGCTACACTGCGGCGAAGCGCTCTCCAGGTTGGGGTGAACCCGAATTTCACCTAGATATAACACTAAAAATACAAAAATAAAAGTACAACAAAGATCTCGACCGCTAGCCGGGGGCTTTTTAGTGCTGCAGCTTTGGGGCTAGGTTGTATGTAGAGTACCAGTTCATGGTGCTGTGCCCCGCAATGAGCTAGGCAACAGGCTCCTTCAGCCTCATCGTGGAGGCTCGCACACCTGCGTGAGATCCCCTCCACCTGCTGCTCGCTGTTGGCCTGATAGTGCTGCAGCTGTTGGGAGTAGGTTTTCGAGGCCTGAACCGTGAGTAAGATCCCCTCCACCTGCTGTTGGTCAGATAGTGCTGCAGCTGTTGGGAGTAGGTTTTCGAGGCCTGAACCGTGAGTAAGATCCCCTCCACCTGCTGTTGGTCAGATAGTGCTGCAGCTGTTGGGAGTAGGTTTTCGAGGCCTGAACCCTGTGTGAGACCCCCTCCACCTGCTGCTCGCTGTTGGCCTTATATTGCTGCAGCTGTTGGGAGTAGGTTTTCGAGGCCTGAACCCTGGGTAAGACTTAGATTGGGAGCAATAGTTGTGCTTTCGAGCATAGCTTTTATCCAGAAATAGTTGAGTATAGCGGGTTGTTTTGTTTTACAGAATATTTAAGCATAGCTCTTTTTTTCCAGAACCTCAACTATTCCTTTCAATTTAAGGGGGACATCCCGCTATCGCTACGTATCGATTTAACACTACCAAAATAAATCAGTACGGCTATCACTACGTAGCGATAACGTATACCGGGCTAAATCACAACGGCAACTAAGCGTTAGGGTTAAACTTAGGTAAGGAATAGGGTTAGGTTAGGAAAAGGGTTCGGGTTAGGGTTAGGAATAGGGTCAGGGTTAAGTCTGTCGGAATTCAAACTGACAGATTGGCACAGTCATCATCAATTGTTCTCTATGGGTAGTACTAGTGGTAACAACGGGTAGTGTTTCCGATAGGTACCCAGACCTGCCACTTGCTCCGATTTCAGAGGAGCAGCTCAGATATGTTGAGCATTGCTCCTAGCTCCTCTTGCAACCTCCCCAGCTCCTATATTTTAAAATCTGTCTTGTATACATTTTCCACTCAATTTCACAACAAAGAGCATGCATTCAAAGCACCAGCTAATGGACATCTAAGGGTAAGCATGAGACAGTGAGGGGCTACACGAAGCATAGGCCTATCTCAGGCTAAATGACCAACAAATATTGTAGATTGGTCAATATTTCTTTCTCTAAAATGGATCTCAAATTGACAATGGTCAATATTTCTTACTCTAAAATGGATCTCAAACTGACAAAAACGACTGCATGTTTGAAGAACAAAAGAGAAGGCCGCACATTTCGAAGTGGCAATGGATTTTACTGGGGGGCCAGTGCCAGCCCCTAGATTCTCGCTCCTCTTTTTTATTCTCAGAATGTGGCAGGTCTGGGTACCGATAGCGCCATGCACCCAACAGGAATTATTAAGGGGAGTATTTTCATGGTGTGTGGGAGTGATCTTGCCTAATTCAATCGGTCAAACAGGGGAAGTTACTCAACCATCAGGTAGATCCCCAGCTCTCGCCTCGTGTGTTTGAGCAGACATACAGCACTTAGAGCACCGTTGCGTCTTTCTAACATTGATGTCATTTATATTTTTACGTCACATTTTGCAAGTTTTATCAGTTTGTGGCCACTGGCCACCCCTAATTTTTCTATATAAAAAAAATGTTTGCAAGTTGCTGACTCGCATCCTGCGGTTTCAAGCCTCGACGCCATTGTTGCTATGGTATTTGACCGAGTAATGAAGGTAAGCAACTGTAATTTTCACGAAGTGATCTCGCCTATTTTATTTCCGAAAATAGTCTATTTAAGGATCACATCTTTCCCCCCAATCACGGATGGTGGTGGTTGAGTGAAATTGTCGTGGGTCGTGGTCATTTCCCTGTTTCTTGCTGTCATTTGATTTATGGGATTCAGCCTCAACGCTAAACGCTAAAGGGTTTTAGAGCTGCAGCGTTTTGGGGGTAGGTGGCGGAGGCGTAATCTTTGTTGCGAAAGAGTTTGAGTTCATGGCAAAGGCTCCTTCAGCCCCATCATGGAGGCCCGCGCCTTGGGTAAGGAGGGAAGGAAGGTGGCTGCTCTCGTGTTGATGGGGCAGGCATCGGGTGGCTGGTGCATCTCTGGGTCCCCCGCCCAACCCCTTCCGGGTGGTGGTTTTTTTGTGTTGTTTTTTCATTCGAGCCGTTCGCCTGCCAGTTCATTGCGACGAGTGACCCCGTGTACCGGGGTTCGAATCCGGATCCGGATCTGGATCCGGGCCTCATCATTTCTTGTCCCAGTTCAACTGGTCTGGCCCATGTGCTTTGCGCATGTAAAACTCCCACAGCAGTTAAGAGCAGCGGGGATTATCCCGCTACCTGGTAATTATACCAAATTGATAACTAGATTTCCCCCCGAGTCCAACCACAACCCTCCACTTTCCTTCATGGCCCGGCATCATGGAAGGTGGAGCCCATCCCTCTCCTTCTACCGCCTTTTAACCTTCCCTGAACGAATCAGGTACCCATTCACTGCTGGGTGGACAGAGGGTTTACAGGCAAGAAAAATCCGACTCCAAGCTGGACTCGAACCCGAGACCTTCCACACCGCAGCCGAGTGCTCTAACCACTCGACCAAGTGGTGTGGGGGGGGGGGGGGACATTTGTCAACTCTGAAACAGGAATTAATGACCAGGTTTGGGGGGTTTTACCCCACTTTTTTGTTTTGACTTTATTACTAACAATGATTTTTTTTTCCCCACTTTATTCTTTTCCTTTACCCTGTGTGTGTGTCTTGTGAATTTCCCAGCTGTGATTTTGTTTTATTTTTTACTAGCAGGTATAATATAAAGAGAGCCGTACAGAGTTCATTATCAGTGTTGTTATGATTGTGGCTGTGATGTGTGTTATCCAGTTTGTGGTGATTTCAATGTCAGTCATTGTGATTTGATACACATTAATTTTAACGGTGTGATAGAGTTAGCTGAATCGTTGCAGGTTTTTTGTTGTTGTTTTTTTCTTCGCGAGTAAGGATAGCTATGGAAGACTCTTTTTTTAATGTTTAATTTCCCCCCTCGATTTTGGTGCAAGGTGTTTAGATATAGAAAATGGCATTATAATTTGACATACTATATGTTATTTCGTTTTGAATTCTATGAATGTTTGTGTCACAACCATAGATGAAAAGTGAGAAATTTGCCACAAATGATTTGATGGGCGTTTGTGTTTTGGGTTTAGTCTTATATGTTATTTCTTTGCTAGTTAAGTAATTGACGGTGTTTTTATCAATAGTGTCAGGATTTGCAATGCCTGCATATTTTTTTTTCTAAAACTGGTTTGAACTTCTTTTTTTCTTCTTTGAATCAATCGTTTGGTTGTTTTTTTCAAATGTTGGATGCAACTGTTTCTCTCCGTTTTGCCGTTGTTTTGCATTGTGTTGCATCTTTCCATCGCCATTTACCTTCAGCTCCTTGTTTTTCCTTGTTCTTGTGGATTCTGTCCGTAAAGACCCCCCACGTCACGTGTCAAAATCATGGTTTTCACGTGTTTTCCCTCTTATAGGTGGTAAGAAATCTTAGGAAATCTTCCAAGCGTAAGAGGGAATGTGACACGTGACGTGTGAGGGTCTTTAAACATCCCTCATTTTTGCTCTCTCTCTCTTTCTCTCTCTCTCTCTCTCTCTCTCTCTCTCTCTCTCTCTCTCTCTCTCTCTCTCTCTCTCTCTCTCTCTCTCTCTCTCTCTCTCTCTCTCTCTCTCTCTCTCTCTCTCTCTCTCGTTTCTTTACTAAAACAAGAATTTATTAATCTAATTTATTTTTCACCGGTATGATTGAAATAAAAATAAAATAGAATGATTATGTAAGCTTAGGGCTGCGAAAGCCACCAATGTGCATCATCATAACAACGTAACAATTTTGGGGGTGAGTTTTCTATGTTTTCATATGTGATTCTTTACAAATGTTGAGGACTATACCTTAACAAAAAAAAACTTTGATTTAGTTTTTACCTTGTGTTTTTATCCCTTTTTAATAATACGTGGTAAGTATTTAACGTGGTGACAGCCCTGACATGGCCTTAGTTGTCGACGGGGCTATAATTTTAATCTTAATCTTAATCTTCATTTCTTGTATACCGTATTTTTCGGACTATAAGGCTAATAGCTCTAGCTCTTTGACTGTGTTATGTCCTATATGTGCCTTCCCAGGTCGAGAGGACGTAAAGCCCAAAATTTCATTCATTCTCTTTGACTGTGCAGCGAGTAATAAGCCTTACCGGTTATCATACCAGCCAGCTACCCGGCGCTGTGTTTGTGTGTGTGCGCGCTCGTGCGTGTGTGTGTGTTTGAGGCTTTGTTTCATTGTTCTTCTTTTTTTACAGACTCAAACGGCAAGTCCAGACCAAGCCCAACAACCGTTAAGATTTGGGGTAGACCACCATTTCTTTTTCACCCTCCATTCTCATAAGCAGCTTTCCCCCTCCTATATGATGATACATATATATCTATCTACATATATATCGCTCGTTCGTTCCTTCCTTCCTCCTGTCCCCCCCACCCCCTTCTTCTTCTTTTTGTATTTTTGTCCCCCCCCCCCCCCCCCCCCCCCTTCTTTCGTTCATCATCTTTTTGCGTTTCGTTCAGACGTAGGGTTTTTCTTGGAAACTCGACTCGACTCGAGCTGTTCGGGTTTTCTACTGTCCGTAAACTGTCCTTTGTTTTCTTTATATGAATGTTCTTTGGTTTCTTTCGACAATTTGGGTTGATTGGGTATATCAAGGGAGAAAGGTGGCAGAGTGGTTAAAACGTTCGCCTGCCAAATGTAATGCGTGATCCTGATTGCAGCCTGAGTGACCCGGGTTCGAATCCCGGCCTCCTCGCCCCTTTCTTTCTAGCTTGACAGGAAAATCGAACTGAGCGTCCAGTCCTTCGGATGGGGACTTAAAGCTAGTCTGACCCGTGCGCTTTACGCACGTAAAAATCCCACGTTGAAAGAGCGTTGATACAGTGGAAGCAGAGACATTTTAACAGACGCTGGTGATCTAAATCTTTTCCAATATCGAACTGGATATCCACAAATTGATGTCATATTGCGATAATGCCTTAAGGAGTACGCAACCCCCCTCAGTACTCTAGAACATTACTACTATTTTGTACGAGGTGGAATGTCTTTTCCCCGTCAACACAGCTTAAAATGATCCAAACCAGTGTACCAAATTCAGGAGCAAAATTTTTTGCAAATATCAGTCATGGGAATTGTCAGTCTTTTGGCTGATTTCAGCTTTTTCGATGGTCCTCTTCAGTCTTTTTTTGCAAGTTTCAGCTTTTTTGATGGTCCAAGAGGACATTTATGAGATAAAAAATAAAAAAAAGAAGTCCAATGAGTAAAACTAAGTTATTGGTTATAAATGAATGCAAAATGAACTAAATATATCAGTCTTATCTCTAATACTGTTTTTGCGTCTTAGATAACAGAAGAAGCTTCATTTTCTGGGGGCTGTATCACAACACACACGGTTTTCAGTTGTTGTTTTTATTCCTTGTTCCTATGCCTGCTTCCAGACCCCACTTTTCAGTCTTTTTTGTCTTCTCTAATTCCCATGCCTGAAATATACAGATCCTAAGCTGATACGACTTGTGGCTCGGATTTCTTGTGGGTCTATGTATCTGTTGACGTGGATGATTTCATCATAGTATAGTATAGTATTTCGGCTCCAGATTAGGCGGTTCTGCCTTTGCCGATCTGTGTCGATCCTCTGTCTCTATCACATTGAATCACTTTTTAAAACTTAACAGGTCTTTTGACCTGTACTACACTAAAAACTTTTCTATGCTACTGATCTTTTGATCAGATTCTGGTGGGAGGCTCTTCTACACTATACATATACTCCACCATCAACCTGTCTAATCTGTTTTTGAAGGCATTCACACTCGGAGCTTCAGCAATGTCAGCAGGCAGACCGTTCCAGCGCTCAACTGAAAAAGTGCTGGCGAACCGTTGTGTTGCATCTAGCTTTATTCACTTTATATCTATGGCCTCTGGTACTATCATTTGTTGCAAACACAAATAGGTTTTTCTCAACATTGTAAGGTTCGTGCGTGTACTTGTAGGTTTCAATCAGATCACCTCTCAGACGCCTGTAGGTCATACTGGGAATACCTACACTTTTCAGCCGGTCTTCGTATGACAAATTTCTCATTCCAGGAATAATTTTGGTTGCTCTTTTAAGAACACTTTCTATTTTTTATTTATTTTTTTAAGGTGAGGTGGCCATACTGAATTACTAAATTCTAGGTGAGGGCGAACTAGTGCCGTAAACAAAAACCTCATGAAAACAGCATCCAGAAACTGAATGGAGCGTTTCATAAGCTCGACCAAGTATAAAGAAAACCTATCTGTTAGGTCCAAATGCAAATAGCAGGGAATTGTACACATTTTGCGCGAGCTGAGCGTTTAGAACAGGGTTAGGTCTGCTAATTGAGCGACTTCAAATGAGGCTTTATACCGAACATTCTCTGCCCCTGTCTCGTGCCCTGAGATGCGAACGCCACCAACTTAAGATTATCGCCCTTGCCTGTCAGGAACTAGTAGTATGTAGCCACAGAAAAGTCTCTGCTCCTGACTCGTCACCAGGGGGCAACGGCAGTTCGGGCCTAAAAGTATCGCCCTTTCGTGTCTGCAAGGAGTAGTATAAAGCCTCATTGAAAGTGTTCTTCACATAGTGTTTCCATCTCAATGCTCTGGGCATGTAGTCACGAGCGCGTCTCGGTCAAAACAGGGATTAGTATATGTAAATTAGGCTTAACAGCCAATCCGAATCGGTTTGGGAGTGATTTACGTACTGTTCCCCGTGTTGACTGTCAAGAGAGGCACTCGTGACTGCACACGCCCTTCTGTCTCGCTTCTGTGTTCAGCGCCACGCCGAGCGACCTTGAATCTTTCGTCCATGACCTTGACCTTGTTATGTGACCTTGACCCCAAAACTCTTTGACCCTGGCTGTCTGAAGTCATGAGCATTGATTATGATGAATATGTTGAGCGATGCTTTTGTTTATGTTTTTTTGGGGAGTTCATTTTAAGTTTTCTGTTTCAGTTTCAGTGATGCGATGTGATACGTCATTCTTTGTTTCATTGCAGTTTGTGTGTTTTGTTGGGTTTTTTAATATCCTGATTGTGTATCTCGTGTGTACATTTCATGAATATTCGCGCGAATATTTCATGAATATTGATGTCGAATGAGTTTGACCTTTGAAGTGTGTTCTGTTTTGCAAGTATGAATTTGTATCTGTGAGTGCATTTTGTCTCGTGTATGCGTTTCTGTTGATATGTATCCAAGTAGTTTTTTTGTACTTGTATTTCATTGTTGTGTTAGATTTAAAACCCCGTTGCATGATTTTGATGGTCTTATTTTCGTTTGAGTTTCCTTTCGTTTCAGCAACTGAACATTGAACTGTATCTAGAGAGTGTCATAGTCTTCATTCAGAATACCTGCAAATTCTCTGTGTGTGTGTGTGGGGGGGGGGGGGGGTGCGTGTGTGTGCGCGCATGTGTGTATAAGTGCGTGTTTCTTAAATGCGTGATTCAGTAAGTGCTATTGAGTGAGTAGGAATGTGCGTGTGCGCTCATTTACATATGTATATAACTATGACTGTCAAATGCACACTAACTGGTTTTTTCTCTGTGTTTATATACCATGCAATTTCGCCAAGACGGGAAAGTACAGTGTGTTTTTTAATACAGTGGAACCTCCCTAATAAGACCTCCCATTATGACTCCCTCCCACATAAGACCTACTTCTCTGAGACATTGCCCTTCTTTGTAAGTATTAAAATTACCCCCCTTAGACCCCTTCTCTTATAAGACCTCGTTTTAGATTAGTTTTGAAGGTCTTCTAAGGGAGGTTTCACTGTATTGTTTAGACGACATTGTAACAGCACTAGTGCTAGTGATGTCATATTATTTGCAAGCAGCAGCTTGTCGTAATTGTCTGTGAAATGCACTAGGGGAAGACGGGGTAAAAAGCGCATGTCCACCCCAATTATCTCATGAAATAAAGAAAATTACAGTCAAATTTGCCCATGAGACGAATGCTAGACATTAACGCTCGTCTCATGGGCAAAATGAGACTGAAATTTGCTTCATTTCATGAGATAATTGGGGTGGGCTTCTTACCCGCCCATGCGCTTTTTACCCCGTCTTCCCCTATCTAAAAAAACAAAGCAATGTTTCTCTGTGCAATGACATGTCCTTTCAAAGCACTTGATAATGATCGATGACTGCATTCCGCAACACAGCCGCACTTTCTTCTTCTTCTGTCTTGTGCTGTCGTGTGGTAGTCCTTTTGCTCAAAACTTTGGTGATTTTTTATTTTGTGAGCAAACTTTGTCTCGCATTGCTATTGTTGCAGCTCAGACTTAAGTTAGTCTTGTAAGCAAACACTTAAGAGTGTGTGTGTGTGTGTGTGTGTGTGTGATCATTTGTAACGTTTTTGTGAGCAGAAATTCTTGTGTGACGCTTTGTGCTCAAACGTGCTACTGTGCGTTTTTGTGAGCAGAAATTATCCGTGTGTGTGTGACACTTTGTGCTCAAACGTGCTACTGTACGTTTCGTTTTGTGAGCAGAAATTCTCGTGTGTGCCGCTTTGTGCTCAAACTGAGCAGAAATTCTCGTGTGTGTGACACTTTGTGCTCAAACGTGCTACTGTACGTTTTTGTGAGCAGAAATTCTCCGTGTGTGTGACACTTTGTGCTCAAACTTGGTACTGTACGTTATTGTGAGCAGAAAGTCTCGTGTGTGACACTTTGTGCTCAAACTTGGTACTGTACGTTATTATGAGAGAAAGTCTCGTGTGTGACACTTTGTGCTCAAACTTGGTACTGTACGTTATTGTGAGCAGAAAGTCTCGTGTGTGACACTTTGTGCTCAAACTTGGTACTGTACGTTATTGTGAGCAGAAAGTCTCGTGTGTGACACTTTGTGCTCAAACTTGGTGACAAACTTGGTACTGTACGTTATTGTGAGCAGAAAGTCTCGTGTGTGACACTTTGTGCTCAAACTTGGCAAGTTTTGTGATATATGTGCGACTCTTTTGCTCATGGAGTCATCCGTCTGTTCAGCAGTGTGTCTGTGTATGTATGTGCGTGTGTGTGTGTGTGCGCATGTGTGTGTGGCTCGTGCTGTGGTTTTTCGTTTTGGTTGTTGCCAGTTATTGGAGAGAAAGAACGTGCACACTGTGTGTTCAAAGTGTGTGTTGCATTGCACAGCTGGTGTTCGTGCAATACGTGATCGTCATTTTCAAGGTCTCTGGCATATAGGCTAGTTAAAACTTTAATTAAAGACCCGCACCGTCGCGTGTCACATTCCCTCTTATACTAGGAAAATTCCGTAATGACCCACTAGATCACGTGTCAAAATCACGGGTTTCACGTGTTTCCCCCTGTAAGACATCTTGTTTTGACCAAGTGTTGCTCCCATACAAATTGCCTCTTGCACGAAAACGATACGTCACTTTAAAGAGCAGCCTCGATCGTATACGAGGAAAGTCTGAATGTGGGCCACACCGACCCAGAAAAAAACAAGGGACTTAATCCAGCCGGCTCTGTGGGTCTGTAAAAACAACACCGCACGGTTAAGTCCCTTGGGTTTTTTCTGGGTAGCTGTGACCCATATGCAAATGCCCCCAACTTGAAATTGAGGCTGCTCTTTAAAATGATGTTTCGTTTTCAATGCGGAGGCCTTTGTATGGGAGTCAAACCTGGCCAAAACAAGATTTCTTACCAGCTATAAGACGTGAAACCCGTGATCTTGACACAAATTTATATAGCGATTCACCTTTAAGCTCTAAGCGCTTGTTTAGCCTTTGTTTGAATCAGAGAAGAAAAAAACAACGATTTTTTTGTAGGTGAAGAACAAACTAAAGAATAGAGATTTGAGATTGAAGGGAGCGGGGAAATTGGTGGGTGATAATTAATATGACAAGAAGCTGTTCTTTTTCAGAATTGACGGATCTCCATTTGCGGATCTCTCTCTCTCTCTCTCTCTCTCTCTCTCTCTCTCTCTCTCTCTCTCTCTCTCTCTCTCTCTCCTCTCTCTCTCTCTCTCTCTCCCCCTCTCTCTCTCTCCCTCCCTCTCCCTTTCTCTCTGTCTATTACACACAGACACACTCTCTCTCTCTCTCTCTCTCTCTCTCTCTCTCTCTCTCTCTCTCTCTCTCCTCTCTCTCTCTCTCTCTCTCTCTCTCTCTCTCTCTCTCTCTCTCTCTCTCTCTCTCTCTCTCTCCTCTCTCTCTCTCTCTCTCTCTCTCTCTCTCTCTCTCTCCCTTTCTCTCTCTCTCTCTGTCTATCACACACAGAAACACACTCTCTCTCTCTCTCTCTCTCTCTCTCTCCTCTCTCTCTCTCTCTCTCTCTCTCTCTCTCTGTCTATCACACACAGACACTCTCTCTCTCTCCTCTCTCTCTCTTCTCTCTCTCTCTCTCTGTCTATCACACACAGACACTCTCTCTCTCTCTCTCTCACTCTCTCTCTCTCTCTCTCTCTCTCTCTCTGTCTCTCTCTCTCTCTCTCTCTCTCTCTCTCTCTCTGTCTCTCTCTCTCTCTCTCTCTCTCTCTCTCTCTCTCTCTCTCTCTCTCTCTCTCTCTCTCTCTCTCTCTCTCTCTCTCTCTCTCTCTCTCTCTCTCTCTCTCTGTTCACACTTATAATAAATACACCGCAGGTGAAAGTCTTGTTTAACGACCTCCGACCCGGAGCAGGCACATGTGGGGGTGGAGGGTGGGTGGGGGGACATTAATAACTACAAAGATAGTGGGGCGATCCTGGAGGTACTGCAATACCAGGAAAGTCCCGATTTTTTTGTGTGGTTTTTTTAATAATCAAGATAATGTGTTGTAAGCATTACTTTGCTAAATGTCCACAGGGTACAGACCGGAGCTGGTCACTGCCTTACCCACCGACGCCTCTGGGGCCACGTATTTCCCCGACGTCATCAAGTCCTTGGGTGAGTTAGTCAGGGTCGGATCTAAGAGGAGGGGTGGGTGGGGTTCCTGGTTTCCGGAAACCCCCCTCTGCCCCAAGCATGGACCTTGTTTATACAAGGGTGAAAAGGTTTTTTTTTTAAATGGCTCGATGTTTGCCTTAATAATCACTAAGTTGTAAAACTTTTCCGGGAGGGCTTTGTCCCGCTGGGCCCGTAAAACAGCATTGCCCCTTAACCCTGTCACCGCCAAACATATTTCAGCCAAATATTTCCATTAAATTTACCTGGGTAGAGAACAAAATCCATCTGCAGTGTTGGGGATTCTTCTGTGACATATAGTATAAAAAGGTCTATCCTTGCTTCCCAACACTAACACAATAGGGTCTTTGGATAATAGACCCCAATTGGATGCCTTTTAGTGACATAGGTGGTAAATCACTGTGGTGCTAAAATGCGACTTTGGCAGTGAAAGGGTTAACCCGGAACCTAAGCAGCTCCCAGGACCCCCGGGTGGAACCCCCCCCCCCCCCCCTCACGAATCGCATGGTCCGACCCTGGAGTCTTAGATAGTTTTTACAGATTCAGGTTCTTCTATTCCAAGAACCCCTTGGGGTGTAAGGAAATGGACATTCTCATGTGCAGAATTTTATTTTATTTTTATTTTTGTGTTATGCCCATTCCGTGAAATGGAAAAACGACTTGCCCAGTTCGTGAAATCAGTAGCCGATTTAAGACTTTGCTATTTAGAAAAGACTATGAATGAAAATAGTGTTTTCGTTCATTATTAATTTCACGGAGGTCAAGAATCGGTTCAATCGAATGAGAAATCGCACCTGTAGATGATTTAAGATTATTTTATTCCTACTTGATTTGATCAAACATGTGGCTCAAGCATGCCCCAGAATAGCGTTGGGGTGGGATGGGATGTGTGTGTGTGTGTGTGTGTGTGTGTGTGTGTGTGTGTGTGTGTGTGTGTGTGTGTGTGTGTGTGTGTGTGTGTAAAATACAATGTAGAAAACAAAGTGCTACTATTGAATCAACCTTAATACCTGTGTGAATGAGAAATGAAAAATGAGACAGTCAGGGACCCCCATTTGGGGGTCTATGAAGCACTACAATTCTACAGGACCCTCTAAAAGAATGTACAGGGGGTCCCAGGGATGCACTAGAAAAATTCTTTTTAAGCATTCGCTATGCCACTGGGACCCTCTATCCCGCCTCTAGGAGCCTCTATGCTGTAAGCGAAGGAGTCCATGGGACCCCTTATTTTGCGGGACGACAGTGTCCATTTCATGAATTGGGCAAAGCATTTTTCTCCATTTCATGAAATAGGCAATTTCACGGATTGGGCGTAACAACAGCCAACAACAAAACAATGACACCACTGTTGTTGTGTACTGTATAGGTGATGGTCATAACAGGCAGGTCTGGGTCATCCTTTTTTCTTAGGATGAACCTGGGTCTGTCTCAATGTGGCTGTTGCTTATGCTTTGCTAGGCGAATTGGTGCCGAAAATAACTTTGGTGAAGGGGGTTAATTACAGAGAGTTACTTTCCCTTACTTCACTATCATCCTCTCTCCTTGCATCGCTATTTATATCGTTGTTTACCCCAACTTCTATCGAGACATGCCAGTTTGTTCTGTTTTGTGTGTTGTTTAAGTGTTTCGAACCTGTGTACAGGGGGTTTTCCCCTCTCGCTTTACACTAGGCCTTACGGTCTGAACGGTGGAGTCTTTCGGATGAGACGATAAACCGAGGTCCCGTGTGCCCATGCACTTAGCACACGTTAAACCCAGTGGCAACGAAAAAGTTGTCATTTGGTCAAAATTTACACCCCCTCCCTTTCCTTCCTCAGTCACACAAAAATAGCATGCAAAAAAAAAATTTGGCTGCGACGCACTCTCCAGGTGAGAGCAACCCGAATTTCACAGAGACGCCTCTGTGACTATAAAGTACCAAATACCTAATACTAAATCGTAAAACTTTTCAATGGCTTTGCCAACTGGACCCCCAATCACCCCCCCCTTCCCCCTCCCCCTTCCCCCTCATGAATCACCTTGGTCCGGTCCAGCTACTGTACAGCCCCAAAACATGGGGCAACAACATTTCAAGAGATTTTTTGCTACGGTCATTGGGAACAGTCCTGAGGTGACGAAAGGAAGGACTAAAAAGAGTAGTTCTTCTCTTGGGTTGTTTACCTCATTCGCATCGCATTGATTTTGAATTTGATTCAGAACACTCACAAATCACTCCAGCCATACACACAAACAAAACAGACATAAACAAGAAGAGAAATGAAAGAAGATTACGTGTTTTAGACATAGGGAAGTGGTAGATCAGACTTTCTATATAGAGACTTTATATAGAAAAACTCTCTACAGCCATTGGTTTCCTCACTGCAAACCACTGCAAACGCAAAGTAAGAGGCAAAGATGTGCTCTAAGGGAGCGAAGCTAGTTTAGAAGTGACCAAAGTATGGTGTGCACACAGATTTACTTACCCTTGAAACAAATCCATCAAACTGACAGCTTTGTATTAATTCCGCACATAAATTATATGGCTGTGAACGACTTGAATGAGCTAATAATATAGTGCAGGTGCGGTTTATGCGAGTTCCATTAGTTATGGCCAATATTTTTTAGCATTCGCAATGCCACTGGGACCCTCTATCCCTCCTCTAGGACCCTCTATGGTGTAAGTGAAGGAGTCCCTGGGATCCCTTGTTTTTGCGGGATGATTGGGAGCCCTGCTAATTAATAATAATAATAATAATAATAATTAATAATGCTTATATAGCGCATAATCTTGCTAAGCTTTTCAATGCGCTTTTCTCTCGCCATTCGCACAAAAATTTCTAAGAGACTGGTTCACGTATCCTCATTGCCACTGTCGCCTCTTCGCACCACAATGATGTGACACCCATGTCACTGAAAGGCATCGAATGAGGGTCTGGTATCCAGTGACCTTATGTTCTTAATTTTAGGAGGTAAGGATAGGTAGGCTCTATTTTAATTATGCACGTCACAGAGAAATCCCCAATATTGCAGACGAAATCTTTTCTCTACCCGGGTAAGTTTAACCCTTTCAGCGCCAATGTCGCATTTATGCACCACAATGGTTTAACACCCATGTCACTGAAAAACTTCAAATCAGGACCTGTGGTCTGAAGACCCTATTTTCCTAATTTTGGGAGGTAAGGATAGGCCTAATGTTATGCATGTCACAGAGGAATTCGCAATATTGCAGATATTGTTTTTCTCTAGCCAGGTAAGTTTAATAGTATTTTTTGGTGCTGAAAAATGGCTGGCGGTGAAAGGGTTAATGGTACATTTTGGGCTGAGGAATGGCTAGCGTTGAAAGGGTTAAACGTTATTGAATGTTCGTGTGTTCGCGTTTAATTGTTCAGGTCCCCAGCCGGCGCCTGCCCGCAACGTGACGGGGCGGGCGGTGGACGATGACGTCATCAGGGTCACGTGGCTGCCCTCCCTCTCCTCCCCCGTGCCCGTCTTCTGGTACGAGGCCCACTACAGGCTGGCCGGGTCCAACAGGTGGGTGTCTGTTATTGACTCTGCCTTTTCCCTTTGTGCTTTCTATCATCTACTACCTTTCTGACTTAATTGGCTCATTCTCCTGCCTTTAAAAAAAAAAAAATAAATCTTCCAAAGAATTTTTCTCGTTTTCTGTGCTTGTAACTTCCTCTAATCTGAAACTCTCTTTGACTCTGCCTTTTCCCTTTGTGCTTTCTATCATCTACTACCTTTCTGACTTAATTGGCTCATTCTCCTGCCTTTAAAAAAAAAATAAAAAAAAAACCAAATAATTTTTCTCGTTTTCTGTGCTTGTAACTTCCTCTAATCTGACACTCTCTTTGACTCTGCCTTTTCCCTTTGCTTTCTATCATCTACTACCTTTCTGACTTATTGGCTCATTCTCCTGCCTTTTTTTTTCTCAAAAACAAAATATTCCAAATATTTCTTCTCGTTTGAGCTCCTCCGAAATCGGAATGTGTCGGCTGTACGCAGCACGCAGGGAGACCAGTGAAAGCTGAAAACCGGACACATACGTAACTTACCCATTATGGCTATATCATGGCCTGGGAACGCAGAAGAAGAAGAAGTCTGGATCTGTCCTGTGTTTGCCTGACTATGAGTCTGTCAGTCCCTCTGTCTTCTTCTTCTTCTTCTTCTTCTTCTTCTTCGATCGCTCAGACAGTTTCCTGTCAATTATGAGCGCAGATGCGTCATGCTGCCGTTATGCGCCTAACTAAGAAATAGTTAGGCCCAGCAAGTCCGACTTCGGCTGGAGGAGGAAATGTTTTTGAAAAGCGTTTCGTGAAAAAACCCACGAGAATGGACCTGGTAAAGGCAGAAAGATAGTAGATGACAGTAAGCAAAGGGAAAAGGCAGAGTCAAAGAGAGTGACAGATTAGAGGAAGTTACAAGCACAGAACTTCCAGAAGGTGGGCCATGGGGGAACTATTTATGCAAAAGACCCCCCGGTATCCCCACGGGGGGACCTCTGTCTGTCTGACAGTCTTGTTTCTGTCCCTCTCGTCTGCTCGTCTGTCTGTCTTTTGGTTTGTCAATAGAAATTGTTCGGGAATGATTAAGGGGAGTAATTTCATGGTGTGTGGGAGTGACTGATCTTGCCTAATTCAATCGGTCAAACAGGGGAAGTCACTCTACCATCAGCTCTCGTAGCCTATCGACTCGTGTGTTTGAGCAGACAGACATACAGCACTTAGAACACTGTGCGTCATTCTAAAAATTGATGTCATTTATATTTTTACGTCACATTTTGCAAGTTTTATCAGTTTGTGGCCACTGGCCACCCCTAATTTTTCTATTAAAAAAATGTTTGCAAGTCGCTGACTCGCATCCTGCGGTTTCAAGCTTCGACGCCATTGTTGCATTGTTGCTATGGTATTTAGCCGAGTACTAAAGGTAAACAAATCTAATTTTCGCGAAGTGCTCTGCCCTAGTTTTCTTTTTTCCGAAAATCGTCTATTGAGGCCCACTACCGATTGCCTGGATCCAACGGGGGTCGGGTTCGTATTTCTGTTTTCTGCCATGAGGGCAGCCACACTCCGACTTCGGAGGACAAAATGCGGGCAATGACTGTGTCTGTCATTCATTCTCTGTTGTTGTGTACTGTGTGGGTGGTTGTCATAATAAGCAGGTCTGGGTCATCCTTTTTTTTTTAGGATAAACTTGGGTCTGTATTGTTGCGGCAACTACTTTCACTTTTGCTAGTATGCGAATAGGTACCATAAATAACTTTGGTAAAAAGGGAGTTAATTACGAGAAGTTCCTTCCCCTTATTCATCTCCAGGGTTCCCACAAGCCCTTGAAAAGTCCTGGAAAACTAGCAAGGCCTTTTCCAGGGCTTGAAAAGTGCTGGAAAAACAGCACAGGCCCTAAAGCTCCTGGAAAAGTCCTGGAATTTTCTTAAGCTGCTTACCAGATTCTCAAGTTTCAAGCAAGCAAAACCAACACTCGATCTCTTTGAAAATATATATAGTAAAACTGAAAGTTAGCACTTGTTGTTTTTTTTAATTCAAACTTTTGACCGCCTCGTATTGTGACAGCAGACGACCATGCTACTGCATGTGGACTTTTGGTGTGTGTAGGCTTTGTAGTTTCAAGTAATTAGAATAGTTCAATATTAGCATACCTCTTACCGTAGTTGCTTATTATCCATATTACAAGCAGTATTTTCAGTCCTTGAAATTTACTAGCATGGTCCTGGAAAAGTCCTTGACATTTTTTTTGGAGAGATCTGTGGGAACCCTGCATCTCATTCTCTGTTCGTTCAGGTGGACCCGGTACCCCAGCAAGGTCCCGGCCAGCTCGGCCCACAGACTGGACCTGAGGGAGCTGCCCTCTGGGGTCTACCAGGTCAGGGTGCTGGCCTACGGGGTGCTGGCCTTCTCCATGCCCAGCAACACGGTCACCGTGGACATTTCTAAAGGTCAGTTCTGTCAGGGGAGGAAGAGAGAGAGAGAGAGTGGGGGAGGAAGGGAGGGAGAAAAGGAAGCAGGGCGTGGGACGGCCCCCTGGCTGGCTGGGTCAAAATCAGATTTATTATTTTTAAAGACCCCCCCACATCACGTGTCACATTCCCTCTTAGGCCGTGTACACACATAAGCGGATATTCCATGCGGAAACCCGTGCGCAATCCATAAATAAGTGAAACAAAGGAGGGAAAAGATTTGCGCACGTGTCCGAATTTCCCCATATGCATCATAACCGTCAATAGGATGACGTAGGATATTAAGAGAAAGAAATAAAGAACTTTTATCCTTCTTTTTTCCCCTATGTGCCTAAACTTTTATCCTTCTTTCTTCCACTTATTTAGGGTTTTCCGTCGTACGGAACTTACGCGTCTAATGTGAACCCGGCCTTCTGCTTGGAAGATTTCTTAAGATTTCTGACCAGCTATAAGAGGGAAAACACGTGAGAACCGTGATTTTGACACGTGATGTGGTGGTGTCTTTATTAAGGCACTTCTTCGGCAGATCCCCATGTTTCAAGTGACAAACATCATAGTCAACTGTGACTGTGGTCCCTCCAACGGAAGGAAGGAAGGAAAGAGGGTTGGCGGAAGAAGGGAGAAGGGGGAGGGGGAGGGAGGGGAAGAAACGTGTCTTAAAGGTAAAGCCCTCTGCATGTTTGATGTGTGTGTGTGTGTGTGTGTGTGTGTGTGAAGTCAAGTCAAGTCAAGTCAAGTCAAAATTATCTTTATTGACATTAAAGGAGTAAGTGTGTGTGTGTGTGTGTGTGTGTGTGTGTGTGTGTGTGTGTGTGTGTGTGTGTGAAAGGTGGCTTGGAGGAGGAGGGAAGGAAAAGTGGGTGGGTGGGTGGGACTATGTGTGTGTGTGTGTGTGCGTGTGTGTGTGTGAAAGGTGGCTTGGAGGAGGGAGGGAAAAGGGTGTGGACATGCGTGGGTTCGTTTGTGCGCGTGTGGTTGGGGCACAAAATGAATGGCTGTTAGGATGGTATCATCTGCCAAAGTCTCTGTGTGTGACTATGTCTGGGTGTCCTATGTGTGTGTTGTTGTTTGTGTGTAACAGCCTCCACTGAGCAGAAGGAAAGAAAAGTGGGTGGATGGGTGGGGAATATGTGTGTGTGCAGGCGTGAAAGGTGGCTTGAGGGAGTGGATGGGGTAGGTAGGTGGATGGGTGGGGACATGTGTGCGTTCGTTTGTGCGCGCTTGGTTGGGGCACAAAATGTATGTATGTTATGAGGTATCATCTGCCAAAGTCTCTGTGTGGATATGTCTGGTGTCCTATTTATGTGTGTTGTTGTTTTTTTGCTCTGTAACAGTCCACTACACAGAGCAGAAGGAAGGAAAAGTGGGTGGATGGGTGAAATGTGTGTGTGTGCGAGGGATGGGGGGAGGGGTGGGGATGGGTGGGGACATGTGTGCGTTCGTTTGTGCGCGTTTGGTTGGGGCACAAAATGTATGTATGTTATGATGGTATCATCTGCCAAAGTCTCTGTGTGTGACTAGGTCTGTTGTCCTATGTGTGTTGTTGTTTTTTGCTCTGTAACAGCCTCCACTACACAGAGCGGAAGGAAGGAAAAGTGGGTGGGAATGTGTGTGTGTGTGCGTGAAAGGTGGCTTGAGGGAGTGGATGGGGTAGGTAGGTGGATGGGTGGGGACATGTGTGCGTTCGTTTGTGCGCGTTTGGTTGGGGCACAAAATATATGTATGTTATGATGGTATCATCTGCCAAAGTCTCTGTGTCCTATTTATGTGTGTTGTTGTTTTTTTGCTCTGTAACAGCCTCCACTACACAGAGCAGAAGGAAGGAAAAGTGGGTGGATGGGTGGGGAATGTGTGTGTGTGCATGCGTGAAAGGTGGCTTGAGGGAGTGGATGGGGTAGGTAGGTGGATGGGTGGGGACATGACTTGTGTGCGTTCGTTTGTGCGCGTGTGGTTGGGTCACACAGTGTATGTTATGTTATGATGGTATCATCTGCCAAAGTCTCTGTGTGTGACTATGTCTGTTGTTCTATGTGTGTTGTTGTGTTTTTTGCTCTGTAACAGCCTCCACTACACAGAGCAGAAGGAAGGAAAAGTGGGTGGATGGGTGTGGGAATGGCTTGTGTGTGTGGGTGGGGATGCGTGAAACAGTGTATGTTATTTATGATGGTAGCCAAAGTCTCTGGTGTGACTGGTTGTTCTATGTAGTAACAGCCTCCACTACACAGAGCGGAAGGAAGGAAAAGTGGGTGGGACATGTGTGCGTTCGTTTGTGCGCGTTTGGTTGGGGCACAAAATGTATGTATGTTATGATGGTATCATCTGCCAAAGTCTCTGTGTGTGACTATGTCTGTTGTCCTATGTGTGTTGTTGTTTTTTTGCTCTGTAACAGCCTCCACTACACAGAGCGGAAGGAAGGAAAAGTGGGTGGGTGGGAATGTGTGTGTGTGTGCGTGCGTGAAAGGTGGCTTGAGGGAGTGGAGGGGATAGGTGGATGGGTGGGGACATGTGTACGTTCGTTTGTGCGCGTGAGGTTGGGGCACACAGTGTATGTATGTTATGTTATGATGGTATCATCTGCCAAAGTCTCTGTGTGTGACTATGTCTGTTGTCCTATTTATGTGTGTTGTTGTTGTTTTTGCTCTGTAACAGCCTCCACTACACAGAGCAGAAGGAAGGAAAAGTGGGTGGGTGGGAATGTGTGTGTGTGTGCGTGCGTGAGAGGTGGCTTGAGGGAGTGGAGGGGATAGGTGGATGGGTGGGGACTTGTGCGCGTGTGGTTGCGTCACACAGTGTATGTTATGTCATGATGGTATCACATGCCAAAGTCTCTGTGTGTGACTAGGTCTGTTGTCCTATGTGTGTTGTTGGTTTTTTGCTCTGTAACAGCCTCCACTACACAGGGCAGCCCCCCAGATACAGACGAAAGCACCGGTATTCGTTCGTTCATTCACTCACTCACTCGTTCCCATCTTTACCGTCTGTTCTTTCTGTGTGTGTGTGTGTTTTTTCCTCTCTGGTTTGTTATTTCCAATTATTGTTGTCTCCGCATTTTTATCCACCGAGAGATATATCTGTTGTCCGTGGTGCAAGAAGTGGTCACTCACGTTAATTATTATTTTGTTCCCTTCTGTAGTTTTTAAGTTGTGGAATGTTTTAGAGTTTTACTTACTCGGAATTGATCAACTTTATTACTAACTCTTCTAGCGGTTGTTTTTTGTTTTGTTTTGTTTTTTTACGTTCTTGGTTGTCCGTTGCATCTCAGCCGACAAGAGAGAAGTAACCGTGCAGATTACTACTTCCCCCCGGGGGATTGTCCCCCCACCTTCTGGAAGTTGTGCATTCTCTGTCACTCTCTTTGACTCTGCCTTTTCCCTTTGCTTACAAGAGAGGTCCATTCTCCTGTAACCGTGCCGAAGTCAGAACTTTTCTTAGGCGCATGTTACAGACGCATGTTAATTGGCTGTCTACGATCGAAGAAGAAGAAGACTACAAAGATCATAGAGTTACGTGTTAGGCCGGAGCACACACATAAGCGGATATTCCATGCGGAAACCCGTGCGCCATCCATAAATAAGTGAAACAAAGAAGGGAAAAGATTTGCGCACGTGTCCGAATTTCCACTATATGCGTAAACTTTTGTCCTTCTTTCTTCCACTTATTTAGGGGTTTTCCGTACGGAACTTACGCGTCTAATGTGAACCCGGCCTAAGACTTTAATTGAAGCCCTTTCACCGCCAATGTCGCGGTTTTTTTGCACCACAATGATTTAACACCCATGTCACTAAAAGGCATCAAACCAGGGTCTGTATATCCAAAGACCCTATCTTCTTAATTTTGGGAGGTTAAGGATAGGCCTTAATTTATACATGTCACAGAGGAATCTCCAATATTGCAGTGATTTTTTTTCTTCTCTACCCAGGTAAGATTAATGGGGAAATTGTCGCTGAAAAATGGCTGGCGACGAAAGACTTAAGAAGCGTGAAATGTGGTGTAGTGGTGTACAAAAAAGAACCGATTAAGTTATTAAATTGTTAGCGAAAGGGTGAACACATAGTTTGACAAAAGCTCTAAAGACGGGCAAACACATGGCAGGGTGCTTGGCAGGGAATGTCTTTGCATTTTATATTTGCCCATGGTGCTTGAAGAGTTAACATTTCTCGTCACCAGTTTTGATGTTGTCGTCTTCGAGATTTGAGCCTGTTTAACGTTATTTTGGTTTCCGTACATTTATTCTTACTTTTTCACCATTTGTCAGTTTGGGTCGATTTCTTAAAGGGGCACCCTGACGGATGATTTTTTTTGTAAGAAACACGTCGAGACCACCAGGATAACACCCTTTACAGAGATTGCAACACTCACTTTGCTCTGGTTTCATAGAAATCAAACCGTCAAATTAGCGATTCCTCCTTGGCGGAGGTGCTGGAAGTCAAATTCTTTCACCCAAAGAGAACGCGTGTGGCGTCTCTTTTCTAATGGCCGCCTGCGTTTAGACCAAATCGTTTGCACAAAATGTTCGCAATACAAGCCTTTTTTTGATATTTTTGTACAGTTTATCTAAATGAGTTTCTCTCACAACAAAGGAAATAGCTCCAATTTTGTTTTACTGCACTACAAAAATAATAAAATGCTTCAACCACAATGAGTGACCTCCTCCACCCCATTCAAAATGGCTACTCTCTCTCTCCGCCAAGGAGGAATCGCCGTTTTGACGGTTTAATTTCTAGGAAACCAGAGCAAAGTGAGTGTTCTGATCCTTGAAAAGGCTGTCTTTCTGGTGATCTCGACGTGTTTTTTGCTAAAAACTCATCCGTCAGGGTCCACCTTTAAACCCTTTGTGATCAGAAGACCGGATGTGGCAGTTACGTGTTATTACTTGAAAAAAGCTTATGTGTGAAAACCAGCATTTTCACGTGTTTTCCCTCTCTCGCTGGTAAGAAATCTTCAAGGAATCTTCCGAGCAAGAGAGGGAAAATAACACATCGACGTAGTGGGTCTTTAATTTTCACTTTTATTATTTTAAAACAGGGATTTTTTGTGTTTGCATCTGTTGTGTGTGTTGCTCATTTTTGTGTGATTAGGAGTATTTGCATGTGAGTGCATGTCTGCTCGCTCTCGCGCGCTCTCTCTCTCTCTCTCTCTCTCTCTCTCTCTCTCTCTCTCTCTCTCTCTCTCTCTCTCTCTCTCTCTCTCTCTCTCTCTCTCTCTCTCTCTCTCTCTCCGTGTGTTTGTGAGCACTAGTGTGATGGGTTTATTGGTGTGCATGCATGTGTGTACATGTTTCTAGTCAGTTTGAATCAGGCATCAGAATTGTCAGAGGATTTCAGAGGATTCAGAATTTCTGACAGAGGATTGGCTTCTCTTGTCAGAGGTTTTGCTTTTTTTATTGAGTGTTATCCTTTGTGTTCAATAGCATTTTAAAGCGATTTATCACTATATTAAGCCTTTTTGGTGGTGTTCAGAACTCATTTCAGTGTTGTCCCTCTATAGTCTGGGGCCTTGATGGCTCTTTTACCGCGGTTTTCAGAGGATTGGACTTCAAATCAGACTATTCTGATGTCAGTTTGAATGTTCTTTTTCGTCACTGGGGTGATAGCCTGTTAACATTTTTTAAATGTATATGGAGAAAAAAAATGACATTGACAACAAAATCAACGGGAATATCTCTTCCGATAGGGTTAGTAATGAGTTCTTTGCGCAATTCACCGTACTGCGCAGTCTGCAAAACGACAGTTCAACTGTTATTTTCAACGTTGCACAGTACGTGCACTGAGCAAAAAACATTTTGCGTAGTTCGTGTATTGCGCAGCTGTTTTTGCGTAAGTCATGAACCTGGCAACAGCTAAGTACTCACAAAGGGAATTCCTTTTTGAATATATAAAATATATACTTTTTTAATTTTTGGAACATTCTTACTTAAGATTTTTATCATTTCTATTTAACTTGAGTACTGCTTTGTTTATTTGGAGCCCTTTACCAATATACAGGAATAAATCTTCCCTTTGTGGAACAATCTTCTTGTTGAGGGGAGAGTAGTTCCACCTTGGTAGGCTAAGACCCCATCCAGTGCCGAGCTGATGAGACTCCCAAGAGTCAAAACAGCTGTCCTCGGCTGGGTTCTGCCATTGCCTCCCTAATAAGGAGGAGAAACTGAGCTAGCACTCTTTTATGTTTTTTAGAACATAGATCAAAATACCAAGTTAATATAACTGGTTTTGGTTTTAACCCTTTCACCGCCAAAGTCGCATTTTAGCACCACAGTGATTTAACACCTATGTCACTAAAAGGCATCGAATTGGGGTCTATTATCCAAAGACCCTATTGTCTTAGTTTTGGGAAGTAAGGGCAGACCTTACTGTATATATGTCACAGAAGAATCCCCAATACTGCAGATGGATTTTGTTCTCTACCCAGGTAAATGTAATGGACATTTTTGGCTGAAATATGGCTGGCGGTGAAAGGGTTAATGTTCGTTTGAAAGACATAGTGACAAAAACGTTTTAATTTTTGTTATTACTATTATTGCATTTCAAATGCTCAAACTTTTGAGTCCTGTAGGCTGGAGGAACGGTGCCAGCAGTAAACTGAGATGTTTTCATACCTATATATATATATAAAAAACAGTGGAGGGTAACTAATAATAATAATAATAATAATAATAATGGGAATTTATATAGCGCTCTTTCTCACATGAGCTCAGTGCGCTTTACATTGATAACAAGAACATTA
>CM065709.1:22765506-22788006 GCA_017654935.2 Phymorhynchus buccinoides | reverse complement strand
CACTTTTGTCATGTATCCAACGGACACACCAACTATGTGTGTGTGAGTGTCTTCAATTTGTACACCCATTTTCTTTCTTTTGACTTGTAAATGGTGCCATACTTGTGTCATGTATCAACTCTGCCCAGTTGGTGTGAATGGCTTCCCATTATTATTCCCCTTTCAGGGGTTTTCTTTTGAGACGTAAATCGTGCCATACTTTTCTCGCCATACAGTTGTCGGCCATTTTTGTTCTCGTTTTTCAAGCGATGACCTAAGAAGGGCCCATCGCCATCTTGAAGTAAAAGATGGCGTCGCATCCAACTACAGTAGTTCATTAGTTGGATTTATCCCAAGATAGCGCCTATGACGACAGCTGATATCCAGCCGTAACACGGCGCCATACTTGAATCTCTTGTCTGCAAAATTATATCATCGGTGATGTCTTAACTTTAAAATAGAATATTCTGGAATGCAGATTATATAAAACATGTTTGAAAATTAAGATAGCGCTTCATTACACTGCTTAGCCGTCCGTCACTATTATTGTCTGTGCACTTTTTTTCTTTAAGATAGGGCTTTGGATAAGTTTTCCTGTTGCTCTATCTAATGATCAGTGTTGATTTTCATTTGTGACTTTGAGAAATAAAATGCTATTTAAACCAATGCAGATTCTTGCTTTAAAGCCAGGCTGTTGTTGCATGTCTGTCGTTTCCGACAATGACTGCCAGATAGCAGAGGGGCAGCTTTAGGCTGGGCTACAATGTTTTCGAGTGGAGAAGCCTTGCCATGGGAAGCGTCTCTATTCGCCTATTCCTGTTTCACCTACGCTTTGTTATTGTAATGAGCAAGATGGCCGCCCTATGACCCATCCCGTTTCACCTACTCAGCTATTCTTTTCTTTTCTATAGGAGAAGCAGCCCGTCCTCTTTCACCTACAATACGCTGTTTGTATTTTTCTGAAGTTGATTTCAATTCACCACCGAGTTCCGTTTTACTTTTTGATGTAAACTGTGATTTTCCGTTTGTTTGTTTTTGTCGGTTGATTAAATTTTCATTGTTTCATCAAAGTTTTGTGAAGCGCCTAGAGCTTGCTTTTTAGCATGATTTAATCACGCATGCGGACACACACACACATACACACACACATACACATACACACACATAGACACACACACACACACGCACACGCACACGCACACATACACACACATACACACATACACATACACACACATAGACACACACATACACACACATAGACACACACACATACACACACATACACACACACACACACAGACACACACATACACACACACACACACACACACACACACATACACACACACACACACACATATATATGCACACACACACACACACACACACACACACACACACACATACACACACACACACACATAGACACACACATACACACACATACACACACACACACACACACATACACACACACGCGCGCACGCGCACACGCACGCACACACACACACAGAAACGAGCAAATTGTTGTTACCGTATGTGAAGCAGACCCTCTCAAATAATATAGGTGAAACAGGAATAGGTGGGATAGGAATAGGTGAAAAGGGAATAGGTGAATAGGGACCTCCCCTTGCCCAGGGTACATCCCCACTCTCTCGGCCAAAGGGATTTGAGGACGAGAGTTGGCATTGGGGAAGGTCCCCAAAGGCCAACCCATCCCATTGGCTGCAGCACTAGAGCCAGTGCACCCCCCCCCCCCCCCCCCCCCCCCCCCCCCTAGTTAGAGAGTTATAGTTCTTCCACGGGAGACATTGTACCATGATATTCCAATACATGACAGCCAGTTGGGTGTGTGTGTGGGGGGGGGGGGGTATCATATTGCCAGACCCTCTTGCCGAATTGAATCTTAAATGGCTTCTTTTAAGCGTTGTAATTTACAACAACAACAACAACAAAAATATTTGTTTTCCCACCTGGGAAGGTGTGATCATGTACATACAACAGTCATAATAAATAATAATAATAATAATTCATAGTATTTATATAGCACCTTTCGTTAGAATTAAACTCAAGGCGCTCACATTCACTGATTCACACGCAACTGGGCTAACATGCACATTCATTCAATCATCATCTAATTAATGTGAAAAGTTAGAGAGAGAAAGCTCTTTGAAACAAGTGAGTTTTCATTTGGGTTTTGAAAGCGGGAAGTGCTGAATTGTGACGGAGGTGAACAGGCAAGGAGTTCCAGACAGTGGGGGCGCAAAAACTAAAACTGCGTTGTCCAAAAGACTCACTATGTGGGTGTGTTTGTGTTTGTGGGTATTCGTTTTTGAGTGTGCATGCATGTGTGTAGGGAGTGTCAGATGCATTAAGTTTGAAGCACAAATGGCATGGATAAATAAACAGTGTTATTTTCCTAGGGGTTTAATTCCTGGATGTGTTTGCTTTGTCCTTTCAGCGGATGTTTCTTACGGAAAACCAGAAGACTTCAACAGCCTTCAGTGAGTAGACACACATAAACTATGTCTCTCTGTCTGTATGTCTCTCTCTCTCTCTCTCTCTCTCTCTCTCTCTCTCTCTCTCTCTCTCTCTCTCTCTCTCTCTCTCTCTCTCTCTCTCTCTCTCTCTCTCTCTCTCTCTCTCTCTCTCTCTCTCTCTCTCTCTCTCTCTCTCTCTCTCTCTCTCTCTCTCTCTCTCTCTCTCTCTCTCTCTCTCTCTCTCTCTCTCTCTCTCTCTCTCTCTCTCTCTCTCTCTCTCTCTCTCTCTTTAAAAATAAGTATGTTAACCAATGCAATAGTCGCAGTTAACTCTTATTGAAAAAGAGATTTAAAGAAAAACAATCCCTCAGAGAAAACATAAATGTTACATTTTCTGGTGGTGTTGTGTGTGTGCGTGTGCGTGTGCATGTGTGTGTGCGCGCGCGCGAGTAACATAAAATAAATGTTGTATTATCTTAACTAATCCATGTTGCCTTGTATTTTTGTGTTCTCTCTGTAAATATGAAAGTCAACGAATCTTCATCAAAAGAGACTATGTTTGTTGGGGGGGGGGGGGGGGGATACATCTAGAGTTTTAAAATATTATCTCTGTAAAACAAAAAAATGCAATGTTCTAGGCTATTCATAATAAGGAGATGTGGTTGTGTAAAAACAACAATAATCAGATAACAATTATAATCAGATGTATGTTTCTAAAAATTCCTTATTTCTAAGTATAAAATTCGTTGTTTGCTCAGAAAAGAGGGACTATATTATTTTTGGTCGAAACACTAGCCTGATGCGGTGTTTTTTTTAATGTCTTATTTCTATAAGTATAAAATTCGATGTTTCTTGAGAAAAAGGATCCATATTATTTTGCATAGAAACGCTAGCCTGATCCATATTTTAAATGTCTTATCTCTAGTATTAGTATTTAATGAGCGACTTAGCTGGCTCTTTTGCCCGCCAGGTGGCATAACGCTCGAGTGGGGCTAATCCTCTCTATATTCTTAGTTAGGGATAAAGAGAGAGAGAGATAGGGATGAGTCCCACCCTCTCTCTCTCTCTCACTACGCCCAGCTAAGAATACAGCGTGATAAGCCCCTAGTGCTTTGACTGCCCCCTAGCGGTCAAATCATCGCCATACGTCGACCATTCAATGTTCATTAAAAAAAAAGGGAGGGGGGTGTTTTTGCAAAAAGAGTAATCTGAAGTAAGCTGTGTATGTTTGTTGGTTTTGTTTAAATAAAAAATATTTTTATAATATTGTCTCGTTTCTGTATATCCAATGCTCGCTCGGCAGACGGAACCAAAGGAAAGGTAGGGAAGTGTCAAAGTGTCAAGTGTCGTTTTGGTGACGTCACGGCTTGCATGAAGAAGCTGCTGTGACATGACATGTCATCAGAATTTGTGTGTGTGTGGTTTAACATTTCTTTCTTTGTCGTGGCAAGACTTGCGACATTTCCTGTTTTAGTGTTGCTCTGCATTCATTATTTTTTGTTCATTCTGTGCATGTTGTATAAGGTTTTTGTTGAAGTTGTTGTGAGGTTGTTGTTGTTGTTTTTGTTCTCGTTTGTATCATGCTTTCTTCCCTGAATCGGTTTATTTTATGTTTGCTTTCAGGGAGGTGGGGTGGTTGGAGGGGGAGTTGTTGATATACCCTCTCCCCCCCCCCCCCCCCCCCCCCCCCCCCCCCCTGCACCCCCCCACCCCCCCCCCCCCCGCCCCCCCCCCCCCCCCGGGATACCGTAGGGAGTCTTTGGTATAAATAGTTCCCCCACCTTCTGGAAGTTCTGTGCTTGTAACTTCCTCTAATCTGTCACTATCTTTGACTCTGCCGTTTCCCTTTGCTTACTGTCATCTATACTATCTTTCTGTCTTACTGGTCCATTCTCCTGCCTTTTTTTTTTCTTCCAAGAAATACTGTCTTTCAAACAGATTTCCTCCAGCCGAAGTCAGACTTGCTGGGCCTAACTATTTCTTAGTTAGGCGCATAAACGTAACGGCAGCATGACGCATCTGCGCTCATCATTGACAGGGAACTCTCTGAGCGATCGAAGAAGAAGAAGTACCCTGGCTAAAAGACTCGGGATCATCCCAACAGCCGAACAAGCACTTGAGCACTATACTCAGGCAGTACAAAATGCACCAGCTAGGGGTGAGAACATTGATTACCCCTCCCGCCACGTGAGCAGCCACACTCCGACTTCGGAGGATTTGGGAGACTGATGATGCTGCTATGCCAGGAGAGACGACCCTCCTCCCCCCCCCCCCCCCCCCCACACATAATATGCAGAGCGTGACAACATTTTCATGTAGCCTTGGTGTTCTAGCCTATGTCATCTTGACACAGGCGGGGGGAGAGGAGTTGATTGTTAAAGTAAAGACTGAAAACTAGCAACATGTATTCTGACCTTGACGTTTGTTTTATTTTGATGGCAAAGTTCTAGAATCTGTGTTTGTGGGTTGTTGTTTTTATTGAAATGGTTTCCTTAATAATTTCTTTGGTGTTCCTCCCCCCCCCCCCCCCCCCCCCCCCCCCCTTCCCCTCTACCCAAGTCTTGCACGCATTCTCAAATTGTAGGGCGACTTATGTTTGAGTTGGAAAAGAGAGTTTTAACGTTGTTGGTGGGTTGTTGTTTTTTATCCTTTTCCCTTCTGCGCGTTTCTCTCTCTCTCTCTCTCTCTCTCTCTCTCTCTCTCTCTCTCTCTCTCTCTCTCTCTCTCTTCTCTCTCTCTCTCTCTCTCTCTCTCTCTCTCTCTCTCTCTCTCTCTCTCTCTCTCTCTCTCTCTCTCTCTCTCTCTCTCTCTCTCTCTCTCTCTCTCTCTCTCTCTCTCTCTCTCTCTCTCTCTCTCTCTCTCTCTCTCTCTCTCTCTCTCTCTCTCTCTCTCTCTCTCTCTCTCTCTCTCTCTCTCTCTCTCTCTCTCTCTCTCTCTCTCTCTCTCTCTCTCTCTCTCTCTCTCTCTCTCTCTCTCTCTCTCTCTCTCTCTCTCTCTCTCTCTCTCTCTCTCTCTCTCTCTCTCTCTCTCTCTCTCTCATATCCTACCTTCCTCCCTTTGTCTTATGCACACACATCACACTGAATCATTGTTGCCCTTGTTTGACCATTCTTTTCCTTGTTTTATATCCTTTTTAGTTTGACTGAATTCATCATGGAATAAGTGCGTGCGTGTGTGTGAGTGCCTGTATGCAACTTCAAGTTCAAGTTCAAGTATACTTTAATATCTCCAGAAGAGAAATTCAGGCTAGGTGCTACATACAACAACATGACAGAAATACAACATAACTGAAAGAACATATAATCAAACGTGTGAAACGGAATTATACCAACCAAATGATTATTAAAATTCGTTGCATCAACTTAGAAATGTGCACGTTTAAAATACACACACACACACACACACACACACACACACACACACACACACACACACATACAGAGAGAGAGAGTGAGAGAGAGAGAGAGAGAGAGAGAGAGAGAGAGAGAGAGAGAGAGAGAGAGAGAGAGAGAGATGACTGACAGACAAGAGAGAGAGAGAGAGAGAGAGAGAGAATGCAAATGAGAGCGATTTGTTCCAATAGTCCAAATGCACAGGGTTACGGTTTTGTGTGCATATAAACATGCATGTGCACGCTAGCATGTAGCTGTAAGAACAGATTGGAAGACACACTGAGCGAGAAGCATAGTTATGTGTTAATAACGTAGGGATGCATTTTCATATGCATGCACAAAACTATGTCTCACGTGTGATTTGCCTGCTTCCACATGCGTTATAATTAATGTACGCGTATGTTGTGTGTGTATGTTGTTTAACGCTCAACTCATTGCTTGAGACATGGATGATACCACGGTAAAATGTGTGTGTGCGTGCATGCGTGCGTGCGTGCGCGCTCGTGTGTATGTGTGTGTGTTTGAAATGGTGATGATGATGAATGATGATGAGTGATGATGATGATTATGAACATGATGAACATGATGATAATAATTATTAACGATGACCATGATGATCTTCGAATGTACGTACATTGTCATTACTTCATTTTCAGCTCTATTTCTTTATAGCTAGATCAATAGTTTTGTTCCAGAATGACAAGGTTTTTCTTTAATAATCTTATTGTTTTTACAAAAGCTACTATATGCTTTTGTTTCTTAAGTACAAGAGATCTAGCTATAGGCAAGACATTGCTTTTTGAAGCAGTCAACTTCTTCTTCTTTTGAGTTCCCAGGCCATCTGGCCATAATGGGTAAGGTGTGTATGTGTCCGGTTTTCAGTTTTCACTGGTCTCCCCGCTGCGTACAGCCGACACATTCCGATTTCTCAAGGGAGACAAATTATTTGGAACATTTATTTTTTAAAGGCAAGAGAATGGGCCAATAAGTCAGAAAGGTAGTAGATTATAGAAAGCAAAAGGAAAAGGCAGATTAGAGGAAGCTACAAGCATAGAACTTCCAGAAGGTGCGGGAACTATTTTACGAAAGATCCCCGGGTATCCCCACGGGGAGAGAGAGGCAGTGAACAAAAGAAGGATATTTACTGCGCACCTTTTCGGGTTTGAAAAGGAAAGGTTATAAACCGTAAAACCAAATTATATAAAGCGATTGGTTTAGAGATGGTTAGTTTTTAGTATATGTTATGCAGGGCTGCCAACTGTCCCCCCTAAGGGGTATTTGTCCCTGGAAACAGTCAAAAATGGCACCCTGTCCCTGGAATCCACTTTTCTGTCTGTTGTCCCTGGAAACTGAGTAGAATTAAAAAGAATTGTAGAACAATCGTCTCGTTTGCTGGCCTTGCTATTGAACACAGGAACACCCAACACAACACTTAAAATGTTTCCTAACATGCATGTTACACATAGGTTACTGAACAGCAAGGGACCTTGAATATTGAAGCACATTGGCACCAAAAAACATCAAAAATACCGAAAAAAACAGTCAGAGAAATGTTGCTTGATCATGAAATAATTGGAAGTTAATACTCGTTTTGACCCTGACATTGCGATGTTTGTCCCTGGAAATAAGTGTGTCCCTGGTTGTTTTGTAGTTTGTCCCTGGAAACTGCAACTGAGGGTTGGCAGCCCTGTGTTATGTAATAAAGTTTGGATTGTAAAATGAACAATAGCAACTATTATGTAGAAAAGGTACACCTGGTTTTAAGTTTTGCTGCAAGAAGTAATTGGGAGAATAAAGATCAACAAAATTATGTACATGTCTGATGTGAAAAGCGTTTACTGTTGAAGATTATGATCAAAACTTGTATGGCATTGAAGAATAATTATGACGTACATGAAAACTTTCCATGCTGGAAAAATTACAGTAGGTGGGAGGTGAGGGAGGTGGGGGGCTATCTTCTTGCAGGCAATCTCTAAAATGTAACGCTGAAGTCTCTCAAACTCCGAAATGGTTTACTGCAAGGCCACCGGCCTGTATGCAGGGAAAGTAGCAAACAAGACACACAAAACAACATAATTCATGTTAACCCTTTCACCGCCAGACATTTTTCAGCCAAAAAATACCATTAAACTTAAATGGGTAGAGAAAACAATATCTGCAATATTGGGAATTCCTCTGTGACATGTATAACATTAGGCCTATCCTTACCTCCCAAAATTAAAAAATAGGGTCTTCGGATAACAGGTCCTGATTTCATGCCTGTTAGTGACATGGGTGTTAAAACATTGTGGTGCTAAAATGCGACATTGGCGGTGAAAGGACAAACAAACCAAAAATATATATATGCATAAAGATGTAAAAACCGAAGCATATCATGCATGTCGCATGTGAAAACTGCAACGTTGGTAA
This sequence comes from Phymorhynchus buccinoides, assembly GCA_017654935.2. Taxonomy (NCBI): domain Eukaryota; kingdom Metazoa; phylum Mollusca; class Gastropoda; order Neogastropoda; family Raphitomidae; genus Phymorhynchus; species Phymorhynchus buccinoides. The sequence continues at coordinate 22,779,743 of CM065709.1, read as the reverse complement.
GCTTTCAATCAGGGGTTGCACTTACTTATGTCATTGCGGACGAATTCCGAGTATACTCGGAACGGGAGAACGCCAGTCAGGGCCTAGTTCCGAGTATTCTTAGAACAGCGATTTCAGAGTCTACAACATGTCTCAATCCATGGTTGTTTTTGATCCAAACCACGTTGGGTTTTTTGGGGGGTTTTGTTTAGTTACTTCTCTTTTGGGGTGTTTTGTTTAGTTACTTCTCTTCATCACTCTTTTTGGGTTTTTTTGTTTAGTTACTTCTCTTCATCACTCTTTTGGTTTTTTTTGTTTGGTTACTTCTCTTCATCACTCTTTTGGGGGGTTTTGTTTAGTTACTTCTCTTCATCACTCTTTTGGGGGTTTTGTTTAGTTACTTCTCTTCATCACTCTTTTGGGGGTTTTGTTTAGTTACTTCTCTCCATCACTCTTTTTTGGTGGGGTTTGTTTAGTTACTTCTCTTCATCACTCTTTTGGGGTTTTTTGTTTAGTTACTTCTCTTCATCACTCTTTTGGGGTTTTTTGTTTAGTTCTCTTCATCACTCTTTTGGGGTTTTTTGTTTATTTACTTCTCTTCATCACTCTTTTGGGGGGTTTTGTTTAGTTACTTCTCTTCATCACTCTTTTGGGGTTTTTTGTTTATTTACTTCTCTTCATCACTCTTTTGGGGGGTTTTGTTTAGTTACTTCTCTTCATCACTCTTTTGGGGTTTTTTGTTTATTTACTTCTCTTCATCACTCTTTTGGGGGGGGTTCTTCTCTTCATCACTCTTTTTGGGGGGGGGGGGGTGTTTAGTTACTTCTCTTCATCACTCTTTTGGGTTTTTTTGTTTAGTTACTTCTCTTCATCACTCTTTTGGGGGGTTTGTTTCGTTACTTCTCTTCATCACTCTTTTGGGGGGGTTTGTTTAGTTACTTCTCTTCATCACTCTTTTGGGGTTTTTTGTTTAGTTACTTCTCTTCATCACTCTTTTGGGGTTTTTGTTTAGTTACTTCTCTTCATCACTCTTTTGGTTTTTTTTGTTTAGTTACTTCTCTTCATCACTCTTTTGGGTTTTTTTGTTTAGTTACTTCTCTTCATCACTCTTTTGGGGGGTTTTGTTTAGTTACTTCTCTTCATCACTCTTTTGGGGGGTTTGTTTAGTTACTTCTCTTCATCACTCTTTTGGGGGGTTTTTGTTTAGTTACTTCTCTTCATCACTCTTTTGGGGGGTTTTGTTTAGTTACTTCTCTTCATCACTCTTTTGGGGGGGTTTGTTTAGTTACTTCTCTTCATCACTCTTTTGGTTTTTTTTTGTTTAGTTACTTCTCTTCATCACTCTTTTGGTTTTTTTTGTTTAGTTACTTCTCTTCATCACTCTTTTGGGGGGTTTTGTTTAGTTACTTCTCTTCATCACTCTTTTGGGGTTTTTTGTTTAGTTACTTCTCTTCATCACTCTTTTGGGGTTTTTTGTTTAGTTACTTCTCTTCATCACTCTTTTGGGGGTTTTTGTTTAGTTACTTCTCTTCATCAATCTTTTGTGGGGTTTTGTTTAGTTACTTCTCTTCATCACTCTTTTGGGGGGGTTTGTTTAGTTACTTCTCTTCATCACTCTTTTGGGGGGGTTTGTTTAGTTACTTCTCTTCATCACTCTTTTGGGGGGGTTTGTTTAGTTACTTCTCTTCATGACTCTTTTGGGGGGTTTTGTTTAGTTACTTCTCTTCATCACTCTTTTGGGGTTTTTTGTTTAGTTACTTCTCTTCATCACTCTTTTGGGTTTTTTTGTTTAGTTACTTCTCTTCATCACTCTTTTGGGGTTTTTTGTTTAGTTACTTCTCTTCATGACTCTTTTGGGTTTTTTTGTTTAGTTACTTCTCTTCATCACTCTTTTGGGGGGTTTTGTTTAGTTACTTCTCTTCATCACTCTTTTGGGGTTTTTGTTTAGTTACTTCTCTTCATCACTCTTTTGGGTTTTTTTTGTTTAGTTACTTCTCTTCATCACTCTTTTGGGGTTTTTTGTTTAGTTACTTCTCTTCATCACTCTTTTGGGGTTTTTTGTTTAGTTACTTCTCTTCATCACTCTTTTGGGGGTTTTGTTTAGTTACTTCTCTTCATCACTCTTTTGGGTTTTTTTGTTTAGTTACTTCTCTTCATCACTCTTTTGGGGTTTTTGTTTAGTTACTTCTCTTCATCACTCTTTTGGGGGTTTTGTTTAGTTACTTCTCTTCATCACTCTTTTGGGGGTTTTTGTTTAGTTACTTCTCTTCATCACTCTTTTGGGGGGGGGGTTGTTTAGTTACTTCTCTTCATCACTCTTTTGGGGTTTTTGTTTAGTTACTTCTCTTCATCACTCTTTTGGGGGGTTTTGTTTGGTTACTTCTCTTCATCACTCTTTTGGGGGGTTTTGTTTAGTTACTTCTCTTCATCACTCTTTTGGGGGTTTTGTTTAGTTACTTCTCTTCATCACTCTTTGGGGGGGGGGTTGTTTAGTTACTTCTCTTCATCACTCTTTTGGGGGTTTTTGTTTAGTTACTTCTCTTCATCACTCTTTTGGGGTTTTTGTTTAGTTACTTCTCTTCATCACTCTTTTGGGGGTTTTTGTTTAGTTACTTCTCTTCATCACTCTTTTGGGTTTTTTGTTTAGTTACTTCTCTTCATCACTCTTTTGGGGGGTTTTGTTTAGTTACTTCTCTTCATCACTCTTTTGGGGTTTTTTTGTTTAGTTACTTCTCTTCATCACTCTTTTGGGGGGTTTGTTTAGTTACTTCTCTTCATCACTCTTTTGGGGTTTTTTGTTTAGTTACTTCTCTTCATCACTCTTTTGGGGTTTTTTGTTTAGTTACTTCTCTTCATCACTCTTTTGGGGTTTTTTGTTTAGTTACTTCTCTTCATCACTCTTTTGGGGTTTTTTGTTTAGTTACTTCTCTTCATCACTCTTTTGGGGTTTTTTGTTTAGTTACTTCTCTTCATCACTCTTTTGGGGGGGTTTGTTTAGTTACTTCTCTTCATCACTCTTTTGGGGGGTTTTGTTTAGTTACTTCTCTTCATCACTCTTTTGGGGGGTTTTGTTTAGTTACTTCTCTTCATCACTCTTTTGGGGGGGTTTGTTTAGTTCCTTCTCTTCATCACTCTTTTGGGGGTTTTGTTTAGTTACTTCTCTTCATCACTCTTTTGGGGGTTTTGTTTAGTTACTTCTCTTCATCACTCTTTTGGGGGGGTTTGTTTAGTTACTTCTCTTCATCACTCTTTTTGGGGGGGGTTTGTTTAGTTACTTCTCTTCATCACTCTTCCAGCGTTCGTTTCAGTTATGTTTGGCACTTCTATTTCAATTTTTAATGTTAAAAACGTCCAAAATATTGGCCCTAGACAAGCCTCAGAAAATACTCCCAATATGTTTTGATAGCAATAAGGAGACTAATTATTCCGATTTTAATGCAAGTAACCGCGATTTCAAAGCGAAAAATAAACTTTGATCAACCAGTAATGTTATCAAAAATGAATCATTGACAGTATTCATTTTGTTGCCATTCTTATTTGTTATAAAAAAAAATTCTAAGCAGCCCCAGGCCAGTAATAATGTTTGTCTAAGGTAGTGATGTCTTGAAAGGGTTAACGAATAAGATTTGAATGAATAAGATTTGAACCTTTCCACTCACCCTGAAAGTTGACTACCCACGCGTAGCTTTCACCAAGCGTTTTACTTGCACTTCTTCTCTCTTTCGCAGGCAAGCTCCGCCAAAACGGGATCGTTGGCAGCCGGATGGAAGAGGAGACCTTGTGACGTCATCGTCGTTACCAAGCAACCGCGACGACAACAACCAGGACGACGATGACGACACCAACCGCCATGACAACTCCATCTTCTTCCTGCCTCGACCACCCCACCACCCCCACTCTCATCCCTCCACCTCGTCTCGGGGTGGCTACTACGACGACGACGATGACAGGAACGGTTCGGGGTACCGCGTGACGCGATCCCCTCCCCCGGCTTACGCCGAAGACCCCCACGCCCCTTCTCCCCGCTACGCCCCCCACCACCACCACTCTCCCCTCACCCCTCAAGTGTCCCAGCCCGTTTTCAGCGACACCCACCCCCTGGTCCCTTCCGCCCCTTACCCTTCCCTCTCCTTCCCCCGCCACAGGCCCCGCTCTCGCAGCCACCCCAGCGAAGGCAGTCACCGGTACCCCAGCGACCCCTACGACCCCCGAAGCCCCTGGCCCAGAGACGCTCCCTTCGCCTACTCTCCCCACCAACACCGCGGCGGCGGCTACTACCCGCCTGAACCTTACGGTACGGACGCTCCCGAGCGCTACCCGCCCCCTCCCCGCTACCCCTCCTTACCCCGCTCCCAAGCCCCACCGCCTTATCGCAGCTCTGGGGGGAGTTCAGGGGGGGGAGGGGCCGAGGACTGTCCTCCGAAACCCGCCCGGGCTTATTACGACTACGACGGGCCTCACACGCCGCGCGGCGGGGAGGGGGACGATTTTCAACGAAGCCAGGGTTCCCTTCTTCTTCTTCCGCGAGGTTTTCGCGACGCTTCTCCGATACGCGGCGGAGGAGAGTTGCCGAACGTTAGGGGGGGAGGGCTTAAGCAGGGTTACGACGGTCCTTTCCAGAGCTTCGAAGAGGACGATGACGTTTTCCCGTCAGGAGCCCACCCCGCTCATTATCATCCTCATCCTCACCCGCCTTCCTCCTCCGCCTTCCCTCGTCACAGTTCCATGAAGCCTGGGGTGAAGCAGGGAAAGGAGGAAGGTGAGGAGGGGGAGGCGCCGGTGTTCAGTCTCGATGACATCAGCTCCGTCCTGGACCCCCTTCCTCCTCCTACGACGGACCAGTCCACTTCGCTGCCGCCCCCGCGCCGCTCGTGGCAGCCGTCGCAAGAGTCCTCCCGCTCCGTCCCCCCTTCCATCGCGGAGGACAGCAGCCAGCGAGAGAGAGGGAGGGAGGAGGAGGAGCGGGGGAGGGAGAGAGAGAGGGGGGACAAGCCGTTGGCGCGGGTGTGGCCGTCGCCTAAAGGGGCGGACGACAGCAGCGACAGCAGCGGGAGGCCTCTGGGCTACACCAGAGAGCAGCTTCACGATGTCGTCGACCGCCTGAGACAGGCGCCCAGATCGCGCTCGGCTCCCGAAGACCGCTACCTGGACGTCTCCTCCCCCCACCACCAGCCCAGAGGAGGAAGCGGGCGGGGTTACCCCCCTCGTCCACCACCACCCCACCACCCCGGTGAAAGTCAGCCCGGTTACCACGGCTACTACCCGTCCGAGCGTCAGCCCGAGGACAACAGCGCCAGCAGCGGCATCGGCAGCAGGAACACCTCGCAGAGCACCAACTCTCTGCGACCCCGGTCCAAGCCGTCCGGGGGGAACTCTTTGAGCTCGCTGCTCACCCCGCACGAGTCTTCTTCCCTGATGGAGAACGACCCGTCGTTCCTCGATTCTCGCCTTCCTCCTCCTGCTCCTCCTCCTCCGGCCAACCATCGGCGGGACACGTCGGCGGACGAGAACTACGAGTTCGACCACCTGCCGGCGTTGGAGTCGGACATCTTGGACGATCTGCATCGCTACTCCCGCCTGGCTGCGGGAGGAGGGGGGGGAGAGAGAAACTCCCCGAGAGGGGTGGGGAGAGGGCAGGAGCAGCCGCCTGGGGGGGAGATGATGAGGGAGCTGTACCCTAAGCCCCGGCGCCAGAGCCAGTACGCGGACGCGGAGGAGCGCTTCGAGAAGCTCCGCGAGGAGTTTCAGAACTACCGGCAGAGGAAAGATTCGGAGGGGTCGCTCGCCGGGGGGTTCGGTAGCCCTTCTTCCCCGGCGCAGCAGCCTTTTGTGGGAGGAGGGCCTGGGGCTCAGCCAAAAGCACTTCCCCCGATGTATTCTATGGACAGCGAGATGTTGTGATGAGAGGGCGTCCTAATCTGTGGAAAGGTTGTTATTGTTGTTGTTAGCGAGAGCCTTAACCCCTTCGGTGCCGTCTATTGTCTGGTGTCGCCGGTTCACCCCGGGTGTGCGGCCAAAATCGTGACTGAGCATATACTGTCTTTGGTACTGAAGAGGTTAAGGTGCTCCACTCTGATGCAAAGATCGGTTGTTGAGGAATCTTGTATATTTAACGAAAGAGCTGCAAAGAAAAAGAAAAAAGTTCCGACTCTCCGATGACAAGACAGCGGGGATGAATTGAGAGCGTGTCGTTTTTGTTGCAACGCTGGGTGTTGAGAATCTTGGGGTTGTTGTTTTTTATAGTGTGAGCTGCAAGGGATTGTTGACTCTCCAACAGACAGCAATAGGTTGTGGGTTAGATTGAGAAGAGTGTCGTTTTTGTCAGAAGTTGTTATCGATGGATACAGAGACGGTCTTCTTCGGTTACTTCTTTTTGTAAGAAGTCAGAGAGTCTCTGTGTGTGTGTGATCGCTATCCAAGAGTCTTTACTGCTGCTCTGAAAGGACAACAAGCGGGGTTTCGGGGAGGGCTGTAGGTTGTGAAAGGATAGCGTTGTTTTGTTCAACAACATGTACAAAGTGATTCCCCTATGACTGGTGGTGATAATATAATGGGAATTTGCGATGCACAAGTGTCAGAGAGTCTGCTGCGGGGTAACTAACTTACTAACAACTGTGCGTGATCGTTATGTGTGGAGAGTGGCTCTACTCCTCCTGGAAACGGATATAGCGATGGAAGCAAGAGGACTGTTCATGATTCGCTGTATTTTCTGAGATGGTGTTGGGGTTTTCACAAGGCGTTGTTGTCTGTTTAATTATGGAGCAAGCAAAAAACCCATCGCAACCAGTAATTTACAGCGAATCCGCGACTTTGAAAATAAAAAAAAGAAGGGGTGTTTAGTGGTAAAACACTTATGTGGATATTGTGGGCGTCATTGGCTAGCTAGGATGCTTCAGTGGACAGGGCAATTGATGGGACAAACTGTCCTGAAAGAAGAAAACGAGTAGGACCAAAAATGTCATGGCTCTTTCTTATCTTCGAAATAGTTGGTTTACAAGAAAAAACCTTGGCACAAACTGTCCTGAAACAAGAACACGAATAGGATAAAAATTTAAAAAATGTCCTGCCTCTTATCTGCGGAGGTCTTAGGGTCCTTGGCTGGGGGTGAGTGGGAGTGGGGGGTGGCTGTCTAGAATGGTGCTTTATCCACATAGCATAACATCATACAGCATGGCGCCATTCGTATGTGTGAGTGTGCGTGTGAGTACTCCCCCAATCAAGCGCGATACAAAAGTATCGGGGGCGGGGGGGGGAAGGGTGGGGAGGGTCCGAGCGAGAAAGAAAATGGGGTGGGGGGTGGGGTTGAGGTTGGTAGACCTATTGATGGTTGTGCTAGACAGGAGGGAGGAGGGAACATAACTCTTAATATATTATACGTATAAACGTTCAGAAGAAGAAAACAAACATGAAAGGCAGAAGAGGCCTGATAATAACAAACATATCGCTCGTGTGTGGTAAACAATGTTGTGTGCGTGCAGATACAGGAACAATTAATGCAGCTACTGCCTTGATTTTTTTTTTTTTTTTGGGGGGTGTCATTTTTTATTTTCGTTTTGCTGTATTGTGACATTGGCATCATTTTGTGGGGTGGGGGGCTACGAGTGGAAAGCTGTTTTGTTTTGTTACGGGACATTTGGTTGGGTGTCATCATTTGACACGCATGCGCATACGCTGGTGTACGTACCTACACGTATGTGCGTTTGCTTACACACACACACGCACGCACGCACACGCACACGCACGCACGCACACACACACACACACACACACACACACACACACACAGAGAGAGAGAGGCATGTGCGCACGCCTTACACAGGCACACACAGACCCACACACATACACACACACACACATACGCACATACACACACATACACGTATGCATGCTTTGCACATAAACATACATACACACACACACACACACACACACACACACACTCTCACTCACACTCTCTTAACATCAGGTTATTATGATTATAATACATGGATTTAGAAACTGCCTTTATCCTGCGCCCTTTGGCTTGGGAAATTGCTGAATAGAGCAGCACATGGAAATCGTTTTCTTTTAGAAGACTGTGTGTGTGTTGATGTGGATGTACCATCTTTCACGCATATTATATATACACAAACAATGGCATCGTATTGTATACACCAAAGACGTATCCAGAATCTCATCGTGACCGAACCAACTTACACCATTCCATAAAAAGAAGTTCAAGCTTCTTTTTTTGGGCCTTGTCTCAGACTTTGTTCAATGTTGGTGATAGAAACAGATTGTGGGGCATCTTCTCATAGCACTGAACGAAATGAATGTTTTAGTGAAAAATGGGTATCTCACAACACTGAACAAAATTATTGCTTTAGTAAAAAGTGGTTATCTCACACCACTGAACAGAATTGTTTTAGTCTAAAGTGGGTATCTCACACCACTGAACAGAATTGTTGTTTTAGTAAAAAAAATGGGTATCTCACACCACTGAACGAAATCATTGTTTTAGTCAAAAGTGGGTATCTCACACCACTGAACGAAATCATTGTTTTAGTCAAAAGTGGGTATCTCACACCACTGAACAGAATTGTTTTAGTCTAAAGTGGGTATCACACCACTGAACAGAAATGAATGTTTTAGTGGAAAGTGGGTTTTAAAAAGTGGGCATCTTCGCACCACTTAACAAAACCAACGTTTGGGGGCAAAAGTGAGTTTTTCACCATCAACGGAACAAAATCAATATGTTTTAATCAAACGTTTAGTCGAGTGGAGCGCACAACTAGTTTCACTGTAATAAATAGATTGGTATTAAGGTATTAGGTACTTTATCGTCACAGAGGCGTCTCTGTGAAATTCGGGTTGCTCCCACCTGGAGAGCGCGTCGCAGCCAGAGGCGCGCCACCCAATTCTTTTTCTTTTTTTCTTTTTTTTGGCATGCGATTTTTGTCACTGATGAGGGAGGGGGGGGGGTAAATTTCTACCAAATGACAACTTTTTCGTTGCCACTGGGTTTAACGTATGCTAAGTGCATGGGCACACGGGACCTCGGTTTATCGTCTCATCCGAAAGACTCTACGTTCAGACCGTTAAGGCCTAGTGCAGAATGAGAGGAAAAAATCCCCTGTACCCAGGTTCGAACTCGGGTTTACTTGACACGAAGCGAACGCGATACCACTGTGCCACTCTCATTCTGAGATGGGTTGGGGGGGTTTTAAACCCAGAAAAAAATTAAAAAATCTCAGAATCTCCAGTGCGATGAAGGTGGAAGATCAAATGAAGAAGAAGAACAACAACTAAACAACTAGCTAAGCGTGGTCAAATGGAGGTTATAAATACTGAAACAGTAGCAAGGAGTGTTTCAAGTCTAGGATGTGTATGGTATAGCCGGGACTTTTCCTGGGATTGCAGTACCTCCAGGATGATCCTCCCACTATTTATAGCTATCAATGCCCCACGCGTGCCTGCCTGTTCCAGGCCGCAGGACGTTAAGCGGACTTTCACTCACAGGACTGAATGGGAATAGTTCGGAAATAATTCAGGGGAGCAGTTTCATGGAGTGTGGGAGTGATCTTGCCTAATTCAATCGGTCAAACAGGGGAAGTCACTCTACCATCAGCTCTCGTAGCCTTTCGACTCGTGTGTTTGAGCAGACATACAGCACTAAAAAAATCTTTTAAAAAAATATGTCATTTATATTTGTACGTCACATTTTGCAAGTTTTATCAGTTTGTGGCCACTTTTTTAAAAAAAAACTGTTTGCAAGTCGCTGACTCGCGTCCTGCGGTTTCAGGCTTCGACGCCATTGTTGCATTGTTGGTTATTTGACCGAGTAATGGAGGTAAGCAACTCTAATTTTTCACGAAGTGCTCTCCCCTAGTTTTTTTTCTCTCCGAAAATCATCTATTGAGTTTGCTGTATTACACTTGTCGCCAGTGTTGAGGGTAGCTACGTTGAGTGCTTGTGCTTCTGCGTGGATGGCATCGTTTGTGTGTGTGTTTGTGAATATTGTCAGTTTTTGTCTTTTACAAAAAACAAAAAACAAATCGACATGTTTTAGTTGTATTTGTGTTGTATTCCTTTTTTAAAAAAATTCTAAGAACCCTGAAATCGTAACGGCTGACATTTTAATTGTTTTAACGTTTGACATTCGTTTTTAATCCAATGACCATTAATTTTGGTTTATCTCGGGTTGAATTAAGAAACTGAAAAATGGTCGCAATACACGCTGCAATTCTATGTTTCGCCCTTCCTCCCCCCCCCCCCCCCCCCCCCCCCCCCCCCCCCCCCCTCCCATGGCAGTGGAAGTGACGTGCAAGTCATATTATCGCTAAAGGTCTGTGTACACGTGAACAGTATTCACAACAAATATCACTATCTCCCCATGGCAACACACAGTGAGTTATGACTGTGTTGCCATGGGGAAATAAGAGATATTTCGTGAGTAACGTTCACGTGTACAGAGACCTTAACGTGTCCACTGCGTTGCCATGGGGAAAGAGGGGGGGGGGGGAATAGCAAACGTGTCTTTTGACAAAACAGTGGAACCTCCCTTATAAGACCTTCAAAAATCATCCAAAATGAGGTCTTATAAGGGAGAGGCATTGTAAGGGAGGTAATTTTAATACTTTCAAAGAAGGGTAATGTCTCAGAGAAGTAGGTCTTTTTTTTATGGGAGGGAGTCTTATAATGGGAGGTTTTTAAAGGGAGATTCCACTGTAACGAAAGTAGGCCAGCCGACCTCCTTTGCACCTTGTGTCAACTGAAACGCACGAACTGCCCCAGAGTTTGAAAAGTGATAATTTTTTTAATGGGACATGATCGTTTTTATTGTTTTATTTTTTTAATGATCACGAGTGTTTAAAATGTGCCCTGAAAAAAAAGATGTGTTTTCTATACCAGCTTGTGTGTTTGGGGTTTTTTTTCCCAACAATTTTTTTTAGTACATGTGAATTTGTTTGAATTTTGGTGGGGTGGGGTGGGGTGGGGGGCTGCTAATGTCTTTGGTTTTGTGTTTCGGTTTTTTAAGTAAACGAGTGAATACTGTTTGGCTGAATACTTGATGTTATGATTAGTTGTGTTGTTGTTGGGTGTTTTTTTTATATAAATAATAATCGAGAACTTTTAATGTGTTTTTGATTGATATAATGATATTATTATTTTCATTAAAGCGTGTTACTGAGTTCGTAATTCGCTGTAATCAAGAATTTGATTGAATGCTTGTGATTATTTGTGATTATCAATCAAAAACTAGGATAGACGTGGGTGCGATCATTATTTGTTGTTGTTGGGTTTGTAAAAAACCAGTATCAAGAACATACGTGATTTCGCGATTTTTCAGACTTAATCAACAATGTTTATGCGACCATAATATGATGGTTATTATTATTATTTTTTGAAATGTACTCAATAATGATTCTTGCTTTGCTGTGTTTGTGTTTATATGGCCTTTTCTTCGGGGGGGGGGGGGGGGGGGGGGGGGGGGGGGTGGGGGGGGGGGGAAACAATGTTTCCATCTTGTCGTGCATGATCAGATCGTTCATTATCCTTTCTTTTAAGGGCCAGCCACACGTCCACTCAAAACTGTACGATGCGATTCGATCACGTGGTCGCGAAGCGCGTTTTGTTCTTCGGAGACCACGTCATCGAATCGTATCGCTCTTCGAGACCACGCGATCGAATCGTATCGCTCTTCGAGACCACGTGATCGAATCGTATCGTGCAGCCGTACGATTTTAGTGGGCGTGTGGCTTGGTTGGCCCTTGAAACGCAGTTTCACAAAGTGTGAGTGGCAGTTGCAGGCGTGACTGTCCTAAGAGGAGAGGGAAGGTGGAGAGGGGGGGGGGTATATCGATTATGTTGGTGTTTAATGAGCAACTCTTAATTAATGGCGTCATTGATTCGGATTAAAATCGTAAGCAAAATTGTTTGTTGTTGTTTTTTTACTTTTTATCAACACTAGATAACCGTTTCATAATAAATATGTATGCATAATATTTTCTTTAATTAGTACGGCTAACTGTAAGCACATAATTTGTGTCCTCTTCAATATATTAGCTTTTGATATCATTATTATCGTGTGGCGAATGTGCATTAATTAAAAATTGGCTAGTTCAGTTGTTTTGGGGTTATTTTTGTTTGTTTGTTGTTGTTTTTTTCACTTCGTGTTTTTAATTAAATGTCTTGTGTATTATTAGTATGTTTTTAGCCATGAAATGTTTTGTTCGTAGAATTATTGTTTGAAAAAATTTACGGAGTATTAGTGAATGCACATTGTTTTTTGTTTGTATTTTTCATGTTTCTGTTTAACTGTATTACATAAAAGGATTTGTATGATTCTTGTTTTTAGCTATATTTCATTCAAAAAAATGTATGGCTCTCGTTTTTAACTATATTGCATAAGTCTAAACACTATTCTTGAAGATCTTTAGTTCCTACCGAAGGTTTAATCGGTTCCGTTTTAATTTAGACCTGCTCAGCACATGAGTCTGAACTTCAGTTGACTGGAGCGTCCACTCATTTTACCGCAAAACTGAACATTTGGGCTAACATGATGATGTACACAACGGCGACAACTTTGTTTTTATTTCTGGTGCGTGTGTGATTTGTTCATTAGTGTGCTGCTGTTGTTTGTTTAACTGTTAGTTTGTTGATGCTACGCTCGAAATCTTACAAGTTTCAAAACAAAAATGTTTTAGTGTGGCAGTAAGAGTTTGCAGGGTTTTTTTTTGGGGGGTTGCAATGCAAGGCATCAGAATTGTCAGGATTTGGCAACATTCCCGAAGATTGAATTATTTCCGACAGAGGATTTGTTTGTGGTAGCAGCAGATTTTTGGCGGTTTTTTTAACGAGTGTAATTTCTGTTTCCCCTTTACCCAAATGGCTTTTATCGTTGGCTGAAATTATTAGCCTGTTGTATGGGGCCAACAGTAACATGAGAGCTGTACAATAGATGTTTTTTTCTACAGTAATTGAAAATCATGGTACAGTTTAGTCTCTCGTGGAAGACTATGACTCTCGAACGACCACCGGCTCTGGTGCTGCAGCCAAAGGGATGGGCTGGCCTTTGGGGACCTTCCTCAACGCCAGCCGTGTCCTCAAATCCCTTTTGTCCAAGAGTGATGTACCCTGGGCAAGGCATCTCCGCTATAAACAAATTCTCGCCCAGCCCGCCAGAATAGTATCTGCCACCCCCACCCCCACCCTCCCCAATCTTCTGCTATCTGGCAGTCATTGTCGGAAGCGACAGACTAGCATACAGTTTCTGTTGAATAGAGAATTTAAAACAGATGTCTTATATATAAGCTTACTACCTTTATGCCTTTTGGGACTTGTGGAGTTTTGATTTCAGTGTTGTCCATCCATCTGTTTGAAATTCTGCTTAGCGTCCTCCGGTCTGGAACAGACACATTATGGGACATTGGTAGTAGATATAAAGATGGTGGGAACGATCCCGGAGGCAGTGCAACACTAAGAAAGTCCCGATTTTTGGACAGCATTTACAGATGTGTATGTTGTAATGTGCTATATATACCTTTGGAAAAAAAAACACCGAGTTGTCCATCTACTGTCTGCCGCCCTTTTTTTTAAATGTACGGCACTTTTAAAGACCCACCACGTCACGTGTCCAAATTACGGTTTTCACGTGTTTTCCCTCTTATAGCTGGTAAGAAATCTTCCTAAGCATAATATAAGAGGGAATGTGACACGTGACGTGGGGGGTCTTTAAGAGGATCGGGCTTTAGACAATTCTGATGTCTTCTCATTTTGTTGGGTTGGTGTTTATCTTGGGTTGATTTGTTTGTTTCGTTTTGGGGTTGGGTTGGTTTTTGTCTGTCTGTTTGTTTGTTCGTTTTCCAAAGGGGGAGGGGAGGATGATTTGATTTAGGAGTGTCTGACTTAGTGAGAGAAAACGAACGAACGAACGAAATTTTATTTATACAGGGTAATGAGATAAGGATACATACTTTTTTACACCCAGCCCTGTGGTAAACGAAAATAGAGAGAGAGAGAGAGAACAGAACAACGTTTTAATGAACCGGGCCATCTGCCCATGTCAAAGGGAACAGTGGGAAGGGGAAATTGTTAAATCATTCCCAAAAAAAGGGGGCAAATCCGTAACACGAAATATTAAGCAAGATATCTTCATACATAATTACACCAAGCCTCGCTTATCTGCGCAGATCATAAAGCGTGAGAGAGAGAGAGAGAGAGAGAGAGAGAGAGAGAGAGAGAGAGAGAGAGAGAGAGAGAGAGAGATGACAAGAAGC
>CM065709.1:22750506-22763006 GCA_017654935.2 Phymorhynchus buccinoides | reverse complement strand
CTGCCTTTTCCCCTTTGCTTACTGCATGGGTGCAACCTTCCCTGGTGTACAAGGATTTCCTGTTTTTGAATTTTACCACAAACGGATTTTTTTAAAATTTTGTCAAACAAGGATCTTTGTGTGTCTACTGTATTTTTCAAACACTTCACATTAACCCTTTCGCCGCCAGCCATTTCTCAGCCCAAAAATACCATTAAACTTAACTGGGTAGAGAAAAACAAAAATCTGCAATATTGGGAATTCCTCTGTGACATGTATAACATTAGGCCTATCCGTACCTCCCAAAATTAAGAAAATAGGGTCTTTGGATAACAGACCCTGATTTCGTGCCTTTTAGTGACATGGGTGTTAAACCACTGTGGTGCTAAAATGTGACATTGGCGGTGAAAGGGTTAAGCATTTGTATAAATTGTGGAAAAAGCAAACTAAAATACCTTCATAAATCAGTTTTTCTCTTCAGCTGCAGGGGAACATTGCCTCTAGACCCCGGTCTTTCAGTTGTTGTTTGTCATTCTGTGTAGATCTTTGTGTGTCTACTGTATTTTTCAAACACTTAACGATAAGCATTTGTATAAATTGTGGAAAAAGCAAACTGAAATACTTTCATAAATCAGGGGGGTTTTCAGCTGCAGGGGAGCATTACCTCTAGACCCCTGCCCTTCAGTTGTTTGTCATTCTGTGTAGTGTTTCCCATGTTACTGTCATCTGCTATGTTTCTGCCTTACTGGTCCGTTTCGCTCCTGTCATTTTTATTTCATTTTAATCTTCCAAAGAATGTTCTCCTTCGACCTCCTCTCAAATCGGAATGTGTCGGCTGTATGCAGCGAGGAGACCAGTGAGACCGAACCGGACACATGCGTACCTTTCCCAAATGTGGCCTTGTTATAGAATGGCCTGGGAACGCAGACGAGGAAGAATTTAGCATTCCTCCCTATTATTTATCCTCCGAAGTCGGAGTGTGGCTGTGGTCGCGTGGCGGGGTAATCAAAAACGGTCACGCACCGTAATGTTCTCATCCCTGGCTGGTGCATTTGTACCATAGTGTTCAAGTACTTCGGCTGTTGGGATGTTGTTGTTGTTGTCATAGCCTGGTTAAAAAAGACTCCAGGGATCATCCCAACAGCGGAAGCACTTGAACACTATGGTACAAATGCACCAGCTAGGGAGGAGAACAGTACGCGTGTGACCATTTTTGATTACCCCTCCGCGTGGGCAGCCACACTCCGTCTTCGGGGGATTTTGGAGAGTGATGATGTTATGCTAGGAGCTTGTCGTGGCTGAAGACAATACAATCCCCGCATAACTATGCATAGCATAGCAACATTTTGATGTAGCCTTGGTGTTCCAACCACAACAAAAAACCAACTCCCTATTACATCTATATTATAATGCGCTAAGGGAAAAGGAGGGACAGCTAAAAACTCGAGTACCGCGTAAATGTCGGACTTTTGCTTGACATGCAGGTCAAGATACACACTTCATCTATTTATTCCGCTATGTCAGATTTAAAATTTTGCTTTTGAAAGTTGATTTCATCATATATATTTTTAAAGGAGAGGGGAGTGGGCGGAAGGGAGGGGGCACCATCACATATTTTTGGGGGTCTCTTTTCTTCATTATTTACATCTAACCAGTTCTTCTTCTTCTTCTTCTTCTTCTTCTTCTTCTTCTTCAATCGCTCAGACAGGTTCCTATCAATTATGAACGCAGATGCTTCATGCTACCGTGCGGAGCACGGGTTTATCTAGTAACATATTATTACATTAATTATTATTATTATTATTATTATTATTATTATTGACAGTGTCTTGATGAGTGGTAACAAGTACTAGGTTGAAAAAGGGGAAAAGAATGTGTACAAAGACAATAGGGTTCCGTTCCTATATAATAGGGTGGAATGCTAACTACGGGATGAAACGCGATCCCTACAGTTACTGTTCTTTGCGTTGCCCAGAAGGGGAAAAAATAATGTGTACAAAGACAATGGGGTTCCGTTCCTATATAATAGGGTGGAATGCTAACTACGGGATGAAACGCGAACCCTACAGTTACTGTTCTTTGCGTTGCCCAGAAGGGGAAAAAATAATGTGTACAAAGACAATGGGGTTCCGTTCCTATATAATAGGGTGGAATGCTAACTACGGGATGAAACGCGAACCCTACAGTTACTGTTCTTTGCGTTGCCCAGAAGGGGAAAAAATAATGTGTACAAAGACAATGGGGTTCCGTTCCTATATAATAGGGTGGAATGTTAACTACGGGATGAAACGCGATCCCTACAGTTACTGTTCTTTGCGTTGCCCTAGAGTTTTCCCCCCACGAGTTACTGTTTCTTTAGTTTAACGTCTGTTCACCCGCAAGTGATATTACACAACAACAACAACAACAACAAAGAAGTGTGTGTGTGAAATTAATTAAGCCTACATCAGATAGCTATTGAAGTGAGAGTGTGTGTGAGTGCGTGAATGATAGTATTATTTATGTGTTTTCCCTACACATCTATTCATACAAATCTAACTGACTGCATATACAAATGACAGTAACAGATATATAAGATGGGAGGGGAGGGAGGACATACAGTAACATTTCAAACTGACTTATGTAGCATGAAGAGTTAAACAAGTGTGTCTTAATTTCTAAATGGCTAACAACAAAAATATAACAACGCAATTTAAACCAACAATTAATTAGTAACTCAAAGAAAAATACCAACAGGACTTATGTGCAGGATTTCTAAAAAAACGTTTAAGGAGTGTGTGTGTGTGCCCCTGTCTTTCTAAATTCTGACAGCCGTTCATCTGACAGTCGTTCATATGACATGACAGTCGTTTATATGACAGTCGTTCATATGACAATCGTTCATATGACGGTCGTTCATCTGACAGTCGTTCATATGACATGACAGTCGTTTATATGACAGTCGTTCATATGACAATCGTTCATATGACGGTCGTGGTGGCGTCGGAATTGTATTAGATATCAGGGGGGGGGGGGGGCGGCGCCAAAGGGGCGTAATTCTAGGCGTGCGACGATAGATATATCGTGAGATGAAAACGGAAGTAACAGACGAGTTCTGTGCCCGTTAGGACATTTAGTTCCGTTTAGAAAATGCTGTAAACACGGCATGGCTGCTCCGTTGTAATGGAGGGGTGTTTAATTGCTCAGTTATCAGTTTGGAGATTTAATAATATTAAGTCCTGGTTCATTTTTGTTCCTTAAAGTGTTTACATTCGTTGACTATAAACAGTTCTGTCTTATTTGTTTACTTGATACGACCACATTAATACCCTAAGACTTGAAGACAAGAACAAAATATAGTTGTTGTTTAAGGTAGGTAACTTCCGTTTTTTAATTCTATTTTTGAACCGGAACTACCCCAAACCGACTTCAAAACGAGACAGTAGAGAAAGATAACCCCAAAAGACCGAATTATGAGACAGTGCTATAGCTCTCGGGCTGATCGTATTCACTATATGTTACGGACCACACACACAAAAACACAGCTAAAACCTACAACATGTATATTGTTATGTGATGAGTGTGTACGTTTCTCAACCATTGCTGTAGCCTTCCTTTTGTAGGGTTAGAGAGAGAGAGAGAGAGAGAGAGAGAGAGAATGATGATGATGCATTATTCCTGTCGATTCTGTGGGGGTTTTTTAAAGAAATACGCGATAATGAAAATCTACCAATCTACAAAGGAGGATTTTTTTTTTTTAATATGAATTTTAGAAGGAGGAGAAAAAAAACCTCTCCATCCCCTCAATTGCTAATCTTCTGACTCGTGGGTGTTTTTTTTTACTGGTGTACAGTCGTTCTTGTGACTGTTTTAAAAGCGACCTCCTTTTTTGTGTGTCAGTCAAAACTTCTGAAAGTTCCAAAAACAAATCTAAAATCATTTGGTGACCGCAGTTTCAGTTTCAGTGCCCCTGCTGTTTGGAATTCCCTCCCAGTCGATCTCCGCCATGAACCAACTATCTCTAGTTTCCGTCTGTCTGGCTGTCTTATTTTATTTCTTCACGTTTAGATTTCTGCAATTCCATTCTCTTTGGCCTTCCTACAGAAGAAATTATTCGCCTACAGCGAGCTCAAAACAGTGCAGCTCGCCTCATACTGCGAAAGCGCAAGCGTGATCACGTCACGCCACTTATGACGGAGCTCCATTGGCTCCCTGTGCAGTCCCGCCTTCAGTATAAGCTGGCTGTCCTATCCTTCCGTCACTTTGAACAGACCCTTCCGCCTTACCTCTCCAGTGCTCTTCACACCTACACTCCTTCCCGCTCACTCAGGTCCTCAAACACAAAACTTCTGAAAGTTCCAAAAACAAATCTAAAATCATTTGGTAACCGCAGTTTCAGTTTCGGTGCCCCTGCTGTTTGGAATTCCCTCCCAGTCGATCTCCGCCATGAACCAACTATCTCTAGTTTCAAAGCTAAACTCACGACTCACTACTTTCAAAGCTCATTCGGGTTGTAAATTTTCCCTTCTTGATCTTGTACCTGGGTGAATGATTGGGTGATAATGTTTTGTGTGACTGCGGGTGTATCAGTGAATGGAAGCGCCTTGAGTGTAAAATAATTATAGAAATGCTGTCAGTTACTATGATTTACTATTATTATTAGAGAGGAAACCAACCGACGTACTCATTACTCGCGTTTTTAATTAATAAACTGGTCTACAACGGCTTTTTCGTCCGATATTATTTATAATGGCAATTGGTTTAATGTGCTGACTTAGTTGTGCAGTGTTTGTTTGGGGGGCGCTTATTTTTCGGTTGTTGGGTTTTTAGTAGGCATATCTGTTGTTTTGTGTGTGTGTGTGTTTTGCCAATGTTTTGGAGAAGAGCTTAGAAATAATAATGTTTAATGTGAGTGTGTTTTGTTCTGTGTGGGGTTTTTTTTTGGGGGGGTGGGGTGGGTTTGGGATTTTTTTTGGTTTTTTTTTTTTGCTTGCTTGTTTCATCCATCCCAATGTTGTGGAAGAGTTTAGAAATAACGATGATTTAATTAATAGAAAAGAAAGACGAGAGAGATAAAGTAGGAGAATCCGCCACAAATAATTGTGCGAGTCAGATCTTGTAAAAGTTCCAACCTACGAAATGCCGAGTTGTTTTTGCTTTGCTTTTTTCTTTG
Organism: Phymorhynchus buccinoides; assembly: GCA_017654935.2. Taxonomy (NCBI): domain Eukaryota; kingdom Metazoa; phylum Mollusca; class Gastropoda; order Neogastropoda; family Raphitomidae; genus Phymorhynchus; species Phymorhynchus buccinoides. The sequence goes on along the minus strand of CM065709.1, from coordinate 22,757,875 downwards.
GGTTTTTGTTGTTGTTTTTTTTATCTTAAACACGGGTCGGATTTATTTTTGGTGTGGAGAAAACGAAATATGTTTTAGCTTCTGAATGGGTTTTGTTTTCGTTTTTCTTTTCGGATTTTTTCTTTTTAAATCTTGATTCTGGCTGCAGGGGGGCTGAAACAAAAGGTCAAGTTAACTCAAGTGTAAAAGTGCCTGTGTCGTGTGTGTGTGTGTGTGTGCACAAGTAATCCCTTATAACTTGCCTTCTTGTTAATTTGGTAGTTGTCTTTAGAATGTAGTGCATAATTATTACGTATTTATAAGAAATTTGAGTTGGACATAATCTGCACTGTTAAAAACATCGTTTATCTCACGTTTTGTTGGGGGAGGGTGTTGTAGAAGGAAGGTTTGACCTTGGATTCAGGGTCTCATGGGTGCTACTACCTTCCGTATAAACGGAAATCGGTAAATTAAGTTTTCTGCTGAGACAGAAATTCCGTATTTTTAAAATTTTGTCCCCCCCAAAAAAAAGTTGATCTGTTAACTGTGGTTGGGGGCATTTTGAATCTGGGTCTTCCAACCACCGGAAGTGAAAATACAACAACAAAAATGGCGGCCGAGTCATATTCACACATACTTATTTGAATTAAATTCAACATTATCAGCATGAATTTTGTGTCATGAAAGCTACAAACTTCACTGAAAAGTAAGTTACAACTGTATTTCAATTCACCAAATGATATTTATGATGTTAAACGTATGAATATGTTAAAAATGTTGCTTAGAAAAACTCAATTGAGAGTCATGTTTGGATCCACTGACATCGTATTTCACTTATGATCTAATTATTATCTTCTATTTGAACGGCTTTATAACTTTATAGTTGTGTTTCTGAAATGTCAGTAAAAAATCTTAGTCATGAAAATATGATTTTAACCATAGATCTTTTGTATTTCTTGTAAAAAGGTAATGTGACTTGTCATGTCTCAGCAACTTAGACAGTCACTTTACAAAGTGTCAACTGTCGTCTGCCAACAGAACTATGATGTCAAATCGTAATCTGTTCCTCACCCATTCCCAGATTGCAGGAGAGCTATGGAAACGATCTCTGCAATTGCATTTTTGCTTCAGCTTCAGGGGGGCAGCGCTGCCCCTGTACCCCGCCAGGATCCTAAGCGGCCCCTGGACCCCGGCCTTTCTGTATTTTTCATTTTTGAGAGTAGCACCCATGTAGTCTGTTATTCAATGATTTTTGTGTTCTTTATTTTGGGTGTTAGGGGTAGGCCTTTTAAAAAAAATATATAAACATATAGTAAAGGAATCCCCAATATTTTAGGCAAAATCTTTTCTTTACCCATGTAGGCCGAAGTTTGTTGGATAATTTTGGACCAAAAATGGCTGGTGGCGAAAGGGTTAATAAGAAACTGGCTGAATCTCGTTTGAAAATATTTTTTGTGTGTGATTATGTATAAACATGTTTGAAAGGTTTGTATGGTTTGCATGAATATCAAAACGCATGTTCATAATTGATGTCAGCTAAAATGTTCAGATTTATGTGACCAATGACTGATTATTGTTTTCTTCTTGTTTTGCTATCTGTAATTTCAAGGAGATGTTTAGGATTGAAATGCAGTTGATATATTTCATAACACGGTGCACAACGATGGCTTGGAGTCAAAACGGACTTTGTCTTTAGATAGTCCATTGACATATTATTGAACTTATTATTGAAAAACTAATAACTTGTATAAAAAAAAAAAAAAGACTGCAGAAATATAAAAAAGCATAACCCCCTTTCTATATTTCTGCAGTCATTGTTTTTTTTACAAGTTATTAGTTTTTGTAATAAGTCCAATAATATGTTAATGGACTATCTAAAGATAGTCCGTTTTGACTCCAAGCCATCGACAATATACTCTATATATAAAAAAATCGGAATTGTTGGGGTTTTTTTTTTTGGGGGGGTTGTTTGTTGTTGTTGTTGGGTTTTTTTAAGAATGCCTTTTTTGTGTATTTTATTTTTCATACCGACATCCTGGAGCAAGGCCACTTTGAAAAGTTGATGACGTTGATGTTTCCTCGTGTGGCCCATTTTAAGATACTGTTGTGTTTTTGGTTGGTGTTTAAGGCTTTGCTTTTGTCCTTTGTTTTTTTATGTATACCTTATGTATATAAAAAAAATATATAAAAAAGATTCAGTTGTTGCATTTTAAACTACAGGACGCACGTTAATCAGTTGAAGTGTTTTAGACCCACGACACTCATTTACGCATGCGTTTGCATATGATTTAAAGCTATGTTTGTGTGATTTAGCAAAGGTTGCTCCAAAAAATAATATTTTACAGTCACTTTTGCTCTGGGCACATCGTTAAGAATTGAACAACAATAAAAAGTGTCAAATTGTATATAAAGGGGCGGGGAGGGGGGGGTATGTTGTGATTTTCGTACGATTCAGCGGAAACCAAGGCTCTGGTTTTGCAGATTATACGTGTATCGCTGATAACTCGTGAACATTGGATTGCGTGTTTGAAATATAATAGACTACCCTTATCCCGGCCGCACGTGTACGCACGCGCTCGCACGCACACACAAACACGCACGCGCGCGCACGCACGCACACACGCACACACACACACACTCTCTCTCTCTCTCTCATGATCGCATGACATGCCCATTTCATAGTTGCGCATCAAATCATGACCACACCACGTAACTGTGTGCAAGAACGCGTTCACTCGTGCGTGCACGTACGTGCGTGTGTGTCTGTTTTGCGTGTGTGTCTGGTGTGCGTGTGTGGGTGTTTCATTGCCGATTGTAAAGCGCTTTGTGCTCGATAAAAAGCGCTGTATAAATATCCGTGTATTATTATTATTATTATTATTATGACAGGAATCTATCTATATAATATCTACCTACGGCTGGAAACAAAACTATTGTATGAGAACCTATTTTTTTCTTTAACCCTTCCACCGCCAATGTCGCATTTGTGCACCACGACGGTTTAACACCAATTTCACTAAAAGTCATCAAATCAGGGCTTGTTATCCGAAGACCCTTCTTTCTTTCTTTTGTGGGTTATTTTGGGGGGGTCCCCCCCCCCCCCCCCCCCCCACCCCCCCCCCCCCCTACCCCCCCCCCCCCCCCCCCCCCCCCCCCCCCCCCCCCCCCCCCCCCCCCTATACTGGTCTCCAAAATTTAAGGGCCGGAAGAACTATCTTCTGTCTTGGAGGCATGCTTATTGAGAGCTCTGGTTGCCGCCCTTACATACACATTCGTGTCTAACTTTTGCTCAGCAGTGTTCACTACAGTCATGCCTTGCACGTGCAATAGGCAAGCAACCTGCATCAGCCCCGATTCTTCAGCGAAAAGAGACCAAACTTTCGTGAAATTCTCGTGAATTTGCCACATTTTAAGCGTACCTGAAAACGCTGTTGCTGTACTGCAATGTCTGCAAAACTGGTTCAGGCACGTGCAACAGGAAGGAAAGTTATTGAGTAGCCTAAGTTTTGCCATTTTCTTCATTGTTGTCTTAGTGTACAATAAATAGATATCAAGCTACTGAAAACAGAAGCCGGCCCTTAACTTTTGGAGACCAGTATAGGATAGGCCTAATGTTATACATGTCACAGAGGAATTAACAAATATTGCAGCTTTTTTTTTATATACCCAATTAGCTTTAATGGTATTTTTGTCTGAAAAATGGCTTGTAAACTCAATATTCAGGCTTGGTAACTTTTTTTAGCGAATTCTCTGGTTTCAGAGAAAAGTAAGGACACCGAAAAACCGCATGTCAGGGTGGGAGAGGGTAAGCTTGAGGGTTGGGGTTTGGAGGGGGGGGGGGGCAAATAGTGTAGAGCGGCACAGTGGTAGCTGCGTTCGCCTCGTGTCAAGTATAAACCCGGGTTCGAACCTGGGTACAGGGGATTTTTCCTCTCGCTATAGCCCCCGCCCCTATCCTTCACATTCTTACACACACACACACTCACGCACGCACGCATGCATGCACACATACACAAACTCTCTCTCTCTCTCTCTCTCTCTCACACACACACACACACACACACACACACACACACACACACACACAAACATGTACATAGTTAACTAAATATAGATACAAATACATGTACATCATTGAATAACAATTTACAATCAGATTACATTAAAAAATCAATTTCCAATTTACATAAACAAGTTACATATTCACAATAACCGCAAAATTAAAGTATACATATAGGTACACACAAGGTTCACAAACATTCGAAGATAGACAAACGCGCTCATAAAAGCAATTTACCCCAAAATATTGTCATGGAAAAGTGTACCTCGATTTTACTGTCCTCTGCTGATCCCACTTTGATCTATGATCTCCAACTTCGTCAACTAGGCCCTCGTCATTGGGTGGCGCGCCTCTGGCTGGGACGCGCTCTCCAGGTGGGAGCAACCCGAATTTCACAGAGAGCACTTTACCCCATGACCACACCAAGAGACAATTTCTCCTTTTACCCCAAAAATATTTTTAGTATAAAAGTATACCTCGATATTACATCAGCGATCCCATTTTGATCTATGACAGACCTGTTTACCCATACGATTTCACCCTATTTTGTACACATATTTGACAAAAATATGATAAATATGGTACATGGGGGGGAAATATGAAATGGTGAACCAAAAAATCTATCATTTCTGATTATTGTCTGATTCGGGAAATGTGTGGTGTGTGTGTGTGTGTGTGTGTGTGTGTTTCTTTAAAAAAAATTAAATGGATGATTCTTTTGACACAGTATTTCTATAAGTTGTAAAAATGTTTGCATTCCCTTTTTTTAAATTTTCTCTATTGGAGTTACTCCTTTTTTCTTTCTTTTTTGATCCTCCACTCTTCTTTCCTCCCTTGTTTTCATATTTTTTTTTTTTTTTGTCTTTCCTTTTTTTTAAAAATCTTTTTTACTCCTATTTTGTGAAAAATACACTTATTTTGGATTTGGAATACACGAAGCCCAATGTCAGACAGGGTAAACAGGTCTGCTATGATCTCTAGCCACGTCAACTAGGCCCTCGGCTCGTCATTGGTGGATGCTAGCCCGCAGTTTGGGCTAACAGTATAATGAGAGATACGTATGTATACACCCTCTGTGCCAATCTGTGATGTCACTGAAATGAAGAAGGGGAAGGAACTTCTCGTAAATTAACTCCCTTTTTTACCAAAGTTATTTATGGCACCGATTGGCCTAGGAAAGTGAAATTAGTTGCCACAACAATATAGACCCAAAGTTCAGCCTTCATGAAATTGGGTCTATATTTTTTTTTTAAGTGGTCTACCACTTCCCTATGTCTAAACCTGAAGTAAACACCTGTAACCTTCTTTCTGTCTCTTTTTGTTTATGTCTGTTTTGTTTGTGGTTTGTGTGTATGGCTGGAGTGATTTGTGAGTTTTTTGAATAATTCAAAATCGTTGCGATGCGAATGAGTTAAAGGTCCTCTCCATCCCCTTTCTTTAAACACCTTGCAAAAATTAAAGATCCATTCCCGTTTGCTATAAATGAATCGACTTGACCAACAACAAAACCACTATCTAATAACAGTAAAAACATAAAAAAGAGGGAATGTAATATCAGCCCATCACGAGACGTATCGCGGACAAGTATAATGTTGCATTTAAAATCGTTCGCAAACAAAAACAAATGTTCAATAAATTATGATAATACAAAAGTGGCGCTTTTTTTAAAATATATATTGCGTGTTGTTTGTGTATGCTTTGCGCGCGCGCGTGTGTGTGTGTGTATATGTCGTGTGTGTGTGTGTGTGTTAGTAAGAAAACGGCGCGTGGTGGCTGGGTTGATTAATACGAGCATAACTAGAATCAGCGTTAGTGATATATATGTTACGGCAATCCTACTCGTATTTACTAAATAATCAAATATATTCCTGCAGTGTGGCTCTGCCTTAGTGGCTCGTTTCACGCACGACGTCCGGTCTTTTTTTCCCCCAATCAGCCTGTAATCAAAATCAGCCTGCAATCAAACCGATTACCACAGAATCAGCCTGCGGTCAATCAATGACAACTAATCAGCCTGTGGTCAATCAATGACAACTAATCAGCCTGCGGTCAAATCAATTACAACTAATCAGCCTGCGGTCAATCAATGACAACTAATCAGCCTGCGGTCAAATCAATGACAACTAATCAGCCTGCGGTCAATCAATGACAACTAATCAGCCTGCGGTCAATCAATGACAACTAATCAGCCTGCGGTCAATCAATGACAACTAATCAGCCTGCGGTCAAATCAATGACAACTAATCAGCCTGCGGTCAATCAATGACAACTAATCAGCCTGCGGTCAAATCAATGACAACTAATCAGCCTGCGGTCAATCAATGACAACTAATCAGCCTGCGGTCAATCAATGACAACTAATCAGCCTGCGGTCAATCAATGACAACTAATCAGCCTGTGGTCAATCAATGACGACTAATCAGCCTGCGGTCAAATCAATGACAACTAATCAGCCTGCGGTCAATCAATGACAACTAATCAGCCTGCGGTCAATCAATGACAACTAATCAGCCTGCGGTCAATCAATGACAACTAATCAGCCTACGGTCAATCAATGACAACTAATCAGCCTGCGGTCAATCAATGACAACTAATCAGCCTGCGGTCAAATCAATGACAACTAATCAGCCTGCGGTCAATCAATGACAACTAATCAGCCTGCGGTCAATCAATGACAACTAATCAGCCTGCGGTCAATCAATGACAACTAATCAGCCTGCGGTCAAATCAATGACAACTAATCAGCCTGCGGTCAATCAATGACAACTAATCAGCCTGCGGTCAATCAATGACAACTAATCAGCCTGCGGTCAATCAATGACAACTAATCAGCCTGCAGTCAATCAATGACAACTAATCAGCCTGCGATCAAATCAATTACAACTAATCAGCCTGCAATCAAATCAATTATAACTAATCAGCTTGCAAACAAATCAATTATAACTAATCAGCCTGTGATCAAATCAATGACAACAGAATCAACACGCAATCAAATCAATAACAACATAACCTGTGGTCAAAGTAATGACTGTAGAATTCGCCTGTATGTGGGTTGTTTTTTATCAGGCCAGCCTGCAATCAAATCAAATCAACGGCGATTAGATTGAACCTGCTATTAGATCAAATCAAATAATAATAATAATAATAATAATGAACATTTATATAGCGCTTTACTCCTTTGCAGGAAGCTCAAAGCGCTTTACATAGACAATAAAACACAACTAAGTTAACATTATACACATAAGACTCACTACAATCAAATCAAATATACATAAAATAATATTATTTAAACAAGGTCCTGTTCATAACCACAAAATTTGAAACAGTATT
>CM065709.1:22720506-22745506 GCA_017654935.2 Phymorhynchus buccinoides | reverse complement strand
GACAGACAGAGAGAGAGAAAACAAAGAGAAAGAAGGAGGACACAAAGAGAGAGGGGGGACAGACAGAGAGAGCTAGAGACAAAGAGAGAGAGGGAGAAGACAAAGAGAGAGAGGGGGAACAGACAGAGAGAGATAGAGAGACAAAGAGAGATAGGGAGGAGACAGAGAGAGGGGGGGGGGGGCAGACACAGAGAGACAGAGACAGAGAGAGAGGGAGGCGGGGCAGACAGAGAGATAGAGACAAAGAGAGAGAGGGAGAAGACAAGGAGAGAGAGGGAGAAGACAAAGAGAGAGGGACGAGACAAAGAGAGAGGGAGGAGACAAAGAGAGAGGGAGGAGACAAAGAGAGAGGGGGGGAGCAGACAGAGAGATAGAGACAAAGGGAAAAAAAGAAAAAAACTTGAAGACAGAGAGAGAGAGAGACAAAGAGAGAGAGGGAGAAGAAAAGAGAGAGAGAGGGAGAAGACAAAGAGAGAGAGGGAGAAGACACAGAGAGAGAGAGGGGGGTGCAGAGAGAGACAAAGAGAGAGAGAGAGGTAGACAGACAGACAGAAAGAGAGAGAGGGGGGGGGGGGGCAAACAAACAAAAAGAAACACGAACACGATTTTTTATTGAGGGAAAATAGATAAGCCACAAAGCTTCTTTTCACTATGTCCTCACAGAAAGGGGGTAAAAATATATATATATATATATATATCAAATCAAACAGAAAGAAAAGTGAGAAAAGAAAAAGGAAAAATGTAATTATAAAGAGCATTCATTCAAACGCATAATGTAAAAAATACAAAACAAATGTGCAACCACATCTAGACCTGTATCATCATGACAATTGTATCACGCTAAACTAAAATCTAAAATGACACGTAAGCACCGGCAAAACAACCCATCACACTAGAGAGAGAGAGAGAGAGAGAGAGAGAGAGAGAGAGAGAGAGAGAGAGAGAGAGAGAGAGAGAGAGAGACAGACAGACAGACAGACAGACAGACACAGAGAGAGAGAAGAGAGAGGGAAAGGAGAGACAGACAGAGAGGGAGTTTGACATTCCATGATCGTTATCTGAAGAAAAGAAAAAAGAATCTTATGAGGGAATATGGGTGATGGAAAGAGAGAGAGAGGGGGGGGAGAGAGAGAGAGAGAGAGGATGAATCAGAGAGAGAGAGAAACTGAAGACTGAAAAACTTGATCACACAAGGATTGAGATTTTAGGCCAAGCCTATTCTTCCAATCTATCCTTGGTGCAAAGGCAAGACTAAGACAGACAGACAGAGAGCAGAACATACGAAAGGATATCTCATCATTTTTGAATAATTTTGAAATCATTGTTTTAAGAAGTCGTCGGCAATGTTTTAACTGACAGTTTTGTTTTGTTTGTGGTTGTTGTTTGTTTGCGCTATTGCCACTAAAATATGCATTTTTAAAATGTTTACGAAATGGCGCTCGTCTTTTTTCTTTTTTTCTTTTTTTGTGTGAATCTTGTTTGGCATTGACCACAAAAACAATTGTTTTTTGTTGTTGTTATTATGATTATTATTATTATCATTATTATTATTATTATTATTATTATAAACCCTATTGAGCAAGGAACATTTACGATTTTCAAACCACTGTCTTTTTACCTTGGAAATTGTATTTTATTTTATGTAAATTCGCCTCTTGTACGACTACTTTGAGCTCCCAGCACACGGCCAAAACTAAATTATTGGTATTGTATGGGTTAAACGCAATCGCAGCTCTCGATTTTAACTCTTTTAAGCCCGGGTGTTTTTAGCCTTGAATGGACACTTTCTAAAACTGAGTACAAAAATGATGTTAAAAATAGGTGGATTTTTGTTTAAAAAAACATTTTGGGAAAATTACGTTTAATTAATTGAATCCACTATAGTAAAGAAAACTTGTCAAATAATATCGTTTTGATTTTCCTTGATTAGACGTGAAAGTGAAACAGACAAAAGACACAAAATACACAGTGCAGCTTTGGAAAAAAGAAAAGAAACAGTTTGCAGATATACATATATATGTGTTTTAGTCTGATCATAAAAGATATAGAAAAAGATATCAGCCGCACAAGCCAAACTTCCCACTCCACACAACTCTGTAGGACTAAAAAGTTGTTGCATTTGAAATGCCGAATTGATGAAACTTTTCTGTATCTAATGTATGAATTTGTGAACTTCAGAAGCAAGTTAACGTTATAAAATAGTATGTGTTACTTTTTATAAAAAATAAAATAAAAACCCCAACAACAACAAAATTATGAATATAATTTATTAATAATAAAATGTGCTGATTTACTTTTTCTCCCAATGGGGGAGGGACAGTGCCCGATGCAAAGACAGCTGTTTCGTCTTTGAGGAAGACTCTTCAGTCTGCATATCAGCCTGCAAAGAATGTTCACAGTGAACATTCAAACTGAGCTAGAAAACCTTCTCCAAGAGAACGGTTGTCCTCTTTGCACCAGATCGAAAGTCCACAATAAAAGCAAACCAGCACAAAGTTAAGCCAAAAAAAGTAAAAATCTTATGTAAAATGAACAAAATAATAATGTTCTGAAATTTTAATTTCAAAAAAACTAATAGACCTGACTAAAGAGGGCAAACTACTGAGGTGATATCCAAATTAAGGATAAAAATAGTAGTATGCTATGGTGGAGGCAAAACGTTGGAAGCCATCCTAGGGATCTGCCAGTCAGGATGTCCTCTAAGAGGAAGAATATAGTTAAGAAATAAATCCTATAGACCAAGGTTGGAGGGTGGGGGTGAGGGTGGGAGTGAGGATGGTAGTGGGGGAGCATATTTGAGGAGTAGGGGATAGGGAAGAAGATGGTGAAGAGATAAAAAGATAGATCATGTACGTCGTTTCATTCAGAACAAGTGTGCCGCCTATTTCGTCATACCATCACGTCATTCAAAACTTGCGTCATCCATTCATTGCTTTTCTACGTCACTCCATTCACTAGAGTCATAGACTTTTTGCTCAGTCCTAATAATACCTTTTGTTGATACACAAATCGTGTCTTTAGTTTTAGCATATTGGTTTTAATTTAGAAGAAACATTTCTTCATTAAATAGGGTTTAATTGTCACTTCATTTTTCATAATTGTATTGACTTATCCTACATTTTCACTTTTCATAGTGAGAGGAGAGAGGGTAGGGAGAGGGTGATATGTGGGGGGGGGGGGGGGGGGGGTGTTGACAAGGCAATGATAAAGTTTAAGGATACGTCATTTTAGTTGGCTTAGTTTCTATGTAATGTCATCGTTCTACGTCATAAGTCTTTTTTACGTGGTGTTTCTACCTTTGTCAGTTCTGTACCTTGAAAAAGAGGGGTTACCCCCTCGAAAGCTTGGAGTAAAATTAGAACTTACCCAGGATTTGTTGTTTTTTTTTCTTCAGATGTATTATATATATATATATATATATATATATATATATATATATATATATATATATATATATATATATATATATATATATAAGATCTTAAGAAGAGGTGGGCTAACCACAAGAGTGTCTGCAAATTGCAAAAGGTCTCCAAATGCGCTGTAGCAGCCCACTGCGCTCAACCTCACCCAGATGATCCCAATCTGGGCTACTTGCAGATCACAGCTCTTGAGCATGTGGAGTCCGACAAACAACTACTGAGGAGAGAACTGTACTGGATGTCGAATTTGGGGACCGTTTTTGTTGGGTTGAATTCAAGAAAAGACTTCCATGGATTTACTCTGTGATAAATTCAACCATGCAGATTGTCCTCGAGTTTGATATTCAGTACTGGTTCCTATAAATCTAAACAGCAAGCCTAGACTTCCCAATGCCTATTGTTCCATGCAGACTTAATTTCATTCTGTGTGCGTGTGTGTGTGTACGCGCGCGCGCGCGCGCGCGCGCGCGCGCGCGCGTGTGTGTGTGTGTGTGTGTGCGTGCGCGTGTGCGTGCGTGTGTATGTGTATGTGTATGTGTGTGTGCGCGCGTGTGTGTGTAGGTGTGTGTATGTGTGTGTGTGTGTGTGTGTGTGTGTGTGTGCATGAGTACGTGTGCTCCTACTACTACTATAGATAGACTCTAATATTGTAAACATGAGCTGGTCTTCTCTCTCTATCTCTCTCTCTCTCTCTCTGTCTCTCTGACTATAACATAGACGTAATTCCTTTGTATGACGTTTTGTTTTTTGACGTAATTGTAACCTTATGCGTCATTTTTTTGTCCTAGAAAAAGTCTACGGATGTAAACGAAAATTTGGACAATATTTATAAATAAACAAGACTAATCTAGTTTGGAGTTGTTTTTCCGACTTTGCATTTTTAGTTCAAATACGTTATATATATATATATATATATATATATATATATATATATATATATATATATATATATATATATATATATAGTTTGCTTTAATAAAACTTTTTTGTGTCCAATGTATGTGTTTGTGAACCAAAGAAACAAAATCCATTACTTTCGCTTTAACTTTACGATTTGTTCTGTGTTCTGAAAAGAAGAAAAGAAAATAATGTGCTGATGTACTTTTTCCCCCCAATTAACCCTTTTAACCGTGAAAGTGTAATAAACCACGTACTCAGAATCATACCCACGGGATAAGTTGTGGGGTGGGTTTTTTTGTGTTAATAATTAATAAACTTAACATGGGGCAACAAAAAGGCCAGACTGTGGCATAGCGGACCTATATCGGACCTGTGGCGTAGCGGACCTGTATCGGACCTGTGGCATAGCGGACCTATATCGGACCTATGGCATAGCGGACCTATATCGGACCTATGGCATAGCGGACCTATATCGGACCTGTGGCATAGCGGACCTATATCGGGCCTGTGGCGTAGCGGACTTCTGGCATAACGGGCGCCGTCCGTGAAACATATTTTTTTTAATCTTTATTGTTGTTTTTTAGCGACAAAATATAAACCGTAGTGGTGGATTTGTGGGAGTTTCCCAATTAGCGAAACGCAATACGGACGTGTCGGTCCATATATAAGGTTGTTTTCTTGTTTCTTGTTTTTATTCACAATATAAAACCTTATGTTTTCAAACATTGCCTTTTTTACGAAGGGGGGGGGGGGGAGGAGGGAGGGGGCAGGGGGCAGGGGCGGTATGCACACTTCAAAACTTCTGTCTACTTCAAATTCTGACATGTAATAGTACCAATAATAAAAATGTTAATAACATGTAATAATATGTACTATAGCAATGTGTACAGAAGTGACCACGAAAGCAACAAAATCGGTATCATTTACAAAATCTTCTTCAAGTCACTGGGCTCCCCCGCCCCCCCCCCCCCCCCCCCCCCCCCCCCCCCCCCCCCCCCCCTGACTGACTGTATATATACTGTTCGAAAAAAGAAACGCGACGACTCATTACTTTGAACTCTTCGTTATTTAGTTGCGCACGAGCCAGGGGAAATAAAATGTTTTAAAAAAACGGAAGAAGCAAGAATGTGTTGCCCCTTAAAGACCCACCACGTCACGTGTCAAAATCACGGTTTTCACGTGTTTTCCCTCTTATAGCTAGTAAGGACTCTTAAGAAATCTTCCTAGTATAAGAAGGAATGTGACACGTGACGTGCGGGTTTTTTTTTAAAGACCCACCACGTCACATGTCAAAATCAAATTCTGATCGCTTCTCGGCCTTTTGGCTATACTAAGACAGTGATTCAGGAACATAAATTTTTATTTTTGTTTATACCCTGGTTGGTTTGTTCAGCCCGGGTTGGTTGGTTGGTTGGTTCGTACATGGCGAAAGCCGATACGCGACGTTAAACTGAACTTCCATGTCAAAATCACGGTTTTCAAGTGTTTTCCCTCTTATAGCTAGTAAGGACTCTTAAGAAATCTTCCTAGTATAAGAAAGAATGTGACACGTGACGTGCGGGGTCTTTAAAGACCCACCACGTCACGTGTCAAAATCACGGTTTTCACGTGTTTTCCCTCTTATAGCTGGTAAGAAATCTTAAGAAATCTTCCTAGCATAAGAGGGAATGTGACACGTGACGTGGGGGGTCTTTAAATGTTGTTCCTTCGACAATTCATTTCTTCATACCGTCCATAAGGGACGATTGGACACTAATCTCATCCCCATCTTTTCTTCCGGAATACAATGTGCGGTTGAGTTTGCTAGCAAGTTGTGGGTTGAGTTTTTTCGTTTGTTTTTTGTGTTGTTTTTCTTGTTGTTATTGATTTTTGTCATTGTTGCATCGTGCTGCTTTGGGGGGAGGGGGGGGGGGGGGGGGTGTCAATCGTTTTCATTCTACTGCTTATATAATGTACCAGTCTCTAAATATTTATTTCGCCCAAAAAAAAATTATTATTTACTTTTATTGCAAATTTACGTCACGTCATCTTATTTACTCTTTTCCTTTGTCCCACTGGTTAGTCGATTTTTGTTGTTGCGAGGGTTTTGGGGGGTTTTTAAGTGTTTTGTTTGAACTGCCTGCTCTCCTTAGCGTGCATGCGTGCGTAGGAGCGGGTTGGGGTTTTATAAGCATAGCCCCCCCCCAAAAAAAGTCAATTGACTTCGCTTTTCCCCGCAGCCATATATTTTTTTCACTTTATAAACACGTCAATTAATGATTTAATATACTACAGCTAATACAGCACAAGACATTGCACGCCAACCTCTTTTTTTTAAACCCCGTCTTTCCGTTCGATTGTTTACAAAGACGACAAACATCAAAACGTGCGTAGGAGTTGCTTGGTAAGCTGGTATGTTACGGGGTGTGTGGTTTTTGTTTGTGGCACAAGCCACAAACCTATAACTCACTGTGTCGGTCTGTCGGTCGGTCTGTCGGTCGGTCCAAAATTGTCGCACGTATTGTAAAAGAGAAAGGAAAGCGTACCACAAACGATTGCGATTCCGCGCTTGTTTTAACTGAACGTTTAAAGACCCGGTGACGCACCACGATTAAGTCCCTTGGTTTTTTCTGGGTTGCTGTGACCCACATACGAATTTCCCCATATTCAAATTGAGGCTGCTCTTTAAACTGATGTGTCGGTTTGAATAGGGCTTTTGCCACGTGAGGGCGACCTTGAATTTCACCGAGTTGAATTTAGAGAGTTGAATAAGAAAGGTCAGCGTAACTCGGGCAGAACGAGTACGGGCAAATTAGTAGTCTAGTATAGAGAGTTGACACGTGACGTGGTGGGTCTTTAAGCCTCGATTACCATAATTATTACGCGTCACGTTCGTGCTTGGGATGGCGTCACTGATGACATCATCACCAGATGAAGAGGATTTCACTGGAATACTGTTGATTTCTTTGCTGTTTGTTTTTGTGTGGTGGTGGTTGTTTTTGCTGTGACACCGTCAAGAGACTTGTATCCCCCGGTCATTTTGCCAGATCTTATCTCTATCAGTTGGTTTAAACAAATGTTTTATTAACACACTTTTTCAGCAACAAAACAGGGTTCCGTAATTAATTTATTTTTCAATATACTTGATTTTTGCTCATCGTCTTGATAATTAATTTTTCTTTTTTTGCTTTAACCCTTGATAGGTGGAAATATTCGATGGCTTGGAGTCAAAGCGGACTATCTTTAGATAGGTCCATTGACATATTATTGAACGTATTACGAAAACTAATAACTTGTATTAAAAAAAAAAGTCTGCGGAAATCTAAAAAAGCATAACCCTCTTTTTATATTTCTGCAGTCATTGTTTGATACAAGTTATTAGTTTTTTTTAATAAGTCCAATAATACGTCAATGGACTATCTAAAGATAGTCCGTTTTGACTCCAAGCCATCGAAAGTGTGTAATATGAAATACAGTAGCACTCGTAATGCTGAAAAAAAATGACTTACATAAATATCTTGCGTAAGTTATTAGTTTTTTTTCAATAAGTCCAATAATACGTCAATGGACTATCTAAAGATAGTCCGTTTTGACTCCAAGCCATCGAAAGTGTGTAATATGAAATACAGTAGCACTCACGATGTTGGGAAAAAAAAGATTGACATAATAAATCTCGATCTCTTGCATACGTTTGATTTTATCGACTGTTTTGGTTCTTTGTTATATGGTGTGTTTTTCTTATTGGGTGGGGTGGGTGTGTTTATTTCTGTTAGTGATTTTATCATAAAAATGCACAAAATAAAAAATAATAAAAACTTCACCAGAGAGGATTACAATTGCTATGGCTGTGTACCAAAAAAAATCTGCGGGTTTTTTGTTGTTGTTTTTTGTGTGTTTTTTTACCCGATTCAATTACGTTTCATTTTTATTGGCCCACAGGACAATGTTTGCGTTTTTCTTTTGGCACTGTATTGATTTTTTAAAATTATTATTATTATTGAAATGCTGAGTTCATAGTTTCCTGCACACTGTTTCTTTTTGTTGTTGTTTGTTTGTTGTTTTTAAATTATTATTATCATTATTATTATTATCATTATTATTATTAATATTATTATTATTATTATTAATTATTATTATTAATCATTATTGTTATTGTTATTATTATTATTGAAATGCTGAATTCAGTTTCCTGCACACTGCCCTCAGTTTCTTTTTTTTGTTGTTTGTTTGTTTGTTTGTTTTCAGTGTGGGGTGTGTTTTTCGGGAATTCAAATTTCATTCGAGTTATGCCCGTTGTTCTCAAAGTGTTTGAAACGTGGGTGTTCGTTGCGAAAAACAATGCACCGTTTGGCTTTGAGCGAGTACGCGGTTGGTTTTCTCTCTCTCTCTCTCTCTCTCTCTCTCTCTCTCTCTCTCTCTCTCTCTCTCTCTCTCTCTCTCTCTTTTGAATGTTTAAAGATGAGTGTGAAAAGTAGGTATTGGGGTTTTTTTCCCCGTGTGTATGCGCTTACTTCACACATTTTGAATGTTAATAATGAGTATAGTTAATAATAATAGGTTTGATGTTGTTATTGATGTGTTACAATATAGGGATGTTTTTTTGCATGCTTTATATTAGTTTGTATGTGTTTATTTTCGTTTTCCATTTTCTACTTTTATATATGTATTCTGTCCAGAGGGCTGGATATAAAAAAGCATGTTATTGCTTACTCTATTACCCTCTATAAATAAAATTCAATCAATCAATCAATCAATCAATCTCTCTCTCTCTCTCTCTCTCTCTCTCTCTCTCTCTCTCTCTCTCTCTCTCTCTCTCTCTCTCTCTCTCGCTCGCTCGCCCGCTTGCGCATACAGTGTTTTTGTCGTTATGTTCATACTTCATTACAATAATTGTTTTCCGATACACACGGTTTGTGCCCTTTTGTTCAACTTTCATTACAATAATTGTTTTCCGATACACACGGTTTGTGCCCTTTTGTTCAACTTTCATTACAATAATTGTTTTCCGATACACACGATTTGTGCCGTTATGTTCAACCTTCAGTACAATAATTGTTTTCCGATACACACGATTTGTGCCGTTATGTTCAACCTTCATTACAATAATTGTTTTCCAATACACACGATTTGTGCCCTTATGTTCAACTTTCATTACAATAATTGTTTTTCGATACACACGATTTGTGCCCTTATGTTCAACCTTCATTACAATAATTGTTTTCCGATACACACGGTTTGTGCCCTTTTGTTCAACCTTCATTACAATAATTGTTTTCCGATACACACGATTTGTGCCGTTTTGTTCGACCTTCAGTACAATAATTGTTTTCCGATACACACGATTTGTGCCGTTTTGTTCAACCTTCATTACAATAATTGTTTTCCGATACACACGATTTGTGCCCTTTTGTTCAACTTTCATCACAATAATTGTTTTCCGATACACACGGTTTGTGCCCTTTTGTTCAACTTTCATTACAATAATTGTTTTCCGATACACACGATTTGTGCCCTTTTGTTCAACCTTCATTACAATAATTGTTTTCCGATACACACGATTTGTGCCCTTTTGTTCAACTTTCATTACAATAATTGTTTTCCGATACACACGGTTTGTGCCCTTTTGTTCAACCTTCATTACAATAATTGTTTTCCGATACACACGATTTGTGCCCTTTTGTTCGACCTTCATTACAATAATTTTTTCCGATTTTAAAAAACCAAAAAACATCGCAATGTCATGCATTATGAAATATATTTCGTGATCTAGCGAAAATTTCTGCGACTCTGGATTATTTTTGTCGTTTTTGTTTGTTTCCTTGTTTTAATACTTGTCGATGCCAACGTGTTTCTATATTCAAGATCCTTTCGTGTCCATTAAACTATGTGTAATATAATAAGTCTGTTAAGAAACAGCTGTTGTTATGTCCAATGTGTCCAAAATGTAACGATTGTGTTTCCTTCAATGATGTCAAATGTGTAGTGTGTTTTTTGTTCAAATGTGCTTATTGTGTAACAACATAACGATCGCGTTCTGTTCAGTTAAGTCCATGTGTGCCACAGTGTACACATTTAAGTCATAAGTCATAAGTTTCTGTATTGTCCATTGGCATTGTACAACGCACATGGAAACTTGTCTTCCACCGTGTAATATAAAATAAAAATATGAAATCAAAGTATGAAACGTCAATTTACATGAACAAATAGACTATGTAACTCTCACACCACACCCAGTCATTCATCCGCTCTCCGCTATCTTGCTCACTCATCATGCAACCCACAACCACTTCCGCCTTCATTTTACACGTGCATTACACTTTCCTTAACTCTTTACGTCCGATCAGCCGAAGTCTACACATTCGGGTGGGATTCGTTTCTTTCTTTGCTTCTGTGGTTGGTTCCTTAACCCTTATAGGGGAAGACGGGGTAAAAAGCGCATGGGCGGGTAAGAAGCCCACCCCAATTATCTCATGAAATGAAGCAAATTTCAGTCTCATTTTGCCCATGAGACGAGCGTTAATGTCTAGCACTGTTTCGAAATGAAAACGGAAGTAACAGACGAGTTGTGTGCCCGTTAGGACACTTAGTTCCGGTTAGAATGAAAATGCAGTTTTACGTCCTCTTGGTCTGAATCAGACACATATGGGACATTTGTAAATACAAATATGGTGGGAACAATACTGGAGGCAATGCCCGGAGACAGTACGAAACCAGTAAAGTCCCGATTTTTTACAACAATACTGGAGACAATGCCCGGAGGCAGTACGAAACCAGTAAAGTCCCGATTTTTTACAACAATACTGGAGACAATGCCCGGAGACAGTACGAAACCAGTAAAGTCCCGATTTTTTACAACAATACTGGAGACAATGCCCGGAGGCAGTACGAAACCAGTAAAGTCCCGATTTTTTACAACAATACTGGAGACAATGCCCGGAGGCAGTACGAAACCAGTAAAGTCCCGATTTTTTACAACAATACTGGAGACAATGCCCGGAGGCAGTACGAAACCAGTAAAGTCCCGATTTTTTACAACAATACTGGAGACAATGCCCGGAGACAGTACGAAACCAGTAAAGTCCCGATTTTTTACAACAATACTGGAGACAATGCCCGGAGACAGTACGAAACCAGTAAAGTCCCGATTTTTTACAACAATACTGGAGACAATGCCCGGAGACAGTACGAAACCAGTAAAGTCCCGATTTTTTACAACAATACTGGAGACAATGCCCGGAGGCAGTACGAAACCAGTAAAGTCCCGATTTTTTACAACAATACTGGAGACAATGCCCGGAGGCAGTACGAAACCAGTAAAGTCCCGATTTTTTACAACAATACTGGAGACAATGCCCGGAGACAGTACGAAACCAGTAAAGTCCCGATTTTTTACAACAATACTGGAGGCAATGCCCGGAGACAGTACGAAACCAGTAAAGTCCCGATTTTTTACAACAATACTGGAGACAATGCCCGGAGGCAGTACGAAACCAGTAAAGTCCCGATTTTTTACAACAATACTGGAGACAATGCCCGGAGGCAGTACGAAACCAGTAAAGTCCCGATTTTTTTTATTAATACAGATAGCTGTAGCGGTGACCACGCCTCGGTTAAACCTCATCGGCTATGGCACCGCCACAAGTTAGTATGCTCCTTAGTTAGTTAGTATGTTAGTAATGCTCCTTCTTTGCTTCTGTGGTTGGGTCCTTAACTCGTATAGCACTGTTTCGAAATGAAAACGGAAGTAACAGACGAGTTGTGTGCCCGTTAGGACACTTAGTTCCGTTTAGGAAATGCTGTAAACACGGCATGACTGCTCCGTCATTGAAATAGAGGGGTGTTTAATTGCTCAGTTTTCAGTTTGTAGATTTAATAATATTAAGTCCTGTTTCATGTTTCTTTCTTAAAGTGTTTACATTCGTTGACTATAAACAGTTATGTTCTTATTTGTTTACTTGATGCGACCACATTAATACCCCAAGACTTGAAGACAAGAACAAAATATAGTTGTTGTTGAAGGTAGGTAACTTCCATTTTTTAATTCTATTTTTGAACCGGAACTACCCCAAACCGACTTCAAGACGAGACAGTAGGGAAAGATAACCCCAAAAGACCGAATTATGAAACAGTGCCATGTATTTTTTTGTATTTTTTTTTTTGGGGGGGGGATGTTCTTGAGTTGTCCGTTGCATCTCAACCAACAAGAGGCAAGTAACTAGTTTCGGTTTTGTTTTCCCCCCCTGATCGTGCGCGAGTTGCTTTGAAGACAGAAGCTCTTTAAAAAATAAAAAAAAAATGAAACAGACTGCAACGTCACTGGAACATACAAACAAACAACTACACGACAAGTGTAAAGTGACGTTATTTTTAATTTTTTTTTTTTTTTTTTTAACAAGACAAACACATGGCAGGGTGCTTGGCTGCGAATGACTTGTCATTTTGGTGGGGAGCGTAGAGCGATGTCTCGGGGGCGAATATGTTCTCCCCATGGTGCTAGAAGAACGGTTCACTGGTTTGCTGATTTACCATCTTTTTTCTTTTTTTGGGGAGAGAGAGATAAGGTTTTGACTGGCTTTTTGTTTGCTTTTTTATTTGTTGATTTTTGTTTTTTGGGGGGGTGTTCACTGAATCTATAGAAAATGTCCCGATTTTCATGTTAATCCCCGCTTTTTGTTGTTCAACCAGCCGCGAGGAGGCGACAGCTGGTGAATGTGTTCAGCGCAGTCTGTCTGTCCCTGGCTGTCTTATCTGTGTAACTATCTGTATATTCTATGCTACCGCGATAACGTTTGGACGGAGGGGCCTAGGCTAGGAGGCTCACATTTTTTTGGGCATGCGGGCATGTAGTTAGGATATCTAGTTCGTTGTTTATTTCAGCAGTTACGGCCACTGATTTAAAATATATATTAAATATATATTTATTATTAAATTTCCACTCTGTTTTAATTTGTTGTTTAAAAAATAAATAAAAAATGTTTACAATATCTTGGTTATTGTGTTGTTGTTTTTTGTTTGTTGTTGTTGGTGGGGGGTTTTGTGGTGGTTGTTTCTATGAATGGAGAAATTTTATAAAACTTACTTGGTTGTTGTTGTTGTTGTTGTTGTTTTACGACACTCTGAACTATGAATGGAGAGATGTTTATCAAACGTACTTGGATGTTTAGTTGTTGTTTAGGTGTGTGTGTGTGTGTGTGTGTGTGTGTGTGTGTGTGTGTGTGTGTGTGTGTGTGTGTGTGTGTGTTACGACACTCTGGATTATGACTTGAAAAATGCTTGACAGCTCTTGAACAGTTATAGATTTGTTCGTTGCTTTGTTTTTATATTTTAATGCTTACTTTGAACTACGCTGTTACTTGGAATGTCCCTTTAAAGTGAACAATAAAACGCCGCTAAGTTGTTCTTTTTTTGGTTGGAAGGTCTAACATTTTCTTGTTTTTATACAAATGCTGGATTTATATCAGATCTATTGAAATGGATAAACTCTTAAGAACTGAACATCATTTCTATGAGAAAATTTTTTTTAAATATTGTGTTATGCTGTACTGTACTGTGCTGATTTGTATCGAAAATATTTCCGGGATTACGGTTAGAAATAACAGGATAGTCATGTATATCACAAAATACAAATAACGAAATAACACAGTCATGTCATAAGAATATGACAGACGAAAACTAAGATCAAATTATAAAAAAATACACATCTGTATTGTTAAAACTTCGGGGGCTTTCCTGGTGTTGCACTGCCTCCGGGCATTGCCTCCAGGATTATCGTTTCCACCATCTTTGTATCTACTAATGTCCAATGTGTCCGTTCCAGACCGGAGGACGTTAAGCAGAATTTCATTCCATTAAAGGAATATGAACTAAGAGGGTCATAGAAATAACTGATTTTTTATTAACAAAAACAGTCATGTTGTTTTGTTTTAATCAAATAAATCAGTGGCATAACTTCTTTTTTTTCATCAAATGAAACGACGAGAAAACGCTGGGGTGGAAATATTGAGCACAACCAAGTCAAAGACTGTACAGGGCAAGATAAACATCCGGTCTCTTTTCCCTATATGAGTAGTGAGGACAGAAACACTGGTTATGTCCCTTTGAAACGTGACACATTTTACACATCGATAGGCCAGTTGAATTCTCCGTTCAAGTTCCAGTTTTTGGATAGCCTCCACTGTGAATAGTGTACACGTCCGCACTAACGATAACTCTATCAGCCCGGTTCGCCGAGCTTTTAAGTAATCCATCTTACCCTTTTAGAATATCTTTGACCAAGTATGTCGCAGTTTCTGTTTTGGTGAAACGAAATTAAGACATTTATTAAAACGAAATGTTAATCAACTGCTGCTACCTACTAATCCCATCACGCAGACAATGGGGCTTTGTACGACGTCTTGGCAGCACGAAAGGGCGATAATTTTAGGACTGAGATGACCACGCCACCTAGTGACGAGGCAGGGGGGCAGATCATTTTAGGACTGAGATGACCACGCCACCTAGTGACGAGGCAGGGGGTAGATCATTTTAGGACTGAGATGACCACGCCACCTAGTGACGAGGCAGGGGGCAGATACTTATAGGACTGGGTTGACCACGCCACCTAGTGACGAGGCAGGGGGCAGATCATTTTAGGACTGAAATGACCACGCCACCTAGTGACGAGGCAGGGGGCAGATCATTTTAAGACTGAGATGACCACGCCACCTAGTGACGAGGCAAGGGGCATATCATTTTAGGACTGACATGACCACGCCACCTAGTGACCAGGCAGGGGGGGAGATCATTTTAGGACTGAGATGACCACGCCACCTAGTGACGAAGCAGGGTGGCAGATACTTTTCTGTGGCTGTATACTACTACTACTTTCGTGACAAGGGCGATAAACTTATGCAAGGTAGGTGGCGCATGCTCCTCAGTGCACGAGACAGGGGCGGGGAAACTTTCAGTATAAAGCCTCATTGTCACGTCCAAAGAGGATGAATGGGGGTAAGAGAGGTGTAGGGGAAGAAGAGCGAAGAAAACAACATTTTTTCGCCAACAAAATATATACATTTAGAAGAAGAAGAAAAATTTACAATTTGGGGTAAAGGTAAAGATGGCCCCCCCCCCCCCCTCCCCTCCATTTCTCGGGTAATTGTATTTTTCCGTTTTTGCCTTTCTTACCATACATAAAGCTGTATTTTAGGAACATTTTTAGCTAATAACCTTTTTGGAATACTAACCCTATCCCTAACCCTATCCCTAACCCTAGCCCTAAACCTAACCCTACCCCCCACCCTATAAGACGGGAAAACGCAACGAACCACAACTGTGACAAATCGCGGTGTACTGCAGTACATAGTGGGGGGTAGGGTTAGGTTTAGGGCTAGGGTTAGGGTTAGGGTTAGTATTCTAAAAAGGTTATTAGCTAAAAAATTGTTCCTAAAATACAGCTTTATGTATGGTAAGAAAGGCAAAAACGGAAAAATACAATAAACCGAGAAATGCAGGGGGGATGGCACATCTTTTAATATAAAAATGTTATGTAAACGCACCTCCAGTTTGAACACTATATTCCAAGGGTTTGGGTTTTTTTGGGGTAGCAAATTTGCTTCAGATTGAATTGTTTGTTAAAGAGTATCAAGTTGGGCTGGATTCTTTTTTTTTTTTGTACATTGTTATTTAAAAATTCTATGTGTTTGTTTATTTCATATTATTATCTTCTTAAATGTATGCGATTTTATTCCGCGCCACAACCTGATTTCTCTTTATGAGATACTAAAGTAGTCTTGAGTCTTGTTTTATTTAATCTTTTTTTAAATTTTCTTCAGCCTGTAGACTAAAACCTGGGGTGGTGGGATGTGGATCTTTAAATAGAAACTACTAAATATATCAACATTTTCCGCCAACGTTTCACAAACTTGGTGTTGTTGGGGGGGGGGGGGGGGGGGGGTATTATTATGCAAACAGTACCTTCGAAACACGAATTTTCGTTTCAATGTTAATTTTCTTTTGGTGTAATCGCACATTTTGTGTTCGAATTTTTCTCTCTTTTTGTTTACCCATTTTGTACATTTGAAACCTAGTGGATCTTGTACGATGATATTATGCATACGACTAAACAAACAACAAAAACACCCATTTCCAAGTGAATTGCTCATTTTTCACCATGGTGAAAAATTGCTCACTTTTCATCTATGGTTGTGACACAAAAATCAATTATGATGTAATCAAAATGGTTCCATAAATAATGACGTTAATGACATTTTTGTATATTCAAAAAAAAAATATATATATACATACATAGCTTATTATATTCCACCAATTTATGTTTGCACGATTCCTGCCCACCCGTTCAGAATAGCGACTGCTCTCTATCTATGTCTGCTATCTGGCAGTCATGGTCGGAAACGACAGACAGGCATATATACACTTTGAAAGCAAATTTGCTGGGTGTGGGGGGGGGGGGGGGGGGGGGGTACAGTGTGCGTATGCTTGTTTCTTGTCTTTCTTTTTTTTATAATTTACAAATCAAATGGTACTCGACAAACACTAGTTTACAGTCATATTTGACTGTATTCTTAAATGCATGATCAGTGCATGTAAGTGCGCGTGTGTGTGTGTGTGTGTGTGTGTGTGTGTGTGTGTGTGTGTGTGTGTGTGTGTGTGTGTGTGTGTGTGTGTGTGTGTGTGTGTGTGTGTGTGTGTGTGTGTGTGTGCGTGCGTGCGTGCGTGCGTGCGTGCGTGCGTGCGTGCGTGCGTGCGCGCGCGCGCGTGTGTGTGTGTGTGTGTGTGTGTATGTGCGCGTGTGTGCGTTTGCGCGCGCGCGCGCGTGGTTGGCGAGGAGGGAAGGGGGTGGGAGGGAGAGGGGGTAACAGAGAAAACAAAAGTGCTAAAGAGAGTGCGTTTTTAAATGGGACACATTATTATTATTACTATTATTATGATCATCATCATCATTCGCTCGTTTCGAGTGTGGTTGTTTCTTTTTTTCTCTTCAATTTGAACACAAAAAAACCCATATACAATCACAAACAAAGAGAGTGCGTTTTTCAGGTGTGATATATCTCATTCTTTTTTTCGTGTTTTTTCCCCCCTCCTCTCTCCCTTAATTAATTTCAAAACTAACCGATTTAGTAATAACAAACCTTCAGCTGGTTATCCGTGTTACCTTCTGCTAAACATATCACTTTTCTTTTTTTTTTTACATAAGACCAATCCCTGGATGGAGTCATTTTTGGGGGGTAAATCAGTTATTATGCGTACATGTATGCTACATAATACTACGGTGAAGCAGAGTGGGTGGAATCTTTTTTTATTTATTTTTTTGTAATGCATTGTTGTTGTTTGTGGTTTGTGGCTCAAGCCACAAACCTATGACTCACTTTGTCGGTCGGTCGGTCTGTCGGTCTGTCGGTCCAAAATTGTCGCACATTTTGACAAAATTGTCGCACTTCACTTCAAATCGAGGCTACACTTCTGGCCGCTCTTTAAAATTATGTATTTTAAAAGCGTACAAAATAATAAACATATGTAATACAGACACTACAACAGACAAGACGAGTATGCGGTGCTTCTTTTGATGAGTATAAGTAGGATACATAGTTTTAAATGTTTTCCAAAAGATATAAAAAGTTACGAAATGGTGCAGAGATAACATTCTGGTTTACAGATTAAAATTATTGAAAATCCAGGGGAGGTAACTCATGATTGGAGTGGTAAAAATAGACCGCGTGCCACAAACTATTGCGATTTCGCGCTTGGTTGTATATAAGTATGTGCCACACTACAGACACAGTTGTTTCACAGTTGTTCAGTTGTTTTTTGAAATACCATTACATGGATTTTGTGTATGTTTTGTCATCTATGATAATGACATGACTTTGACACAGAATGTATAAAGATGTATGTGTTTAAAACCTTTATACATCAATCATCTATAATTATTATTTAAAATTCGGGACTTTCCTGGTGTTGCACTGCCTCCGGGCATTGCCTCCAGGATCGTTCCCACCATCTTTATATCTACCAATGTCCCATAATGTGTCTGCTCCAGACCGGAGGACGTTAAGCAGAATTTCTTCAACACGGAATGCATGTTTTGTTTTTTGTTCGGGTTGGGTTGGGGGGGGGGGGGGGGGGGGGGTTCGTTGTCCATGAGTATGTGTATAATATGCTCCATCCATGATAAAGAATGGATGTTTTGTTTTATGTGTAAAACATTGTTTATGTATAATATGCTGTGTTGATATTTTTTTTTTAAAGTTGATATTTTGTTGTTGTTTTAAACCATGGTTTATGTATAATATGCTACATTATATGATAAAGAATGGATGTTCGGTTGTATCCGTAAACCATGGTTTATATATAATACGCGACATTATATTATGATAAAGTGTGGATTTATTTATTTTTATTTGGTGGGGTAAAACAAGTGTTATGTATAATACACTACACTACATAAATAATGGATGTTCTGCCATCTTTGTAAAACATGTTTAATGTATAAATAATATACTACGTTATATTATGGCTTTATTCACTCATAATGCAACTAATACTTGTAGCGGTGCCATAGCCGATGAGGTTTAACCGAGGCGTGGTTACCGCTACACCTATCTGTATTAATAAAAAACAATCGGGACTTTACTGGTTTCGTAATGCCTCCGGGCATTGCCCACAGTATTGTTCCCACCATATTTGTATTTACAAATGTCCCATATGTGTCTGATTCAGACCAAGAGGACGTAAAACACCATTTTCGTCATTATGGCTTTATTCAATGGTATCTTTATAATGTGTACGTATTCTGCATTATGTTCGCTTGCGCGCGCGATGGCGCAAGCGTGTGCGTGCGAGTGTGTGTGTGTGTGTGTCATAATGCCTTTTTATTCGCTTTTTAACTTCTTAGTGATTTTGTAAAGCGCGTTGAGCTTTAAGGTAATGCGCTAAATAAGTTTTCTGAATAAGAATGATAATCATAATATCACAGAGTGGATGTTTGCTTGTTCTTGTAGTTCATGGCTATTTATGAATATAAAGCTACATTTAGAAATACAGCGTGAGCTTGGGGGTTTTGTGGGGGTTTTGTTTGTTGATGTTGTTTTGGTTTTTTTGTTCATTTTTGCTGTGTTATCCTGATTGTGTCATCTATTCTACGTTCATTATGCACAGTAATGGACGTGTCCATTGTTTCGTCGTCTGCAGTTATGTATACTAGGCTACATTTGTTACGCATCACTACACGTCTTTATCGTCAATGAAGATCGTTTTGACTTGACTTGACACATAATGGCTGTTCCGTTGTATTTGTAAACCAAGATTTATTCATAGAACAACAATGAAAAAAATAGACGAAGCATGAGTAAAACTAAAATCCTCAAAATCTCATTAATAATCCTAAGCAATCAGAAATGCAAAGTCGTCTCACACACGCTGAGAGAGAGAGAGAGAGAGAGAGAGAGAGAGAGAGAGAGAGAGAGAGAGAGAGAGAGAGAGAGAGAGAGAGAGAGAGAGAGAGAGAGAGAGAGAGAGAGAGAGAGAGAGAGAGAGAGAGAGAGAGAGAGAGAGAGAGAGAGAGAGTTCCACTTCACATCACTCTGCAGACCAGTACTCCAAGTTTCCAACCCCGTGTCGCAATGAGTACGCATTGGCAATAGGAATAGAGAGAAATCATTAGATTTTAGGTAATGTAACGCATAGGACACTAGGGGAAGACGGGGTAAAAAGCGCATGGGCGGGTAAGAAGCCCACCCCAATTATCTCATGAAATAAAGAACATTTCAGTCAAATTTGCCCATGAGACGAATGCTAGACATTAACGCTCGTCTCATGGGCAAAATGAGACTGAAATTTGCTTCATTTCATGAGATAATAGGGGTGGGCTTCTTACCCGCCCATGCGCTTTTTACCCCGTCTTCCCCTATAACGTAACAAACACCTGCTTTATGATTATATGAAATGACGTCTAATGAAAACAGAGAAAGCAACACTAATTAAGATAAAACGTGAAGTGAGAACAAAAACCTATGGGAACGAAGCAAGCCTTTGGATTTTATAGCCTTTCGCTTTGCGCTATAAACTGCTGTACAGTTTTGACTATTTGTTCATTTTCTGCTACTGATAAAGTTTGATCACCAAAAAGTAGTGTGTGAGCGTTAATTGTGTGTGGGTTAAGTGTTGAGATCGCGTTCGGTCTTGTTGCAGTAAAATGTCTAGGGGAAGACGGGGTAAAAAGCGCATGGGCGGGTAAGAAGTCCACCCCAATTATCTCATGAAATGAAGCAAATTTCAGTCTCATTTTGCCCATGAGACGAGCGTTAATGTCTAGCATTCGTCTTAGGGGCAAATTTGACTGAAATTTTCTTTATTTCATGAGATAATTGGGGTGGGCTTCTTACCCGCCCATGCGCTTTTTACCCCGTCTTCCCCTACAATGCAGCAAATAATGTTCAACATCTTCAGTATGGTGGCCACATCATTTTAATGAGACTGAACTTTTTGTTTCTACTGACTGAAAAGTTTCTAGCAGTAAAATGTACATGTCATGTGATATTTCTTTGTATGTTTGTCGGTTTTTTGGGGGTGGGGGGGGGGGGGTGTTGTTCTTTCTTTTTGTTTTGAAAGTTTGGCTTATCAATTAATTCGGCTTGTGTGCCTAGATTGGGTTTTTGGGGGGTGTTGTAGATGTTTAGTAGTTATTACAACTATAATCGTTGATTTCTATATAGTGTGTTGTCGAGAAATGTAGCTTCGAGTGACGAATTAATCCTTTGTTCTCTTCCTTTCACTGTGAACACACCGACAAGCAAGCCATGATTCTCAAAGACACCCCCCCCCCCCCCCCCCCCCCACCCCCCCCCGCGGCACGTGTCACATTCCCTCTTATGCTAGGAAGATTTCTTACCAGCTATAAGAGGGAAAACGCGTGAAAACCGTGATATTGACACGTGACGTGGTGGGTCTTTAATCCGAATGTGTTACAACCGCAGTGAGGAAACAGAGGTCTACAGTAAAACCGGAAGTTTAAAAGCACACCGAGCCTCGTTCTGAGTATAACCCTTGACCTTTACCCAGAGGGGTGAAAGGTCAGGAAAGTTGTCAATAGATTAGCTCAGTCATAGATTGTGAGAATGTGATTTCGGTATTATGATTTCATACTGAACAGGAGGAAGAGCAGTAACTATAACTAATTATTTTTTTCACATGTTTGTCATGTTGTATACATTTTGTTCGCTATTTCTTCTGTTATTATTTGTTTCCTATACTCGCACGCACGCGCACGCACGCGCGCGCGCGAGCAATGAGCGTTAACTTTAACCCTTTCACCGCCAAAGTCGCATTTTAGCACCACAGTGATTTAACACCTATGTCACTAAAAGGCATCAAATTGGGGTCTATTATCCAAAGACCCTATTGTCTAAGCTTTGGGAAGTAAGGGTATACCTTATTTTATATATGTCACAGGAGAATCCCCAATACTGCAGATGGATTTTGTTCTCTACCCAGGTAAATTTAATGGAAATGTTTGGCTGAAATATGGCTGGCGGTGAAAGGGTTAATGCACATCTCAAAAGGTGTGTGTGTTTTCATCATTAACTTAGTAAGACGGACAGGACCCCACAGTAGCTTTTCTCTCAGCTCCTTTCAGTTCATGCCTTTTGTTAACCCTCATCACCAGCATAAACCAATTTAACCCTTTCACCGCCAGCCATCTTTGAGCCAAAAATGTCCATTAAAGCTACTTGGCTACAGAAAATATTTGGTCTGCAATATTGTTGGATTTATCCGTGACACATTTAGGATAGGGCCAATCCTTACTGCCTTAATTCAGGGAGACAATATCATTGACAAACAGACCCTGATTTCAAGAGCTTTCACGACATGGTTTCTAAATCATGTGGTGCAAAAATGCGACATTGGCGGTGAAAGGGTTAAAGTGTTTTCATCCATTAGGCTTACATTGTTTTATGGTGGTATGCCACTTATAAGGTCTTTTCCTATCCCTAACCACAATCAATGATAAGAATATTTGCTTCTGTTAAAAGAAATAACTTGAAACAAATACATCTCTGTGGAAAAACTGAAAGGAGCTAGAATGAGGGGAATCCGTGTACGGTGGACCATGATGACGCAAACAAAAATTAATAATGAAATAACCTTATTAATAGCTTCTATTTGTTGTTTTGTGAATGTTTAGCTTAACAGTGAATTCTGAGCATACTCAAAAGTGTTGTCATATTATTTTTTGGGCAGTAAATTTTGTTGTTGTTGTTGTTGTTCAGGGCTGGATGTTCTCGTGTCTTGGTTTTCGGGCCAATCTGCTACGTGTAGTAGGTAACTTTTATTTGCCAAAATATACCTTTGATACAGTGTATGTGGAAACACAAAAAATCCTGTTGATTTTACCCTTCTGTCATTAAAGGTGGTTTCTTTAGCAGGTTTATTCCCGGGATAAAGGCTTGCTGTTTTTTCTTAGTAGCAAAACGCTTTTAAAATAATAATCTTATGTCCATGATTATTGCATTTCGAATTTCTGGAAGTGGATTTTCTGCCGTCAATTTTTATGTTTGTTTGGGGGGGGGGGGGGGGGTTGTTTTTTAGTAAATTGCTATATCCTTTTGTCTACGAGACGCGAAGACTACTTCGATTCCTCCCGTTGCTCGAGACTAAAATGGTTTTCTTTTTATTTATTTTTTATTTGGTTATTTTGCGTATCATTTGTGGGGTTGTTTTGGGGGGGGGTGTTTGTTTTTACCTTACTACTCTCAGGAATTAATACCTTTTTGTTTTTAAAAGTTGGCTTGAATTTTGACATTTTGGCCTTAAGTTTGTTTTTTGTTTTTTCAGGTTTTTTGTTTGTTTGTTTTTTGTGTTCAATAATTTCTATTCCTTCTCTTCATTCATTCCACAATTCCTGCTTTCACTCACTCTTTCATCCCATCAACATATACATATAGTGAAACAAGCGCAAACGTAAGAAAATGTAGCCCATTATAAACAACAGGATGAAAATAAAATAAAATAAAAGAAAGACGAAATCCCGTTTTCAAGCTTAATTCAATATAAAAATAAATAATTGAAAGCAGTTTTACACATGTATAGTTAATCATCAAAGAGGGTTAGGTTTTGGGGTTTTTCATTATAACTACAAGACAACAACAACAACATTAACACGAGCATTGCAGTAATAACCATATATGAAATGGTGGTATCGTAAGATTAAGCCCACATAGACACACACAGACAGGCACACACCCCACCCCCACCTCCCCAACACACACACACACACACACACACACAAATTTCCTTCTTTAACTGTTGTGTTATAGATGGCTTGATGTAAAAAAGCAAACCATTATTGCTTATTGAATGTTCCATCTGAAAATAAAAAATTTGACTTTGACACACACACACACACACACACACACACACACACACACACACACACACACACATACCGTCTAATATCACGAGAAGTGGATAGACGTTAAATGAAAGACACACACACACACACACACACACACACACACACACACACACACACACACACACACACACACACACACACACACACACACACACACACACACACACACACACCACACACACACACACATTCCTCACACAGGATACTAAGAGTTATAGGGAAAGGAAAATAATAAGATGTTAACAGTCACAAAGTGTAGTAGCATTCAACGTGTAGAGTGGTACAAGCTTGAGCACAATAAACTTATTTCAAAATCTCCTTTCTTCAGGAAACGTTACGTCCTCTCGGTCATAGACGCATATGGGACATTTGTAAATACAAAGATGGTGGGAACAATACTGGCTGCAATGCTCGGAGGCAGTGCAACACCAGTAAATAATAATAACAATATAACAATATAACCTAACAATATAGATAGGTGTAGCGGTAACCACGCCTCGGTTAAACCTCATCGGCTATGGCACCGCCACGTTGTGTAATGAAGCTGAAACATGACATTTCTTGCTCTATCCTTATACTCCCCCTACCTCTCCCACCTCCTGCTTTGTTTTCTCCCCCCGCTTCGCTTGAAAGATTTGTTTTGTGTGCTGGTTTTGTGTTGGTCTTTGGTTGGTTTGTTGTTTTCTTGGGGGGTATGATTATTACCTTTTTTTATGAGACAAACAAATTAAATGTGTTGCATGTGAGTTTTGTAGGCTTCGCACGAAAGATTGTTAATCCTCTGTCTGTGTGTGTGCGTGTGCGTGCGTGCGTGCGTGCGTGCGTGCGCGCGCGCGCGTGCGTGTGTGTGTTGTGTGTGTATGTGCGTGCGTGTGCGTTCACGCGTGCGTGCATGCGTGCGTGCGTTTGTTTGCGCGTTTTTCTTTTTTGTTCCCAAGCCTTAATTACATGTAACTTGCTACCGTCATTTAAAACAATCGTTCTAATCAAGCACCGCTTAGGTGCTTTAGTTAATTCAATTAATATGGAGATAAATTCGTGGATCCTTGCAGTTTGCCCGATCGGTTTTAGCATTGAACAAAAGTCGGCTCCACCTTACTTTACGAAACAATTGATGCGCTTAATAATATAGTTCTGTGCGTTGTTAATTGTTTACATTATGTTTCAGGACAACTGATAACATTGTTCTGTGTGTTAATTGTTTGTTCTGTGCGTTAATGGTTTACATTATGTTTCATGGAAACTGATAATATAGTTCTGTGTGTTGTTAATTGTTTATATTGTTATGTGC
>CM065709.1:22688006-22715506 GCA_017654935.2 Phymorhynchus buccinoides | reverse complement strand
TGATGAAAGTCGGAAGTTTGGGTTTTGGTCTAAAAGATTTTTGAGTTCATTAATGCTAGGTGCATTCATTATGTTAATTTTTGGGACACAAACGTAGTCAGGATAGTATCGTGTGATGAAAGTCGGAAGAAAACCATGGCATATTTGAGGGGGACCAAAACAATACAAGCATCTTACCTTTTTTTCACGAATCAAACTCGGACTGAAGAATTCACTCTTCGTCTTCCGGTTCTGGTTCCTGTCGTGGGGCCCGTTGCTGGAGCCTAAAAAAGGGCTATAACTCGACAGTTCCTTGGACCCAACTAGTAGGCTATGTCTTCTTCGTCGTCGTTTTCTTCTTCACTTTTAGGGCCCAGAGAAATCTTGTGAACTTTCTTAACATAGAGTAGGCCTCTCCTCAGGGACTCAATATAGCCGAACTAATATTAGAAAAATTATATTTTCTAACAGAGTAACAAAGTTTTGGAATACTCTTCCTGCACATATTAAACGAGCACAGAATCTAACACAATTCAAAAACCTCCTTGATAAATACACCACCATCTGAAAACTGCAATATGAGCATGACTAAAAGGCAGATTTGCCCAAAACAAAATATAAAAACCTCTCAGCTGTGCAAAAGTTCAAACAAAAATGAAAGGACAGTGAAGAGGCCGCGAGGCCTAATGTCCTAACTACCTGACCTGACCTGATATAGGCCTACATTCTCTAAGCTACACATTTCGACGTTCTTTTCAAGCGAAGAAGGTGGGTAGGTGTAGGGCTAGTTATCTTAGGCCTCTCGGCCCTTTTACATCGCTTCTCAATGAATTTGACTTGTGAAATATTATTTAGTTGTTTGCGTCTCCTTAAACTAAAAATAATAAAACAAATTAATCTCTAAGGGACTGGCTTTATTCATTCATTGAAACTATTAAAAAAAAAAATTTCAGATTTTAGTTCTCGTCCAACAGATTTTTTAATGTAAGCTTAACATTTGGCAAGACCATTTCAGAGCTTGAAAGACCCACCACGTCACGTGTCAAAATCATGGTTTTCACGTGTTTCCCTCTTATAGCTGGTAAGAAATCTAAAGAAATGTTCTAAGCATAAGAGGGAATGTGACACATGACGTGGGGGGTCTTTGAGTTTCTTTCACGATACAGCATTTCTGCTGAAGAGCCGGTCAAGTCAAGATGACAACACGACAAACTGCTAAATCGAAATAGTATTAATTCTTTTTTTTTCAAACTTCGAAGTAAGGCCTATTCTTTCCCCAAAAGTTTCTGGCAATTTCTCTATTCTGTGTATACAGTAACGCTGGCATGGCTGTGGCAGTTTTTTTATACACACCTTCATGTTTACGACTCTCAATCTCAAATGCACCGACATTCTATGCACCACTACACAAACACAAACCAACCACACACATTGAAGAAGAACACAAGAGAGAGTTGATGGGTTCAGAAGATTTTTTTTTTTTTTAAAGCCAGTAGGTTAGGTTGGCTTAAGTCACAAGTGATGAGTGAGTTCTTTGGGGTGGGGGGTGGGGGAGAGCATGCAGTTGCACGTGGAAGGTTTTGTCGTCCGTGCAAGTGCAACACGTGAGTTTCAAATTGAATGAAAACACTTTAAAGGTGGACCCTGACGGATTAGTTTTTTGTAAGAAACACGTCGGGATGACCAGGAAAACACCCTTTACAGAGATTGCAACGCTCACTTTGCTCTGGTTTCCTAGAAATCAAACCGTCAAATCGGCGATTCCTCCTTGGTGGAGGTGCCGGAAGTCACATTCTTTCACCCAAAGAGAAGGCGTGTGCCCTCTTTTCTAAAGGCTGCCAAACCGTTTGCACGAAATGTTGGCAATACAAGACATTTTTTCTTTTTCCTTTTTAATTGTATGCAGTTTATCTAAAGGAGTTTCGCTCACAACAAATGAAATAGCTCCAATTATTTTTTAATGCACTACAAAAAAAGAAAACGCTTCAACCACAATGAGTGTCCTCCACCCATCCCATCCAAAATGGCTACTCTCTCCGGCATCTCCGCCAAGGAGGAATCGTCGTTTTGACGGTTTAATTTCTAGGAAACCAGAGCAAAGTGAGTGTTCCGATCCTTGAAAAGGCTGTCTTTCTGGTGATCTTGACACGTTTCTTGGAAAAACGCATCCGTCAGGGTCCACCTTTAACTACAAACTCACATAGCTCCCTATCTTACTCTGTCGGTCTGTCGGTCGGTCCAAAATTGTCGCACGCCACAAACGATTGCGAATCCGCGCTTGTTTTTTTTACTGCACTACAAGAAGAAAAAGCTTCAACCACTCTCCTCCACCCACCCCGTCCAAAATGGCTTCTCTCTCCGGCAACTCCGCCAAGGAGGAATCGCCGTTTTGACGGTTTAATTTCTAGGAAACTAGAGCAAAGTGAGTGTTCCGATCCTTGAAAAGGCTGTCTTCCTGGTGATCTCGACGCGTTTTGTCAGGGTGCCCCTTTTTAAAAGTCGTCAATGATAACCGTCTCGACTGCAAGGATTTAGAGAGAGAGAGAGAGAGAGAGAGAGAGAGAGAGAGAGAGAGAGAGAGAGAGAGAGAGAGAGACAGAGAGAGAGACAGAGAGAGAGAGAGAGAGAGAGAGACAGAGAGACAGAGATAAATTGTATTTAACCATGGAAACATGAGATAAGCAATACAATGCTTTTTTCCACCCAGCCCTGGGGTAAATAGAACATTCAATAACAAAGTTAACTAACGCATGCACAAAAGTGAAAAGGCAAATGGGTTGCACAAAAAAAGAAGAAACGCTTGGGGTAATGACAGGTGAGGGGGGGGGGGGGGGATAAGGGGGAGGGGAGGGTATACTGAAGCATGTCACAACACACATCAGTAATAATAGTAAAACCTAGCACACAGAGAGAGATAGGGGGGGGGGGGGAGACAGAGAGAGAAACAGAGAGAGAGAGAGAGAGAGAGAGAGAGAGAGAGAGAGAGAGAGAGAGAGAGAGAGAGAGAGAGAGAGAGAGAGAGAGAGAGACAGACAGAGAGACAGACAGACAGACAGACAGACAGAGGCTCTCGCATGGAAATGCTTCACTGAGAAGCAACATTCTGCCGTTACTGATATTATCAGGAAAGGGATAGGGATAGGATCAGCCTATGATTATATTCATAACATTGAAATATCTATACCAGGGGTCCATTTCACAAGGCTTTCTGTCTTCATCTACTGTCAACTTTCTTCTTCTCAGTACTACCTCAGTGCGCATGTCCGTAGATTCCCCTAAAGTAACAGCGACAGACTAGTCAAAAGTGACTGTGGTCAAAGATATTCTAAAAGGGTAAGATGGACTACTTAAGAGCTCGGCGAACCGGGCTGATAGAGTTATCGTTAGTGGCGACAGTACACCATTCACAGTGGAGGCTATCCAAAAACTCAGACTGGAACTTGAACGGAGAATTCAACTGGCCTATCGACGTGTAAATGTGTCCTGTTTAAAAGGGACATAACCAGTGTTTCTGTCCTTACTACTCATATAGGGAAAAGAGACCGGATGCTTATATCTTCCCCTATACAGTCTTTGCTGTGGTTGCTTTACAGGAAGAAGAAGAAGAAGAAGAAGAAGAAGAAGAAGAAGAAGAAGAAGAAGAAGAAGAAGAAGAAGAAGAAGAAGAAGAAGAAAAGAAGAAGGGCTAACGTAACGTTACG
Organism: Phymorhynchus buccinoides; assembly: GCA_017654935.2. Lineage (NCBI taxonomy): Eukaryota > Metazoa > Mollusca > Gastropoda > Neogastropoda > Raphitomidae > Phymorhynchus > Phymorhynchus buccinoides. The sequence continues at coordinate 22,711,826 of CM065709.1, read as the reverse complement.
TAGCGTGAGCGCAAATCGGCAAAACAACCGGTACTAAGAAACACCTCTTTAGTTCGCCGACGTTTGCCAAAAGCGTTTTGTGGCTACTCCCAAAGTATCTCTTGGCCGCGAACTATCACGTGACTTGCATGGGGTGAATACATTTTGTTGTTGTTGATTGGTCCATTAAAGTTTGGTTAAATAATACTTTCTTTTTTTTAACCAATCAGACAAGAACTTGCAATATTGTTCCTTTTGGCGTAAGCGTTATTCGCGCGGCGACCGTTATCTAAAGAAAACTCGACCCTGGCAGAAACTGAAATTGAGGGTCGTAAACATGAGAAGGGGGGGGGGGGGGGGGGGGGGGGGGGGGGGGGGGGGTAGCTAAAGTACAAGATTGCGAAAATGGAAAGATGAATTTTGCAGCGATATAATATGTTTTAGCAGTTAGTCCTTAATTCATGCCAAACAATGACCTCCAGGCAAAGAACCTGCTATTCTCGTAAGCAGGGTTGGAATGTATGGCATAGAAATCGTGCCCAGGGCGCATCAACACCCTCTTGACCGTGAGAACTGTAATTATAATTTTTTTAACTTTAAAGATACACTTCAACTTCAAGAAGCAGTTCCAATCTTTTAAAAAAAAGAAGGTCAAGATGTGCCCCCCCCCCCCCCCCCCCCCCCCCTACATTTCTCGGTTAATTCCATTTTTTGCCTTTCTTACCAAACATAAAGCTGTATTTTATGAACCTTTTCAGCTAATTATCTTTTTGGAATAATAACCCTAACCCTATCCCTAACCCCCCCCCCCCCCCCCCCCACCCCTATAAGACGGGAAAACGCAATGAACCACGACTGTGACAAATGTGCGGTGTACTGCAGTACATAGAGGGGGGGGGGGGGGGGGGGGTAGGGGTTAGGGTTATTATTCCAAAAAGATAATTAGCTGAAAATGTTCATAAAATACAGCTTCATGTACTGCAGTACACCGCGATTTGTCACAGTTGTGGTTCGTTGCGTTTTTCCGTCTTATAGGGGGGGGGGGGGGGGTTATGGTTAGGGTTAGGGTTACGGTTAGTATTCCAAAAAGATAATTTGGTCAAAATGTTCCTAAAATACAGCTTTATGTATGGTAAGAAAGGCAAAAACGGAAAAATACAATTAACCGAGAAATGTAGGGGGGTGGCAAAACTTGTACTGTCCTGATGGTATGACAGTGCGTTTAAATGTACTGTCCTGGTGGTATGGCAGCGAGTTAAAAAGATGTTACTGTCCTGATGGTATGACAGTAAGACAATGGGCCATAGACCTTTCTTTTGCGGCATCTAGGCAAGGCCTCTCCGGCTAGCGTAGCGCTCACCGAGGACAAGCCCCGACCGGCACAGTTCTTGCCCTTCATTTACCACTACTCTGATCTATGGCCCCTACTCCCTAATTTAGTCTTTCTTTGGAGCAGGCCCCGAAGGTGGACCGCCTGGCGCTGGTGATGCTGCGCTGGCGGGGCCTGCTGCGATGGAGGCGTCGGTTTGCTGATTCCACTCCACTACTGTCCTTACGAAGAAGGAGTTCTTGTACTGTTCTGTGTGGCAAGATCTTACTTTGAAGCCGCGGGAATTACATAATGCTTGTCTTTTCATGATGTTATCACTTGTACAATCCGTGAAGTGTGTCGGTCTGATCCTACGGCGGTCTGAGGCAACTGGGGTTAGGAAGGCCTCAGAAGGCAATGATGGAAATTGACCTTCAGCTATCTTGTAGAGCAGGTTTAGCCACTGCTTGCTCCGCCGTTCTTCAAGTGATGGTAGGCCCAAGTCTGCCAGCATCTTCGACACCTAGATTTGTTGAAGTTGAAGTTGAAGTTGACTTATAGTCCTTGGTGATGAAGCGGGCTGCCTGTCTCTGAGTTCGCTCCAACCTGTTCACGTCCTGTTTGTAGTATGGATCCCACACTGTTGCACACTATGTTTTGTCCAAGCTGTATCTCGTGAACTAGCAGACAGAATCCCTTCACATTTTGTGTGAGGATGTGAGACTGACAGTGTAACATATTCGTACATATATTATCTATCGGAAATACAATGTCGCCGAGCGGCAGACATGTTTTCGTTTTTCTTCACCCTCCTATAGTCTCGTGAAATACTGTATAGAATCACTCCCCCAAAAACAATTGGGGGGGTAAAAAGAAGAGTAGAAGACATTGCAGTACAAATTATGCCACGTGGGATTTTAATGTCGCCGAGCAGCAGACATGTCTCCGAGTTAAGGGTGTACACCCCATTCATTAAGGCGAAGTAGAAGTGGAGGAAGAATGGGTCGATTTACTTCAAGAAGTCTCATGGATACTCCTTCGTGCAGGATGTCCTGATCGCATTTCACCGATAGCACACCAATTTCTTTCTACCGTTCCCTACTCTGCCGATACACTCCTCTTTCTGTGATTATTGTATAATACTAATAAAGAAATGATGGAGTAAAGTTTTCAGACTATGCATTTTTTGGTAAAGGTCAAGATGTGCCCCCCCCCCCCCCCCCCCCCCCCCCCCCCCCCCCCCCCCCCCCCCCCCCCCCCCCCCCCCCCCCCCCCCCTCGGTTAATTGTATTTTTCCGTTTTTGCCTTTCTTACCATACATAAAGCTGTATTTTAGGAACATTTTCACCAAATTATCTTTTTGGAATACTAACCCTAGCCCTAATCCTAACCCTATCCCCCACCCTATAAGACGGGAAAACGCAACGAACCATAACTGTGACAAATCGCGGTGTACTGCAGGGTTAGGTTTAGGGCTAGGGTTAGGGTTAGTATTCCAAAAAGATAATTAGCTGAAAATGTTCCTAAAATACAGCTTTATGTATGGTAAGAAAGGCAAAAACAGAAAAATAGAATTAACCGAGAAATGCGGGGGGGGGGGGGGGGGGGGGGGGGCACATCTTTACCTTTACCCATTCTTTTTGTCCTGTTCATGGGTGGTTGTTTTTTTGTTGAAAGAAAAGCAGCAAATGGCGGGGCTATATAATAAGGAGGTTCCATTAAGATTAACCCTTTCATCCACTGTCGCCTCTTGGCACCACAATGATGTAACACCCATGTCACTGAAAGGCATCAAATGAGGGTCTGGTATCCAGTGACCTTATGTTCTTCATTTTGGGAGGTAAGGACAGGCCCTATTTTATGCATGTCACAGAGGAATCCCCAATATTGAAGACAAAATATTTTGTCTACCCGGGTAAGTTAAATGGTAAATTTTGGATGAGGAATGGCTAGCGTTGAAAGGGTTAATTAAGATTAAAATCATAGCCCCGTCGACAACAAAGGCCATGTCAGGGCTGTCACCACGTTAAATCTTACCACGTACACCATTTCGCTGATGTAAAAAATATATCCATGACAAATCAATTTGCCCGGATTTTAAAAAAAAGAAGTTTTTAAATCGCCTTGTACACACAATTGCCTAATCATACTGGTCCCGGATAATGCAGTAACACAATGCATAATTTCAGTTCAGTCTATCAGTTTATTGAAACTTTACAACTACATCCATGCTTTTCTTTTTCCTTTTCTCTTCTTGATTTTAACACACTTAACTCTACTACAGCAACAAGTCAAACGTCATGGCAACACGGTACTAACTCGTAAACACACACACGCAAAAGCAGGGAAAATAATTACCATATTCTTCGGACTAGTTCATTGACAGAGAGACAGACAAGCCTAAACCAGGGACAAAATTGTGACCCAGCACCACGAAAGGGACATCAAGTGACAAACTGACCATTCTGAGAAAATGGTACATTTGAAAACCAGACAATTCTCTTTCTAATGGTACAAGAACCATTCTTGTATCCTTGTTCCAGAGTTATGAGCATTTAAAATTAGTCGAATGAGAGTCGGCCATTTTGAGAAAAGTCTAAAATCTAGCCTAGCTGAAGAAAATGTATTGACCTACTCGTTTTAAAATACTTATAAGACCATTTACAGACCGTATTAAAGATTGTCCTTTATAATTATGAAAGATAAGATATTAGATAACACGAAAATACCAACTCAAAATTGACCAAAAAATAATATTTTTGACTTTCCAAGCCTGTTGTGAGAAACTCGCCCAGCAACTCAATATCCCTCCATGGCGCCGGGTCACAATTTCAATTAATAAAACTCCATGGCTGAGGAGATCAAGGGAGGGGAGAAGAGAGTGGAAAGAGAAAAAGGGGTGGAGAGGCAACGAGAAGAATTACATGGGTGCTACTGGGAAATTTCAAAAATCCTGCAAGCCCCGGCGGAGTGCAGGGACAGCGCCCCTCCTGGGGGTTCCGGGGGGCAATGCCCCCTGGAAGTTGAAGGGAAACAACAGTTTCCAATGTAATTGACAGGCTCTCGTTGCACTTTCACTTCTGGTTAACAACAAGAGCGTAAAACCGGAGTTACCAATATCAACACAGGAATGATAAAACAGATTTTTACTTCCGTTTTTGTTTTTGTTTTTTAACCAATAAAAGTTGAACACATCGTGGCTGGTCATACAAAAAAATCGACCACTGTCATGAGATTTGACAACAACAAAATGTACAGATCAAAGAACACACTCAATGACAAAAGGAAAAAAATCATCATCAAGAAGAAAGGAAACCCCACTAAATTCAACAAAGAAAATATTTCAATACTTTTGAATAAACGCAACATAGGGCTGGCTAAGACCAAACAAAACTATAACCGATAATTGTTGTTTTTTGGGGTGTTTTTTTTAAAAAGATTATTAAATACTTGTAGCGGTGCCATAGCCGATGAGGTTTAACCGAGGCGTGGTTACCGCTACACCTATCTGTATTAATTATTTTAAAAATCGGGACTTTACTGGTTTCGTTCGTACTGCCTCCGGGCATTGCCTCCAGTATTGTTCCCACCATATTTGTATTTACAAATGTCCCATATGTGTCTGATTCAGACCAAGAGGACGTAAAACTCCATTTTCGCCAACCGATCAATTTTTTTTTTTTAAATCTTTAAAAAATTTGAACTGAAATCAATGAAAAACTAAAAATGTATTCATGACTCTGTGGTTTGATAAAACATATCAAATTTGAAACACTGAACAAGAAACGTGAAAATATGACGTAGCCAAATATTGACACTTCTTATTACATCAGTTACCGTGTGTTCTCAGATAATGCGTAGGGTTATATCCGATTCTCCCCGTGGGGATACCAGGGGGATCTTTCATGGAAATAGTTCCCCCACCTTCTAGAAGTTCTGTGCTTGTAACTTCCTCTGGTCTTCCTTTGACTCTGCCTTTTCCCTTATCATCTACTATCTTTCTGACTTGTTGGCCCATTCTCCTGCCTTCATTTGAGCTCCTCCGAATTCGGAATGTGTCGGCTCTACGCAGCGGAGAGACCAATGAAAACTGGACACATACGTACCTTACTCATTATGGCCCTATGGCCTGGGAACACAGAAGAAGAAGAATATCCGATACAGACTGTGGTTAGTCTGCTCATTTTGAGCAGCATGCCACACAATCAAATCTCTCCTACTCTTCAAAACTGACAATTACACTCTTCAATTCTTGACAGCCACACGTTTTTTAGTCTGTGTTGGACGGCTTTAATCAACAGGACTACACAAGTCACACACACAAAAACGACCTACTTCAGCTATCTGGACTACTCATGGCTTGTTTAGGGGATAACTAGCGCAACGCCTAGTACTGGCAATGCGCCGTACTGGTAACGCCACGTACTGGTAACGCTGAGTACTGGTTTCGCCGGGTCCGCGAAATATAGCGTGCGCGTTTCTGAACCGATTCGCTTCCGGTTTGGTACACCGATAGTCACCGTCCCCGGTCATCTACCTGCCAAATTTGAAGGCAATCGGTCCAGAAATGCCGGAGATACGGGCGCCGAGAGTCCGGCGGATACGCATTTCGCGCATTTGCCAAACCGCGCAAATGACACGGCCGCCTTGGTTGCCGTTGCCATCGCCCCGTTAGGGCTCACAGCAAATCTGAAGCGATTCGGTCGAAAAACGGCGGAGTTATAAGGCCCGTTTTGTGTTTCAGACAGACACACGGACACTTGGCTTTTCACTATATGATTGTTTTAGATCAAGGGTGCCAAAAGACAAAAAAATCAGTTTAATTTCACCCAAACTTATCAAAACGTTTTCGAGAGTATAAACAAACACAAAAAGAAAATGACAATAATAACCCCCAAAAAACTTGCCATTTTATTTATTTTTAAGATTTATCACTCAGTAGAATATAAATTCTTCTTCAACAACAACTGAAAAATTGTTGTACAAATCTGTCCCGATACAGAAACTTCAATTTGAAGCATTAAATTTGCAGAATAAAATGTGTGTGAAATACTAATAACATTGCCATATCTGAACTGTTTTTCTGCCTCGTTTCAACAACAAATTTTCAGTTCTTCCAACACCAAAAAAGGGGGGGGGGGGGGGGGGGGGGGGGGAGAATAGGACAAGAAAGATTACTTTTTAAAAAGTGGGTAAACAAAACAAAAAAATGAACATTTCATACGAAAACCAATCAATGTCATGAAACGTTTGGACGGAGAATTGATAATAGTATTACTATTAGTATAAACACTTCACAAATGTATATACTTATTCAAACCATTCTTCAAGAAAAAACAACAGTTGAGTTAGGGACCTTGCTCACGCCCACTCACCAAGGTGGGCAAGTAAAAATCAGATATACATTATATATATATGTGTTACGCCCAATCCGTGAAATTGCCCATTTCATGAAATGGGCAAAATGGTTTGCCCAGTTCGTGAAATCCTTTGCTCACGCCCACTCACCAAGGTGGGCAAGTAAAAATCAGATATACATTATATATATATGTGTGTTACGCCCAATCCGTGAAATTGCCCATTTCATGAAATGGGCAAAATGGTTTGCCCAGTTCGTGAAATCCTTTGCTCACGCCCACTCACCAAGGTGGGCAAGTAAAAATCAGATATACATTATATATATATGTGTTTACGCCCAATCCGTGAAATTGCCCATTTCATGAAATGGGCAAAATGGTTTGCCCAGTTCGTGAAATACTTTGCTCACGCCCACTCACCAAGGTGGGCAAGTAAAAATCAGATATACATTATATATATATGTGTTACGCCCAATCCGTGAAATTGCCCATTTCATGAAATGGGCAAAATGGTTTGCCCAGTTCGTGAAATACTAATTTAAAACTTGATATTTTGAAAAGCACTACAGATGGAAACATTTTCTTGTTCATAAACATACAGAGATCAAGAATTGGTTCCAACAAATGAGAAATCACAACTGTAGTTGAGTTTAAAATTCTTTTATTCAGACTAAATTTGATAAAATGTTTGGCTAATGTTAAGATCAACTCCCTCCGCTGTTCCAGGGTGAAGCTGGCCAATCAGCTCCCTCCGATTTACCTTTTCCGTTAAGCTGATTGGCCAACTTCACCCTGGAACAACGGAGGGAGCTGATCTTAACATTTGCCAAATGTTTGATACAATATGTGGCTCAGGCATGCTCCAGAGTAGCATTTGGTCGAGTTGTGAGGTAGGATGGGGGTGCAAATACAATGTGGAAACATGTACTACTATTGAGTCAACCCTAGACAATAATACCTGGGTGAATGGAAATTGGAAAAAAATGAATATTTCACGAAGTGGGCAAAGCATTTTGCTCATTTCATGAAATAGGCAATTCCACGGATTGGGCGTAACATATGCACATTTTCTTTGAAACACAGGCATGTGTACACTCTCTCTCTCTCTCTCTCTCTCTCAAACACACATGAATACACACACACATCTAACTTTATGCAACTTTCAACAGAAAATGAATGAAAAAAAGAAAGGGATAACACTGAAATGAAGAGAGAGAGAGAGAGAGAGAGAGAGAGAGAGAGAGAGAGAGAGAGAGAGAGAGAGAGAGAGAGGGGGGGGGAGGAAGAAAAAGGTTAAAAAGTCAAAAGAAAAAAACACCTAAGAAACAAAAAGAAATATCTCCAAGGTTAAAGACCCACCAGATCACGTGTCAAAATCACGGGTTTCACATGTTTTCCCTCTTATAGCTAGTAGGAAATCTAGCTTTGACCAGGTTATCCTCCCTTCCAAATGCCCCCAAATTGAAAACGAAACATCATTTTAAAGAGCAGCCTCAATTTCAAGTTGGGAGCATTTGTATATGGATCTCAGGATTAACAAGAACAGCAAGTTATTTCCCTTTTATTGGGTTTCAAGACAGTCAAAACCGTCAAAATATGTCGGGAAAAAAACCCTCCAACATGACTCCAAAAGATGGGAACAGTGTCGGAATGACGTCTTCAACAGGACTCCATTAAGTTAACAAAAAACTTCTGACTTTGTTTGCTGCCCATGTGGCGGGGTAATCAAAAACGGTCACTCACGTAATGTTCTCAACCCTAGCTGGTGCATTTGTACCATAGTGTTCCAAGTGCTTTGGCTGTTGAGATGATCCCTGGAATTTTTTAGGTTTTAGGTATTAGGTATGAGGTACTTTATAGTCACGGAGGCATCTCTGTGAAATTCGGGTTGCTCCCACCTGGAGAGCGCGACGCAGCCAGAGGCGCACCACCCAATTTTTTTTTATGCATGCAATTTTTGTGTGACTGATGAGGAAGGAAAGGGAGGGGGGGGGGGGGGGGGGGTAGTAAAATTTGATTAAATGACAACTGTTTCGTTGCCACTGGGCTTAACGTGTGCTAAGCGCATGGGCACACAGGACCTCGGTTTATCGTCTCATCCAAAAGACCCCACGTTCAGACCGTTAAGGCCTAGTGCAAAGTGAAAGGAAAAATCCCCTGTACCCAGGTTCGAACTCGGGTTTACTTGACACAATCGAAGCGAACGCGTCACCTCTGTGCCACTCTGCACCCCAGGGTACAACAACAACATCTTTGTTTTTCAGACATTCACTTTTCTCTGAATTCAGAGAACTCTCTGAAAATTACCACGCCTGTCACCCCCCACCCCCCCCCAAACCCTTCATTCTTCCCACTTCTTCCCCCACCCAGCCTATCGTCAAGGAAACTCGACAGAGGCTGCATTAGCAGTAGCTGCTGCAGCAGACGTAGCAACTTTGTTTTTCTGTATTCACTTTTCTCTGAATTCAGAGAACTCTCCGTAAACTACCACGCCTGTTACCGCCCTCCCCCCCCCCCCCCTCTTCATTCTTCCCCATTCTTCCCCCACCCAGCCTATCGTCAAGGAAACTCGACAGCGGCTGCATTAGCAGTAGCTGCTGCAGCAGACGTAGCAACTTTGTTTTTCTGCATTCACTTTTCTCTGAATTCAGAGAACTCTCTGTAAACTACCACGCCTGTTACCGCCCGTCCCCCCCCCCCCTCTTCATTCTTCCCCATTCTTCCCCCACCCAGCCTATCGTCAAGGAAACTCGACAGCGGCTGCATTAGCAGTAGCTGCTGCAGCAGACGTAGCAACTTTGTTTTTCAGACATTCACTTTTCTCTGAATTCAGAGAACTCTCCGTAAACTACCACGCCTGTTACCGCCCCCCCCCCCCCCCCCTCTTCATTCTTCCCCATTCTTCCCCCACCCAGCCTATCGTCAAGGAAACTCGACAGCGGCTGCATTAGCAGACATAGCAGCATTACTAGCAGCGGAAGTAGTAGTAGTAGAAGCAGTAGTAGAAGCAGCAGAAGAGTTGGGTACGGGTAAGGGAGGGGGGTGGTTGATCACCAGCTCCATACTTCTCGTCAGGGCCGCCGCCTGCTGCCGCGCTTCGCACAGGTACTGTTCGCACAGGCGCGAGACCTGCTCCATCGTCAAGGCGGCCAGATCTCCGCTGAGGTTCGACGACGATGATGTCACTGCTGATGATGATGATGGTGACGACGATGATGATGACGTTGAGTTGATGGGGGTGGTAGGGGCAGCGTGAAGACTGTGAAGGTTATTGTTGTTTTGTGGTGTTGAGGATGCTAGGCGTTGCTGCAGTTCGGAATGGAGAGAGCTTAATCAGGGAAAAGAAACCCCCCAAAAACATAATTATTAAACAAATAAAAGGTTGGGGTTTTGTTTTTTAATTTAGGACAGAACTTACGCTAATGGAGAAGATATAAACAGTTTCTTTCAATCAAAATCATCGCTACTTATGCATAGCTTTCATGAAACATCCGTTTGGCTTCCCCCCAACAACCAGTCCCAAGGAAACAAAAAACAGTGAAAACCACAGTATCAAAGCTTCTGTTGAAACAATCTATCAGTCCAAGCAAAAATGTATCAGTCCCTGGGACTGACAGGTTAAAATGTTGTCAGTATTTTGATTTTTCTATCAGTATTTTAATAATTACCAGTTAATGTGATCACTGCTAATCCCTGCATTTTTACCGCTCTCTACCAACCTACCCACCCCAACTTTACTATTAGGTATTAAGTACTTCATAGTCACAGAGGCGTCTCTGTGAAATTCGGGTTGTTCGCACCTGGAGAGCATGTCGCAGCCAGAGGTGCGCCACCCTTTTTTGGGGGGGCATGTGATTTTTTGTGTGACTGATGAGGAAGGAAAGGGGGGGGGGGGTAAATTTGGACCAAATGACAACTTTTTCGTTGGCACTCGGATTAACGTGTGCTAAGTGCATGGGCACACACCAGGACCTCGGTTTATCGTCTCATCTGAAAGACTCCATGTTCAGACCGTAAGGCCTAGTGCAGAGTGAGGAAAAATCCCCTGTACCCAGGTTCGAACTCGGGTTTACTTGACACAAGGCGAATGTGCTATCTCTGTGCCACTCTACACTACCCTTTAACAACAGAAACGTTCACACACGCTCTCTGTCTTTCTCCATTCCATTCTCTCTTTCTCATACTCTCATAAGAGGGGGTTGTATAAGGGAGGTAATTTTAATACTTACAAAGAAGGGCAATGTCTCAGAGAAGTAGGTCTTAAAAAAAGGGAGGGAGTCTTACAATGGGGGGTCTTATAAGGCAGGTTCCACTGTACTAACGAAATGACCCGATTTTATTGACGACGTTGATATCTCAGCATCGCTGGTGGGAGTCGCCGTGCAGAGAATGGTGCACCCTCTGCTACCCTCCCCCCTCTCTCTCTCCCCACACCTACCCCCATCCCCACTCTCATTAACTCTTCTAACACCATGTATTCGTCCAGTCATCGCTCGCACTTCACTCCCACCAAATGCAAAGACATTCACTGCGAAGAGGCCAGCCTCCCGTGTGTTTGTCGATTCTCAGAGCTTATGTCAGTGGATGGTTTTTTCACGTTGAATCAACGCATGCGCACTCAGGGCTCCCAATCGTCCCACAAAACAAGGGGTCCCAGGGATTCCTTCACTTACAGTACAGAGGGTCCTAGAGGAGGGATAGAGGCTCCCAGTGGCATTGTGAATGCTAAAAAGAATTTTTCTACTGCATCCCTGGGACCCCCTGCACATACTTTTTTAGAGGTTCCTTTACAAATTCTAGTACTTCATAGACCCCCAAACGGGGGTCCCTGGGAGCCCTGGCACTCGAAAAAATCTCTTGTCGGTTAAGATGCAACGGACAACCAAGAACGTCAAAAAAATACACGGCGCTAGCAGAAGAATCATTACCTGATTTTATTAACCATGTCGGTGATATCCCGACATCGTTGGTGGGAGTCTCGTAGAGAGTGATGCACCCTCTGCCAGCCTCCCCTCTCCTCCATCAAGCACCCCTCCGTCACCGAACGCAGTTGTCTCTCTTGCAGCACCTGGGCTTTCAGCTTCTCCGCATTATCGCAGGCCTGGGACAGAAACAAGTCATAAATCATAAACAAAAAACAAAAATAATAATTCATAAATAAAAATAACAAGCACAGACAAATGTCACCCAGCACCACGAAATGGAAAGGGACATTAAGTCGCTGGGCTAGTTTCTCACAACAGGCTTGCAAGGTCAAAAATCTCATTTTTTGGTCCATTTTGAGCTATGGGTATTTTTGTGTTCACTAACATCTTTTCTTTCATATGTAAAAGTGAGAGTTGGTGCCAATGCCCCCTTAGTTAGATAATCATAGTCTTCCACAAGTAGAGGTGGGGGGGGGGGAACCGGTTTGAACCAAAAAACCGGTGCTAAACTTTCGGGTTCGAAAAACCGGTTTGAGTTGCTGTGAACCGGATTTTTTACAAACTGAAAGTACGTTTTTCTTAGGTCAACGTTTCTTACTGTGAAGAGGTTAACGTCTCTTACTGTGAAGGGGTTAACATTTCTTACTGTAAAGGGGTTAACGTTTCTTACCTGGTTCAGCTGAATGGCCATCTCTTGCATCTCCCCGCTCCAGTCGATAGGCGTACGTCTAATGGCCGCAACGCGAACGAGTCAACGTTTCTTACCTGGTTCAGCTGTATGGCCATCTCTTGCATCGTGCGGCCGGGGCCTGACTGTGAAGGGGTTAACGTTTCTTACCTGGTTCAGCTGTATGGCCATCTCTTGCATCGTGCGGCCGGGGTCTGGCTGTGAAGGGGTTAACATATCTTACCTGGCTCAGCTGTATGGCCATCTCCTGCATCTCCCCCTCCAGTCGGTCGGCGTATGTCTGCTCCAGGCTGGAGCGAGCGGCCGGGGCCTGACTGTGAAGGGGTTAACGTTTCTTACTGTGAAGAGGTTAACGTTTCTTACTGTGAAGAGGTTAACATTTCTTACTGTAAAGGGTTTAACGTTTGTTACCTGGTTCAGCTGAATGGCCATCTCTTGCATCTCCCCGCTCCAGTCGATAGGCGTACGTCTAATGGCCGCAACGCGAATGAGTCAACGTTTCTTACCTGGTTCAGCTGTATGGCCATCTCTTGCATCGTGCGGCTGGGGGATGGCTGTGAAGGGGTTAACGTTTCTTACCTGGTTCAGCTGTATGGCCATCTCTTGCATCGTGCGGCTGGGGGATGGCTGTGAAGGGGTTAACGTTTCTTACCTGGTTCAGCTGTATGGCCATCTCCTGCATCTCCCCCTCCAGTCGATCGGCGTAGGTCTGCTCCAGGCTGGAGCGAGCGGCCGGGGCCTGCTGTGAAGGGGTTAACGTTTCTTACCTGGTTCAGCTGTATGGCCATCTCCTGCATCTCCCCCTCCAGTCGATCAGCGTAGGTCTGCTCCAGGCTGGAGCGAGCGGCCGGGGCCTGCTGTGAAGGGGTTAACGTTTCTTACCTGGTTCAGCTGTATGGCCATCTCTTGCATCGTGCGGCCGGGGTCTCGCTGTGAAGGGGTTAACATATCTTACCTGGCTCAGCTGTATGGCCATCTCCTGCATCTCCCCGCTCCAGTCGGTCGGCGTAGGTCTGCTCCAGGCTGGAGCGAGCGGCCGGGGCCTGGCTGTGAAGGGGTTAACATTTCTTACTGTGAAGAGGTTAACGTTTCTTACTGTGAAGAGGTTAACGTCTCTTACTTGGTTCAGCTGTATGGCCATCTCTTGCATCGTGCGGCCGGGGCCTGGCTGTGAAGGGGTCAATGTTTCTTACCTGGTTCAGCTGTATGGCCATCTTTTGCATCGTGCGGCCAGGGCCTGGCTGTGAAGGGGTTAACGTTTCTTACCTGGTTCAGCTGTATGGCCATCTCCTGCATCTCCCCTTCCAGTCGGTCGGCGTAGGTCTGCTCCAGGCTGGAGCGAGCGGCCAGGGCCTGGCTGTGAAGGGGTTAACGTTTCTTACCTGGTTCAGCTGTATGGCCATCTCTTGCATCGTGCGGCCGGGGTCTGGCTGTGAAGGGGTTAACATATCTTACCTGGCTCAGCTGTATGGCCATCTCCTGCATCTCCCCCTCCAGTCGGTCGGCGTATGTCTGCTCCAGGCTGGAGCGAGCATCCGGGGTCTGGCTGTGAAGGGGTTAACATATCTTACCTGGCTCAGCTGTATGGCCATCTCCTGCATCTCCCCCTCCAGTCGGTCGGCGTAGGTCTGCTCCAGGCTGGAGCGAGCGGCCGGGGCCTGGCTGTGAAGGGGTTAACGTTTCTTACTGTGAAGGGGTTAACGTTTCTTACCTGGTTCAGCTGTATGGCCATCTCCTGCATCTCCCCCTCCAGACGATCAGCATAGGTCTGCTCCAGGCTGGAGCGAGCGGCCGGGGCCTGGCTGTGCCAGCGAGCGATGGCGTTGGTCATTTTCTTGCGAGGGCCGAACAGCCTGTCAGGGGGAGAAACACAGCAGTGTAAACCAGCTAAATGCCTGATGACGTCACATATGCATGCTACAATGCGTGTATAGATAAACACACGCACACACACACACACACACAAGCACACATGCACAGACATACACACCTCCCTACTAAGCCTTTCACTCCCAAGATTAAGATTAAGATTAAAATTATAGCCCCGTCGACAACTGTCACCACGTTAAATCTTACTAAAAGGGATAAAAACACAAGGCAAAAACAAAATACTTTTGCTAAAGCGAGTTTCAACGCGCTTAGGGGGTGTAACCTACTCAGCAGCCCAGATCTTAAAAGACTGAGTTATTTCCCTTTCCTCTAGTTTGACATTACTTGAGAAGGGTTTGAACTTGAAGTTTTGATGCAGATGGAAGTTCAGTTTAACGTCGCGATATCGGCTTTCGCCATGTACGACGGACTGAACAAACCATGTTATAAACAAAAATTTATGTTCCCGAATCACTGTCTTAGCCAAAAGGCCGAGAAGCGATCAGAATCGATTTTGATGCAGTATTTTTTGCATTTTTTAAAGCAAAAAATGGCCCAGCATGTCAATATGGCTGGTTGTCAGAAGGTAAATGCTAAGAAAACTACATGAAATGTGTTTAATTTCCTGATAATAACAATGATGAAAAGTGTGTTGGAAATAAAGTTTATGAGGTTGTTATTGAACCCAATCATGACACAAGTGGTTCAGGCCTGAATTTTCATTCTTATTTATTTTTTTATTTAATATTGTCTTTTTTCCTTAAAATATTGGCTATCTGGTTTAAATGTTTTATTTTCCAAATCAACATGAACAACAACTATGACATAACTGAAGCAACAACAAGCAGAGCTTCTCTATACAGGCTATCTCCCCCTGGTAATGTGTTATCTCACGTAGTCGACATTGAAAATTATAATAATTGTGTTCTCCATTCATTTTCCTTCAATACAACATATTAGTCTTTACATCATCATTTAATTTTCAGTGGTGCAGAGTGGCACAGTGGTAACGCGTTCGCTTCGTGTCAAGTAAACCCGAGTTTGAACCTGGGTACAGGGGATTTTTTCCTCTCATTCTGCACTAGGCCTTAACGGTCTGAACGTGGAGTCTTTCGGATGAGACGATAAACCGAGGTCCCGTGTGCCCATGCACTTAGCATACGTTAAACCCTGTGGCAACGAAAAAGTTGTCATTTGGTAAAAATTTACCCCCCTCCCTCATCAGTGGCAAAAATCGCATGCAAAAATTATTATAAAAAAAAATTGGCAGGTCTCCAGGTGGGAGCAACCCGAATTTCACAGAGTCGCCTCTGTGACTATAAAGTACCTAATACCTAATACCTAAAGTTAAGCAGATCGTTCGCTAAAAGCACAAACAGTTCCAGGAGTGAAAGGGTTAAATCGTAACAGCCCATGTGGATGCGAGGAAACAACATTCAATCAAGATTGCATCAAGCATTAAAATGTCTTACAAGCATCCATGCACTCATACGTGCACGCGCACACAAACATGAACACAAACTTCAGTATTCTAGCCTACTGGTCGTTATACTGAATACTCTTTAAATAGTTTTAACCCTTTCACCACCAAAGTCGCATTTTAGCACCACAGTGACTTAACACCTATGTCACTAAAAAGGCATCAAACTGGGGTCTATTACCCAAAGACCCTATTGTCTTAGTTTGGGGAAGTAATGGTAGACTTTATTTTATATATATGTCACGGAACAATCCCCAATACTGCAGATGGATTTTGTTCTCTACCCAGGTAAATTTAATGGAATCGCTGACAAATGGCTGGCGGTGAAAGGGTTAAATGTCTTACAAGCATTCATGCACTCAGAGTATTCTAGCCTACTGGTCGCTATGCTCAAGACTCCTTTAAGTAGTTTTAAACAGATAGAGAAGAGACTCAATAAAACCGTTCTGATCGACAGGGTGTCCGTCCACCCACCCCTCACCCCACCCCACCCTCCCTCCCTCTCTCTTCTCTCCACTCACTTGATCCCGATCTCCTTCAAATCGTTGTCCGCCCCCCCTGCCCTCCCTGCCTCCCACTCTCTCCCTCTCTTCTCTCCACTCACTTGATCCCGATCTCCTTCAAATCGTTGTCCGCCACCCCCCCCCCCCCTCCCTCCCTCTCTCTTCTCTCCACTCACTGATCCCAATCTCCTTCAAATTGTTGTCCGCCCCCCCCTCCCTCCCTCCCTCTCTCTCTCTCTCTCTCTCCACTCACTTGATCCCGATCTCCTTCAAATCGTTGTCCGTCAGCGACAGGAAGACCTGCAGGTCCACGTCCTGCTCGGCAAACAGCGCCGCGTACTTCCCCACTCCCAGCTGATCCAGCAATGCCGCCAAGTCACGATGACCCGAACCCTCCTCCTCCTCCCCACCACCTACCCCTACCCCCACACCAAACATCCCCAAGTTCTGCACCAATCGGCTGCCGCTAGGAGTCACCTGCTGATTCATCCTGGGCGTCGCTGGTTGTTGTCCCGGGACATCCGATTGGTAGCCAGGGTGTGCGGGAATCGTTGTAGAAGGTTGAGTATTGTTGTTGTGCGTAGTAGAAATCTCCGGGGCGGAGTTTTTGCGTGGTGGGGCCAGGGGGGATGTTGGTAGGGGGCGTTGCTGCGCTCGCGCTGGTGGCGCGAAAGCGGAATTGGGAGGGGTAGGGTGGGGGTGGGGAGGCTGGAGGGGAGAGGCGTAACCGTGCGGAAGGAGACACGTTGGGGCGACGGCCGCCACTGGAACTTGGCCGTTTCCGTGGAGAAAACGGTCGCCAAGGTCGCTCCCTTCCCCGACAACGACGGAGGACGGGAAGCTGGGAGGAGGAGGTGGGTTCCGGGTGGAGGTGGTGATGGGATACCCGGCCTGCGGGCCCGGGTTAGTGGGGATGTCGCTCAGGCAGCTGACGCGTCCCGTGCCCGACCCTAAGTCCTGCCCGCGGTTGCCGAACTCCCGATGAAAAGCTGTTGTAGTCGACGGCGGGGAGTTGGCCGACCTTCGCCTGTGCCGCGAGTCCTTGCCCGTCGTCTGTTGCGGGAGCGCGGAACTGTCGCCGCGATCGGCGACAGAAAGTCGGGAAAGCCTCGCCTGAGAGCTTCCGCGTCTCTGTTGAGGGTGCGGCGGTTGAAACTGCGTGTTCCCCCCTGCACCGAAATTCAACCCCCCGGGCAGATTTCCCGCCTGAAATTCGCCGCCACCGACCGTTGCTTCCCCGGCGGGGTCAAATATCCGGTTTCTGTCCAAGAGAACGTTTTCCGAGTACAATTCTGGCGGCACCGTTGAAGAATTAATTGGATTGACAGAAGTAGGGTCTCCTCCTCCTCCTCCTGAAGATGTGTCGCCGATGCATTGCGATAAAATGTCCGGGAAGATGAGGTCGCCGAACTGTACGTGAAACGGCGAAGCGTTTTCGTTCTTGCTGCCGCCGGGGGGTTCCTGCGTCAGCGCTCCTCCGGCGAAGGTGACTCCCGCGTTTTTGATTGGTCGGTGATGATGAGGAGGAGGAGGAGGTTCTGCGATATCCGACGACGACGAAGAAGCGGGAGTTTCGCTCTTCTCTTTGCGTGAAGTGTTCTGCGTTTTTTCTGACGATGTAGCGCGAGTTTCGTTACTCCTTTTACGTGAAATATGCTGGGGGGTTTCTTCGCTGCGGTTTTCAAGTTTCTGAGTTAGAGCCGGCAGTTTTGGAGAATTTTCTGTGGAGGAGCTCTCTGTACCTTGAAACTGCTGCACATTTTTCTTCTCACCCTCTGTCCCTCCTCCTACCATCATCACCCCACTTCTCCTAGAAAAGCCCTCCTCTCTTGCCTTCTCCTTCCCTGTCCTTTCCTCCACATTTTCTTCTCTTTCTCTTCTTCCTTCTTCTCTCCCTCCTTCTCTTTCTTTCAATCCTTCTCCTCTCGTTCCTTCTCCTATCCCTCCTTCTTCTCTCAATCCTACTCCTCCTCTTCCTCTCCTTCCTTCTTCTCCTATCCCTCCTTCTTCTCTCAATCCTATTCCTCCTCTCAATCCTTCTCCTTCTCTCGATCTTTCTTCACTCCTTCCTTCTTCTCCTATCCCTCCTTCCTCTCTCGATCCTTCTCCTCCTCTTCCTCTCCCTCCTTCTTCACTCCTCTCTCCTTCTCTCGTTCTTTCTCCTCTCGATCCTACTCCTTCTCTCAATCCTTCTCCTTCTCTCCTTCCTTCTTCACTCCTCCCTTCTCCTTCTCTCCTCCTCCCTTCTCCTATCCTTCCTTCTTCTCCTCTCAATCCTTCTCTCATTCCTTCTTCTCTCCTCCCTTCTCCTTCACTCCTCCCTTCTCCTTCTCTCCTCCTTCCTTCTCCTCTCCTCCCTCCTCCTCCTTCTTCATCATCATCCTCATCCTCAGCAGAGGGATCAGACTCGTCAACGTTATTAGCGTTGTCTTTGTCGTTGTCGTCACCGTCGTCGGACTGACTGGAGTTGTGCACCCCGCTGTCGTGCAGCACAAATTCGTCGCTGTCCGCCGAGTTCTGGCGGCTGAGGCCCAGGGCGGCCATCAACCCTCCGCTGGACGAGGACGAGGACTTGATGGTGATGGCCCCTGTCTTGGAGAAGGCGTTGCTGTCGTCGTTGTAGTCGCACGAATCTGGAAGAAGAGAAAAGAGAGTAAGGCCTCGGATGAATAGGAATTGTTCGGGAATAATTAAGGGGAGTGATTTTATGGTGTGTGGGAGTGATCTCGCCTAATTCAATCGGTCAAAACAGGGGAAGTCACTCTACCATCAGGTCTTGTAGCCTATCGACTCGTGAGCTTGAGCAGACATACAGCACTTAGAACACCATGCATCGTTCTAAAAATTGATGTCATTTATATTTTTACGTCACATTTTGCAAGTTTTATGAGTTTGTGGCCACTGGCCACCCCTAATGTTTCTATACAAAAAGTTTTCCAACTCGCATCCTGCAGTTTCAAGCTTCGACGCCATTGTTGCTTTGGTATTTGACCGAGTAATGGAGGTAAAGAACTCTATAATTTTCACGAAGTGCTCTCCCCTATTTTTTTCCGAAAATCGTCTATTAGACACGGAAGTTACAGAACATAAACCCATAAATAAGTAAAAGAGAAGGGAACAAAATATATACAGATTAGGGGAAATACGGATACTGTGCGCTTTTTTTTTCTCTTCTTTCTTTTACTTATTTACGGATTGCGCACAGGATTTCCGCATCCACTGTGTACACGGCCTTACTGCATCATTTTCTAAGCAGATACAGTGCAAATCTGGCAAGTCCAATTTAAAAGGAATGAAGTTTTATTTTGAGATAACCGGTACTTTGTGATTTAAAAAAAAAATTTAACCAAAAAAAAGTTTGCCGTAACAAACAGTAAATTGGGACCAAAACATTTTTTGGGTGTGAATTATCCACTTCCAGCTTTCCAAAATAGCAGGTGCCTCTTTTAACTATTCGGAAGTCTTTGTTAGACACGACTGACTGGAGCACAATTTTAGAATGATCTTGGTCAACATGTGCATGCGTGTGCATAAATGTACTGTATGTCTGCATCAAGAGAGAAAAACTCTGTAATGGTCTTTAAAATGAAAAGACACAAAACACAAATCAGACACACACACACACACACACACACACACCCCTGTGGGGATACTGGGAGGTCATTTGCATAAATAGTTCCCCCACCTTCTGAAAGTTCTGTGCTTGTAACTTCCTCTAATCTGTCACTCTCTTAGACTCTGCATTTTCCCTTTGCTTACTGTCATCTACTATCTTTCTGCCTTACCGGTCCATTCTCCTGCCTTTTTTTCAAGAAACACTTTCAAAAAGATTTCCTCCAGCGGAAGTCGGACATGCTGGGCCAAACTATTTCTTACTTAGGCGCGTAACGGCAGCATGACGCATCTGCGCTCATAATTGACAGGCAACTGTCTGAGCGATCGAAGAAGAAGAAGGAGACAAATCAGACAACTTACTGTCAGCCCCAAACAATCTTTCATTCACCAATTCATTTTGTACGTGCAACTTAGTGTGTGTGTGTGTGTGTGTGTTCACTCCTTAGGCAAAGTCTAATAATAAGAAAATATAATAACAAAATCTGAATTTTGTGTCATTTTTTTTTTGGGGGGAGGCTGCGCTTTATAATAAGACCTTAAAAAAATATTCCAAAAAAATGAGGTCTTAAATCGGAGGGAGTTGTTGTATAAGGGAGGTAATTTTAATACTTACAACAAAAAATATGGTAGTTTTGGGGTGTTTTTTTTTTAATTTTCTGCATCATGATCTTTGTAACATAGCATTGTGGTGAGGTGTTTTTGTACAACAATCATAAAACAATCTTTGGGCAGGGGGGGAGGGGAGGGGGGGAATGATCTCAAACACACACAAAAACTGTGACAAAAACATTAACAGTTTGCCCTACGAGTCGAAACAAAGGCTTATTACAGCTATTCACAATCCCCTCCCCCGAAGACGGAGCGCAGCTGCCCACATGGCGGGGGTAATCAAAAACGGTCGTGCGCGTAACGTTCTCATCCCTAGCCGATGCATTTGTTCCTTAGTGTTCAAGCGCTTCTCGCTGTTGGGATGATCCCTGGAGCAGACCTGCTTACCCCCTACACAAGTCTTGAGTAGTCTGGATAGCTGAAATGAGTAGTCTTGGTAACAAATGCGTAGCTTTATTCATTAAACCATCAAATAATGTTCACAGACAATTGAGTAGTAATCAAGAATTAACCCTTTCACCGCCAATGTCGCATTTTTGCACCACAATGATTTAACACCCATGTCATTAAAACTCTTCAAATCAGGGTCTCTTATTCAATTATATTGTGTTCCTAAATTTGGACAGTAAGGATTGACCCTATTCTAAATGTATCACAGAGAAATCCCAATAATATTGCAGACAAAATCTTTTCTGTAGCCAAGTAAGTTTAACTCTTTCTATACTAACCTGCGCTCTCGTCGCAGGGCATGCGCACAACGCCTCGTTACTAAGGTAACGGGATATCGCATGTGAACTTTAAAAATTCATAGTTCATAGGTTAACAGTCATGTGTGCTTCAAAGTGGCTCAGAGGGCTACTACTACGTTTCATTCTTGCCTCTCGACACTGACTTGCTGGCTGTAGGCTGTAGTAAGTTGGGTTTAACGTCCTCTCGACCCATAAGGGCACATATGGGGCATAATTAAAGCTGGCTGTAGGCTATTTTGGGACCTTAAAATTATATTTTCGCTATTATGAGTGTGCCTGGCTTGACAAAACATACATTTATTTTAAAATATCACAAATCAAAACTAATCAAGTGGATGCTTTGAAACTGTTGCAGGTGTTAGTACTGTATATTGTGTACATATTGCCAAAATGTTACGTTTGTATCTGTTACCATTATTTAGAAAATAATTTTTTGGCAACCTATGTAAATCGGCCAGTACAGAACGCTTGCAAAGGGAAGCAACTGGCCAGCATGGAATGAGTTTTAACGAACATTTTTGGCTCAAAGATGGCTGGCGGTGAAAGGGCTAAAGAGCATTATTTTCAGTTTTGAAGAATAATAGAGGTCCAAATTGAGTAGAATACTACTCGAAAAGAGTAGAGTAAACAGGTCTGTTGGAGTCTTTTATCAAAGGTAAGTCAACCAACCAACCAACCAACCACAATGCCCTCTGACCTTTGCCCCCTGAACTGTCTAGGTGGTAGTCCTCCTGGTTGATGGGGGAGGTGACGTCGCGATACGACAGCAGCGTTTCCCCCTGTTCCCCTTCCCCGCTGTGGGGAAACGTCATGTATCCCCGGGGAACCACCAAGTCTGCAAAATATGCAAGCACAAATACATCAATAAAGGCGCATGCACAGATACGACAGCAACGTTCCCCCCCACCCGCGCTGTGGGGAAACGTCATGTATCCCCGGGGTACCACCAAGTCTGTACAATACGCAAGCACAAACATACCAATAAATGCGCATGCGCACACACACACACAGATACGACAGCAACGTTTCCCCCCCCCCCCCCACACACTTCTCCTCGTGGGGAATCGTCATGTATCCCCAGGGTACCACCAAGTCTGCAAAGATGCAAGCATAAAAATACCAATAAATGCGTATGCACACACACATAGATACGATAGCAATGTCCCCCCCCCCCCCCCCCCCCCTTCTCCTGTGGGGAATCGTCATGTATCCCCGGGGTACCACCAAGTCTGCAAAGATGCAAGCATAAAAATACCAATAAATGCGTATGCACACACACACAGATATGATAGCAATGTCCCTCCCCCCCCCCCCCCCCCCCTTCTCCTCGTGGGGAATCGTCATGTATCCCCGGGGTACCACCAAGTCTGCAAAGATGCAAGCATAAAAATACCAATAAATGCGTATGCACACACACATAGATATGATAGCAATGTCCCTCCCCCCCCCCCCCCCCCCTCTCCTCTCCTCGTGGGGAATGTCATGTATCCCCGGGGTACCACCAAGTCTGCCAAGCATAAAAATACCAATAAATACCCCACCCATAGATACGATTGTCTGCCTCGTGGGGAATCGTCATGTATCCCCGGGGTACCACCAAGTCTGCAAAGATGCAAGCATAAAAATACCAATAAATGCGTATGCACACACACATAGATACGATAGCAATGTCCCCCTCGCCCCCCCCTTCTCCTCGTGGGGAATCGTCATGTATCCCCCCCCCCCACATAGATACGATAGCAATGTCCCCCCCAATGTCCCTCCCTCGCCCCCCCCTTCTCCTCGTGGGGAATCGTCATGTATCCCCGGGGTACCACCAAGTCTGTACAATATGCAAGCACAAATATACCAATAAATGCGCATGTGCACACACACAGATACGACAGCAACGTTTCCCCCCCCCCCCCTTCTCCTCGTGGGGAATCGTCATGTATCCCCAGGGTAATAAACAAACGTACATGATATAAAAAAAAAATGTCCACTTACGTGGGTAGCGTACGGGTTCGGAAGTGCGAGTGCGATCGATCATACGAGCTATGGCCTCCGGCCCGTCTCGTATACTAGGTCCTGCAAAAACGATTCCATTGAAACGAACAATAAAGAAACAAGCGTAAATATATGTAGCAAAATCATATGGGTGTAGGTAAAGGTACACCATATTTTTCGGACTATAAGGCGATACTTTTCCCCCCCAGACTGAGACCCCTGCGCTTCATAACATGACTGATAATTCTGATTTTGTGTCAAATTTTGAGGGGGTGCCTTATTGTCCACATCAACAATGGTGGAGAGGACAACATACAAACAAATCAACATCTATCCAACAATCCACCATTGTTGATGTGTACTGTGTGGGTGAAGGGTCATAAAGGCGAACTTGGCACATTCTTTATTGAGAATGATGCTTTGTTTGTCTTACTTTGATTCTGACCCACGCATTGCTAGATGATTGGTATCGTAATCAACTTTGGTGGAGTGGAGTTAATTAGAAAGAGAGTACTCCCCCTGTGTTCAATTTCGTCATCTCCTCTCTTGGCCTCACTATTTCATTCTTTGTACTAACAACTGTCAAAAATGCAGTACACACGCACACAATGTTATCACATAAATGCTTATGGTAAACACACACACGGTCAATAAGTGAAGTCACGTTTCTTAATTGTCCCTGGTACTTCTTCTTCTTCTGCGTTCCCATGCCATATGGCCATAATGGTTAAGGTACATATGTGTCCGGTTC
>CM065709.1:22668006-22683006 GCA_017654935.2 Phymorhynchus buccinoides | reverse complement strand
AAGGGGGGGGGGGTAAAAGTTATGTTTTTGTTGGAATGCAAAATTTGTTTTTAAATGAAGGGAAAGAAACGCACATGAACACAATTCATCATGAGTATGTTCATTGGCAGGCTTTTTTTTTTTTTTTTTACAGAGTACAGTGGAACCTCCCTTATAAGACCTCCCTCCCACATAAGACCTACTTCTCTAAGACATTGCCCTTCTTTGTAAGTATTAAAATTACCTCCCTTATAACATCCTTTATAAGACCTCATTTGGGATGATTTGTTAAGGTCTTATAAGAGAGGTTCCACTGTATTGACTTCTTTCAAACTGACTGACAGGACGTTTTTCTTAAAAATCAGAGATTAACGATCCTCAGTGGTTATACTGTAGCTGACCATAGTCAAAAGTTTCTTAACAAAACGGAGTACAGCTGATCAAAGTCAAAAGTTCCTAAGCAAAGTTTCACAGTATCTCCTTGAAACATAACAACAGGAAAAAAAAAAGAAAAAAAAATCTATAAATTAAAAAAATGCATTTGCAATAGAAGAAGAATCTTTCAAAATACCTTGGTGTTTTCAAGAGTTCAAAGCACACAAAAAATCATTATTAGATTTCACAACAAGAAAAAACAAACAGACATTACAGCAAAACCAAAATGTCACACTTTCACTGTAAATATTAACTGACAGAGAGACAGACAGATCTCAGAAAAGTCAGTACAGTGAAACCTCCCTTATAAGACACCCCCCCCCCCCCCCTCCCCTCTTATAAGACTCCCTCCCACTGAAGACCTACTTCTCCGAGACATTGCCCTTCTTTGTAAGTATTAAAATTACCTCCCTTATACAACTCCCTCAAACTTAAAGACCCCATGACTCGAAGATTTTTCTTTCTAAAAATGCACAGAGATCACTGAGAGAAATCGTTCTGCATAAACCGCACCACGCAGTTTCCTTTGGTTACCCACAAATCGAGCGTCAAAGGTGGTCATTTTTACCTGGATTTTTTTTGGGGGGGCCAGGTGTGACTCCCATATGAATGCCCCCAAATTCAAAATGAAACAGCACTTTGAAGAGTAGCCTCAATTTGAATTTGGGGGCGTTTGTATGTGGGTCACACCTGGCCAGAAAAAAACAAGGGACTTTATTTTGCTGGGTCAGTGTGTCTTTAAGAACTTATTTTGGATGATTTGTTGAGGTCTTAAAAGCGAGGTTCCATTGTATATACTTTGAATACAAGAGAGAAATCAAAAGATAGCTGAGGCCAAAAAAAGAGAAAGAAGGGGGGAAAGAAACAAGGGGACGGTGTTATTTAAAACAAATATTTGAAAATAGATTAGTTCGATGAAAATAGATCAAAAGCAAGCTTGAAAGAATCACACACAAAAAAGCTCCACACGGAACACGCACACACATATATGCATGCAAGCACACGAAGCACGCACGCGCGCACACACACGCACACACACACACACACACACATACACACACACACACACACACACACACACACACATGCACACGAATGCACACACACACGCACACAAACACACACACACACGCATACACACAGACACACACACACACACATACACACTCACACTTACCAGGCTCCAATCGCAAAGAACTATGGGGCATGACGAGGTTGTCTATCAAACTGACGATCTTAATGTAACTATACATCAAAGCCAGGGTGCGAGCACACACACACACATGCACTCACTCACACATGCACACTCACTCACACACACACTCACTCACTCACACACACACACATACAGTAACTCACACTTACCAGGCTCCGATCGTAAAGAACTATGGGGCATGACGTGGTTGTCTATCAAACTGACAATCTTCATGTAACTATACATCAAAGCCAGGGTCCGAGCCGTATCACCGTTGTAGGCTTTGGCATTCACGTTCACACCCTGAATGAAAAGGTGAAGGAAAAAAATTATGACCAAAAAAAATCATACATCATCATCTTAGCAAGTGGTACCGTATTTTTCTGACTATAAGGCGCACCTTTGTACAAGGCGCACCCTCAGATTTTGTTATTATAGTTTCTTACTATATTATCAGTCACGTCATAAGGCGCAGGGGTGCGAGTCTTGGAAGAAAGTAACGCCTTATAGTCCGAAAAATACGGTACAGACAAACCTCTATTTTAAGACTTCCAAAATGTCCGGAAAAATCGGTCGTAAATTGGAGGGGTCGTTATGACGGAGGTTTTCACTGGCAGCCGTAGAAAGAAAAAGTTCAGCACAGTTCATACTCTCTTCTTCATGCACACATACAATGACATATTAAAACTGGATTTGGGTCTTTCCAACTCCATAGGATTGTGCAATCGATGTATTACAGTTTCACTTCGCCGACTTCTGTTAATCACCTCCACTCTCGTCCAAAGTCAGTGGTTTTCTTTTTCAAAGTCAGTGGTTTTCGTGCTTTTCCTACGCTTTCCGCCATCTTTTCTACAACAAGGGAAGCGACTCCGCTTTCAGGCCCTTGACCGTGGTTGTTTCCCTTTGCTCGAAGTCTATGCAGACAACAACGGTCGTAAAAACCAACAAAATGGCGGTCGTAAGTCGCGTTTGAGGAAGTCGTTTAAGAGAGGTCATTTACATAGTAAAATGCATCCGTGCCAACAAATCCGGTCTCAAATGAGAGGTGGTCGCTTAATAGAGGGTCGTAAAATAGGGGTTTGTCTGTAGTAGTAATTAGGGATAGAAGTGGGCCTCGCGGCCCTTTTACGCCCTTTCTCGTTTGTGACTTTGATTTGTTTCAGGGTGGCTTGCTTTCTACAGCTAAACTATAAAATGTAACAAAAATATGGAATGGACTTTTTTTTATTTTTTTTTAATTATTCATCGAAAGCATTATAAAAATTTGACATCATTGTGTCTTTGCCCAGAAGATTTTTGAATATATTTATGTTAGGTGCAGCCTTAATGTTAGTTAACAAATGATTCCAGTATTGAACAACTCGGTTAGAAAAGTAAAACTTGCGAATGTAGGTAACTGACTGTCTTAAAAATAACTTATCTGTACTATTTTTTGTGTCATGTTTGTGATACTTTTAACAAAAGGTTGTTAAAGTCTAACGAAGTAGTACAAACCATTTGTTTAATGCTAGTTCAATGGGTTTTATTAGATTGGTTTACGTTAGTCTACATGTTTTTCTTCATGGGCATGCAAACACACACACACACACACACACTCTCTCTCTCTCTCTCTCTCTTTCTCCCTCAGACAGACATTAATGTACATTGTTGTTGGCTTTCCCTGGCTAAAAGACTCCAGGAATCATCCCAACAGCAGAAGCACTTGAACACTATGGTACAAATGCATCAGCTACAGATGAGAACATTACGTGCGTGTGACCGTTTTTTATTACCCTGCCACATGGGCAGCCACACTCCGTCTTCGGGGGATACATTAGTGTATAATTCATTACCCCTACCCCTCCCCTTTTTTGTCATAAAACCATGAGTGCTCCTAGGAAATTTCAGGAGTGCAGGGACAGCGCCCCTCCCGGGGGTTCCGGGGGACAATGCCCCCTGGAAGCTGAAGGGAAACAACAGTTTCTAATGTAATTGACTGGCTCTCGTTGCACTTTCACTTCTGGTTAACCCTTTCACCGCCAATGTCGCATTTTAGCACCACAATGATTTAACGCCCATGTCACGAAAAGGCCTCAAACCAGGGTCTGCTATCCAAAGAGCATGGTTTTTTAATTTTGGGAGGTAAGGATAGGCCTTACGCTATGCATGTCACAGAGGAATCCCCCATATTGCAGATGATTTTTTTTCTCTACCCTGGTAAGTTTAATGGAAATGTTTTGCTGAAAAATGGCTGGCGGCGAAAAGGGCTAAACTTTATGACCTCTACAACCAGCAAAATGCATCATCCCAAATTCTCATAATCCGGCGACGCCAGCTCCAGACAATAAAAAAAATCCTGAACTTGAGGACATCCTGGACAACAAAATCCTGAACTTCAGGACAGCCTGAAAGCAGGAGCATCCATGTAAGACCCACGGTCAATGACAATAAAATAAGATAATTGAATCAGAATTGTCTCAGACAGACACCCACACACTCACATGCTGTAGAAACAGCTGCACGATGATTTCGTGTCCCTCCACAGCAGCCTCCATGAACGGCGTCATGCCCGTGCTCGGTTCTCTGCGCAAGAAAATGAACGACAAAGTGATGCAATAGACGATTTTCGGAGAGAAAAAACTAGGGGAGAGCACTTCGTGAAAATTAGAGTTGTTTACCTCCATTACTCCGTCAAATACCATACTAAAAATGGCGTCGAAGCTTGAAACCGCAGGATTGTGAGTCAGCGACTTGCAAGCATTTTTTTTGGAAAAATTAGGGATGGCCAGTGGCCACAAACTGACAAAACTTACAAAATGTGACGCAAAAATATAAATGACATAATTGTTTTAGAATGGCGCACAGTGTTCTAAGTGCTGTATGTCTGCTCAAACACACGAGTCGATAGGCTACAAGAGCTGATGGTAGAGTGAGTTCCCCTCTTTGACCAATTGAATTAGGCAAGACCACTCCCACATACCGTGAAATTACTCCCCTTAATTATTTCCGAACAATTCCTATTAAAAACAGAACAGAAAATTGACGGTTGTCATCATCATCATCATCATCATTCTCCTTCAGGGTTGGCCCAAACTAATCGCCCGGTAGCCTCGGAGGCTAGTAACAACAAAAACTGTAAGCGATCAGATTTCAACAAGTCACTCACTCAAATAAAAGGGCGACTGTAAATTTCAGTACTGCACTGCCCAGGGATTTTTTGTTTTGTTTTTTTAATGTCTGAGTCTACTACCCACACCATCTGGCCCTTCCACCCCACTAACAAAACAAGCTCAGCTCCGAGTGTGTGTGTGTGTTTGTTTGTGTGTGTATGCATGCATGTGTGTATGCACGTATGCGCACATGCGTGTACGCGCGTTTGTGTGTGTATGTGTGTGTGTGTAAGTGAGAGGGGCGCATGTGGGGGGGGCGGGGAGTGTTGTGTGTGCGCGTGCGTGCGTGCGTGCGTGCGTGCGTGCGTGCGTGCGTGCGTGCTGGCGTGCGTGCGGGCATGCATGTGTGTGTGCGTGTGCGTGTGTGTGTGTGTGTGTGTTTTCAGGGATTTTTTGGTGGTTGTTTTCTTCGGGCAAGCGGAAATGCATTTGGACGAGAATAATTATTTTAAAAGTTACTCAATGTTAATGGGTCAAAGTTTCTCTTTCCCTCCTAACCCTATCACACCCCTTCCCCTTCCCCTCCCCCTCACCTATCCATGTTTAAATTACCAGCACCCCCCCACCCCCACCCCACCCCACCCATCTCTCTCCCAATACTGTCACTCACACAGCATCCATGTTGGCTCGCTGGTCCAATAGAAAGCTGACAAAGTTCTGGTGCCCGGAGTAAGTCGCGTGAAACAGAGCCGTCCAGCCATTACGATCGGCCGCCTCCAATTCCGCCCCTTTCTGGATAGAAAAATGAATGATAGTAAAAATTATTTTATTTTCAGTGTCAATTCTGTCTTTCAAATCGGGGGTTGGGGGGGAGGGGGGGGGGTAAAGCTCTCACTTTACCAATACCTTTGACGCCTTCAAAATGTACCCTACTGCATTATTTGGATGAAGCCGATAAAAAAAAATTTAAAAAGAGGATGTTATAGGGGTCTACAGCCAAGGGTTCGCAGACTGAAGCCATGAGCTGCTCAGCACTCTCACAGACCTGTTTACCCCAAATCTTCACTGTCAGTAATCCCAAGCTCTGAAAACAGTAAAGGCCATAATTCGCAGTCTAAGGGCATAAGGCCACCACCCGCTCACACACACACATGCGCGTGTACAAACACACACACACACATAGACACACACACACATGCGCGTGCACACGCACACACTCATATACAGAGTGAATTTCATTATACTAATAATAAATAATTGTGCGTGTGCGTGTGCGGTGTGTGTGCGTGCCTGCTGTGTGTGTGCGTGCGTCTGTGCGTGTGTGTGTGCGTGCACGTGTGTGTGAGCTAACCCCTCCTTTGTGTGTGTGTGTGTGTGTGTGTGTGTGTGTCTGTGTGTGTGTGTGCATGCGAACCCCTCCTTTGTGTGTGTGTGTGTGTGTGTGTGTGTCTGTGTGTCTGTGTGTGTGTGTGTGCATGCGAACCCCTCCTTTGTGTGTGTGTGTGTGTGTGTGTGTGTGTGTGTGTGTGTGTGTGTGTGTGTGTGTGTGTGTGTGTGTGTGTGTCTGTGTGTGTGTGTTTGTCTTTGTGGGAATGCTTGTAGGTTTTTTTATTCATTGTAAAGCGTCACGAATGTTT
Organism: Phymorhynchus buccinoides; assembly: GCA_017654935.2. Classification (NCBI taxonomy): domain Eukaryota; kingdom Metazoa; phylum Mollusca; class Gastropoda; order Neogastropoda; family Raphitomidae; genus Phymorhynchus; species Phymorhynchus buccinoides. The sequence continues at coordinate 22,676,671 of CM065709.1, read as the reverse complement.
TTCTAGATATGTGCGCTATATAAGTGCTAATTATTATAATAATGATGATGCAGATCACCATACTCAGGGCTCCCAGGGACCCCCATTTGTGGGTCTACGAAGCACTAAAATTCTACAGGACCCTCTAAAAGAATGTGCAGGGGGTCCCAGGGATGCACTAAAAAAATTATTTTCAGCATTCGCTATGCCACTGGAACCCTCTATCTCGCCTCTAGGAGCCTCTATACTGTAAGTGAAGGAGTCCCTGGGACCCCTTGCTTTGCGGGACGATAGGGAGCCCCAGGTGGTACTCACCCTGACCAGAAACCTCCCCACACTCTCGTTGCCGCAGCTGGCGGCCAGCATGAGGGGCGTCTGTCCGCGCTGGTTCTTGAGGTTGACGTTGCAGCCTGCGTCCATCAGCAGGTTGACGATGGCGTCGTGCCCGATGTAGCACGCGTACATCAGGGGCGTCCACCCGCCCATGTTCTTCCGGTCAATCTCCACCCCTCCCCTTTGAGTGCAAAGAATTTATTAACAAGTACCGTAGTTTTCGGACTATAAGGCCCACACCCAAAATTTTACACAGAATTCAGATTCTGTTATTATTTTTTCTTACTATTTTAGTACAGACAAACCTCTATTTTAAGACTTCCAAAATGTCCGGAAAAATCGGTCGTAAATTGGAGGGGTCGTATGACGGAGGTTTTCACTGGCAGCCGTAGAAAGAAAAAGTTCAGCGCAGTTCATACTCTCTTCTTCATGCACACATACAATGACGTATTAAAACTGGATTTGGGTCTTTCCAACTCCATAGGATTGTGCAATCGATGTATTACAGTTTCACTTCGCCGACTTCTGTTAATCACCTCCACTCTCGTCCAAAGTCAGTGGTTTTCGTGCTTTTCCTACGCTCTCCGCCATCTTTTCTACAAGGGAAGCGACTCCGCTTTCAGGCCCTTGACCGTGGTTGTTTCCCTTTGCTCGAAGTCTATGCAGACGACAACAACGGTCGTACAAGCCAACAAAATGGCGGTCGTAAGTCGCGTTTTAGAGGAAGTCGTTTAAGAGAGGTCGTTTACATAGTAAAATGCATCCGTGCCAACAAATCCGGTCTCAAATGAGAGGTGGTCGCTTAACAGAGGGTCGTAAAATAGGGGTTTGTCTGTAGTCATATTATAAGGCGCAGGGTCTCAGTCTGGGGAAAAAGTATCGCCTTATAAATGTAGTCCGAAAAATACAGTACTTTTTTCCCCCAAGACTGACACCCCTGCGCCTTACAACGTGACTACTAAAATAGTAAGAAAATATAATAACAGAATCTGAATTTAGTGTAAAAGTTTTTGGGGGTGCACCTAATAAAATCAGGTGCCCCCCCCCCCCCCCCCCCTGGGGATACCGGGTGGTCTTTTGTATAAATAGTTCCCTCACCCTCTGGAAGTTCTGTGCTTGTAATTTCCTCTTCTGTCACTCTCTTTGATTCTGCCTTTTCCCTTCGCTTACTGTCGTCTGCTATCTTTCCGCCTTACTCATGCTTTTCTTTTTCAAGAAACAATTTCAAAAAGATTTCCTCCAGCTGAAGTCAGACTCGCTGGGCCCAACTATTTCTCAGTTAGGTGCATAACGGCAGCATGACGTATCTGCGCTCATAATTGAAAGGAAACTGTCTGGGCGATCGAAGAAGAAGAAGAAAATAATCATGTGTGCCTTGTCGCAGTCAAAAAAGTCGCTCAGTCAAATAAATCGCCCGCTACTATGAGAGTGTGTATTTGCGACAACCAGAAATTTCACTTTTTCTGTACTTGAACCATTTACCTAACCCTAACCCTATCCCTAACCCTAGAAAAAAGTGAAATTTGTGGTTCATGCTCAATGTCGCAAAATGTCGCAAATACACACTCTCATAGTAGTCGGGCGATTTATTTGACTGAGCGACTTTTTTCGCTGCGACACGCCTTAGTTAAAGTCTGAAAAATATACGGTAACTCCAGTAACACATTTTAGCTGAAGGTTTGATTATGGATGGGAAGGGCAGGAGTGGTGTAGAAGAGGGGAGGGGGAGTCAATGTTTTGCATCGTTCCTATGGAATATATATCCTCGCCTCCCTTGTTTTGGGGGGTGGGGGTAGTGAAGAATGAGGCTTTATACTACTTGCCAGAGACACCAAAGGGCAATAATTTCAGGACTGAACTGACCATGCCACCTAGTGTCGAGTCAGGGACAGATAATTTTCTGTGGCTCTATCACTACTACTTCATAAGCAAGGGCGATAATCTTATGTAGATGGCGCACGCATATCAGTGCACGAGGCAGGGGCAGACAAATTTTTTTTAGTATAAAGCCTTGTTATTCTTGTTGTCTCAAAAAGAAAGAAACAAAATGGCAAATAATCAGAACTGCAAAGAATCTCATTTAACCTTTTTTTTTTTTTTAAAGCAAAACAAGATCTGGTGGGGTTTTTTTTCAAGGAACATTTTTGAAACAATTTTTCAAGGAAAATAAAGAGAGAAATGAGACAGAGAGAGACATGACACTTGACACTTGAAAACATTATTACGCAAGGATTGAGATTTTAAGCCAGGCCTATTCTTACAATCTGTCCTTGAGACAGAACAAGACTAATACAAAACAATAAGGCAAACAGATCATTATAATATGAACATGCATGATGATACAAAACATCAAAGGAAACAAAATTAGAGAAAAATGATATAAACAAATAACTAAGTAGGGGGGGGGGGGGAGAGAGAAGAGAGAGAGAGAGAGAGAGAGAGAGAGAGAGAGAGAGAGAGAGAGAGAGAGAGAGAGAGAGAGAGAGAGAGAGAGAGAGAGAGAGAGAGAGAGAGAGAGAGAGAGAGAGAGAGAGAGCAAAACAAAAAGGCAAACAAATATGAGACAGAGAGAGAGACACTAGACAGACTCAGAGACAGACATCAGAAGAGTCTGAAGTCCATTCCTCTGAAAACCGCAGTAAAAGGGCCATCAAGGCATAAGAATGAAGAGGGACAACATTGAAATGAGTTCCTAAAACCACCAAACAGGCAGAATATAGTGAAAAATCACTTTAAAATGCTATTTAACAGAAAAGATAACACTGAATTTAAAAAAAAGCTAAACCTCTGACAAGAGAAGCCAATCCTCTGTCGGAAATGGTTTATCCTCAGAAATGTGCAGATCCTCCGACAATTCTGATACCTGCAGGAGAAACAGAGGCTGAGACATAGAGAAAGGCAGACAGATACTGAGATAGGCAGAAACAAGAGACAGAAAGAGAGAGAAAAGCTGACAAAAGACAGACAGAGAGGACATGGAAGAGATCGAATCTTGTACATGTTATGATGTGCAATGGAACCCCCCCTATAAGACCTCCCATTATAAGACTCCCTCCCATATAAGACCTGCTTCTCTGAGACATTGCCCTTCTTTGTAAGTATTACAATCACCTCCCTTATAAGACCCCTCCCTTATATTATAAGACCTCAATTTGAATGATTTTTTAAGGTCTTATAAGGGAGGTTCCACTGTATTACCTGGCAATGAGTGTGCGGACACAGTCATACTGCCCGATGCTGGAAGCGGTGTGGATATCCAGCGGGATAGGGGTGAAGTCCTCGCGGATACTGCTCCATCCTCGCCACACGGACAGGCTCCGGTCCAGCAGCTCATTTTCCGAAGCTTCGTCCGACGCTTCGTAAGATAGCTCCGACATAATGATCTGCAACGGACCGTGTGTTCAAAATAAAACATTATAATAAATCATCATATTATGAATTTTATCAATGGGATTATATATTCACAGAGTATTTTACACACAGTCATCACAGACATACACACAATCTCCCTCTCTCAAATGCCAAAATGTGTGCATGTACACACAGAGTGACAGACACACACGTGCACGCGATCACATACACACACACTTAGTCCAGAACAGAGTTCTGCAATTTAATTGTACAGAATAAACCAGAATAACACGGCATCACGTTGGGGATCCACAGGGAGACCTGACTGGCTGGGTCACTAAAGTAGCTTAGGGTGTTTTTGTTTTTCTTGTTCGACGTGCAATCTCGACCAGTATCTAGTGCCAATGAATCAGTGTTGATTGTGGACACTCAACTGGAAGAAGAAGAAGAACCAAGGTCTGGCAAGAGAAGAGTTGACCAAGGTTCAGCAAGAAAAGAGTTGCTCAGGGATAAGAAATGTGGAAGAAGAAAAGCTACATTTCAACTTTTTTTAATTTTAAATTTGGGTGAAAGGTGAACATATTCTACCTACAAACATGACTATCCGGCATAACTATGGAAGAAAGGTAGCTGCAATTTAGTATGCAAGATTCACTGCGACTGCCTGCTCAGTCACAATTCGAGTCTCAGCCTCTAGTTTTGCAAGGTGGTAGGAAATCTCACCAGGGAAAAACTCGTCAGGGTAATTGGGCGGAAAAAGGTCAGAGGAAAATTTGCCAGAGGTCAGAAAAAATGTTAGGGAAAAAGAAAGCCAGAGGAATTGCGAGCGATGTTCTTTTCTACTATCCAACGACAGAACCGTCAGAAGAATTTGGAGTGAAAATATGTCGGAGGAAAAAAAGGCAGACACAAGCATACCTGCTCAGAAATAGACTATAAACAAGTCTACACCCATGCAAACACAGTGACATACACACACAAGCGTGTGTGAGCGTGCACACACACATGCATGCATACACGCGCACGCATGAACGCAGACACACAAACACCGCGCAAGCACCACAACGCCAGCATTGAGCCCACACCAAGCAGCCGGCCCAGATCTACTGCCGCACTCAACAGTAACACAGACAGGCCAGTTTCCAGCCGCATACCATCAAGGCATGTAACAATCTCCCTGAACAGGCTGTTGAGACAAGCACCTTAGTGTCCAAATCACACTAACTACACCCCTCTTTCCCCCCTTTTCTTTTTTAAATGACGCAGCATCATGTTGGGGACCGATCAGCGGGACCTGACTGGCTGGGCCATTCTCTTGCTTGGCGCGGCATCACGTTGGGAACCTGGCTGGCTCAGTGGCTGGGCCAACTTGGCCGCCAAGCTTCCTGTTTTCTTCTTCTTTTCTACTATCCAACGACAGAACCGTCAAAATGATGACGGTGGTTGGGGTTTTTCCTCACATACCATCAGGGAGTGGAACATCCTGCCACCAGCAGCAGTTGAGGCCAGAACCCCAGAGGGCTTCGCGGCCAGAGTCTGGCAACACCTCAGTGGACAACCTCCTGCTGCAGACGCCACGTCTGATGGCCCCACTCTGGGGTCATCGGACTAACAAGCTACAATACTCTCCCCCCTCCCATCCTCGTCCCCCCCTCCCCTCCCCCCTCCGTTTTTCTTCTCCTCCTCCCCTCCGCCCCGTCCCCACTACCCCTTCTTCCAACAACCCAGCAGATCAACAGTTGGCTAGGCTTTGTCGGGTTCAAATTCCCAGCGTGGTCAAATTCCTAGCTCGCTATACTATAAGACTGACTATTTGCGGCACTTTGCGACATTGAGCATGAACGACAAATTTCACTTTTTTCTAGGGTTAGGGATAGGGTTAGGGTTAGGGTTAGGTAAATGGTTCAAGTAACGAAAAAGTGAAAATTGTGGTTGTCGCAAATAGTCACTCTCATACTATGGCTGGTACCCACGTGTCGTCATATCGGGCCACAAGGAGCGTGCCATATTATGGGAGACCGCAATCTTAGTCAGTAAGTGAGTAACTTTGTTTGAAAAATGCCAGATCGATGCTGTTTACACACAAATCTGACTAAGATGGCGACACTTCCGTTGGAAGGGTCGAGATGCGCACGCAGGTGGGGGGGGGGGGGGGGGGGAGCCATAGTAGTGAGCTACGAATTTGACCACGCTGGGAATTTGAACCCGACAGGCTTATGGTTCTCTTTTATCTATCCCCTCTTCTGTCACACTATTTCTTCTCAGGCCTTGAGCCTTTCTTCCGGCAAAAGTGGTATAGAACCTCCCCGGTTCCGTGGCAAAATAATCAAAGTGTTGATTGTGGCCACGCATGGCTAAGAAGAAGAAGAAGAACTTCAAGAAGAAGAAGAACTAAGACATAAGAGTAAGAAAACGAAAACTTTGCATACTTACTTTAGAATGCAGGCTAGAAATTTGGCAGGATTATAAAAGAAAGCTGGGACATTGTTTCTCTTTCAAGTTGGAGGTTGCAAGTTTTTAAGAAAATGACGCTAATTGTTAAATTTTGAGTTCTGTTTTGAGTTGTGTCCGAAATCCCCATCGACACACAGCCATTTTATGTCCCAGCTTGGCTGGAACCATTTGCAGACTATGCTGTTTTTGGAACATAAACTAGAATGGGTGAATGCCTTCTGACTATTCGCACGGGCAAGTGCGACCATTCGTTCCAAGATATGAAGTGTGTGTGTGTGACTGGCTGCCCCGCTCTCTCTCTCTCTCTCTCTCTCTCTTAAATCTCTACCATGAAATTATCCCAAATTTAGCCTGAAAGTCAAGCACAGTCCGAAAAGCATACAGAAACTTATGAATGGTTGAAAATAATAAAATATAATTTTCAACCATTCGTAAGTTTCTGTATGGTTTTTAAAAGCAAAATGGCACACAATCCATGATACAAAGAACTAAATTTAAATTTCATATGAAATGATAATCATTCCAGTACCCAAAAAATGCAATATATAACTTCAAAAAAGAAGAAAAGGTGATTTTTGCTCTTTCAGGCTAGGTCTGTCTCTCTCTCTCTTAACTCAGATTGTCAGATAATGATTCATTTAAGTATTTCCACTGGATTTGATGATGATGTAATATGTTTTTTGCTTTCATTTGTTTAATATAATATGCTGTGTATGTATGGGTGCGTGCCTGTGCACGCGATCACTTGTTTGTGTGTGTCATGTGTGCGTGTGCGCACGCGTGTATATATATGTGTGTGTGTGTGTGTGTGTGTGTGTGTGTGTGTGGTGTGTTTCTGTGTAGGTGAGTGTACGTGTGTGTAGGTGAGTGTACATGTGTGTGAGGGGGGTGGGGTTGGGTGAACGTGCGTGTGTGCGTGCGTGTGTGTGTTCGGACAACTTTTAATTATATATAATCATTATATGCATTTTATTTTTCTGTCTGCATGTATGGAGTTGATTTTTTGCATTTTCTTATGTTTGTTTTTCTCTGTTCTTATGTTGTTTGTTGGCAAAATGAAAACAAGTGTATAACGCTTATTCTTTTCCAACAATAAAAAAGATTCTCTCTCTCTCTGTTTGTCTGTCTGTCTGTCTGTCTGTCTCTCTATCTGTGTCTGTCTCTGTTTGGCTGTCTATCTCCTCTCTGTCTCTCTATCCCCCTCTCTCTCTCTCTCTCTCTCTCTCTCTCCCCCCCCCCCCCCCCTTGAACGTTTGCATGCACGCGCAGGCTGACATGTGTGTGTGTGTGTGTGTGTGTGTGTGTGTGTGTGTGTCCTTATTTGAGTTTTTGTATTTGTGATTCAAACTTTCACTACCAATGAGTGTGTCTGCGTGTCTGATATATAGCTAACCTTCTTGGTCAATAATCTGCACAAAGTTAATTATGTCTGACGTCTTTTTAATTTTTTCACCAATCAGCCTATAGTTCTGGTGCTTCAATCTGGGGACTGTTTTCCATACCTAAATTGTTCTATTAAATCAGGAAGACAATCTGAAAACGAATTACTAAGCAAGTTGGTTTTTGTTGTTGCTTTCTGTTTGCTTGCCGGTTTTCGTTTAAAAAAATATTGTTATGACATTTATTTTTTTCCGCTCTAATCCTTCCATTTCACAGTTTTTTTCTTGCACACACATATGCGCATGCACGCACGCACACACACGCACGCACGCACGCACTGTCACGCACGCACGCACGCACGCACGCACGCACGCACACGCGCACACACACACACACACACACACACATACACGCGCACACGCACACACACACACACACACACACACATGTAGGGGAAGACGGGGTAAAAAGCGCATGGGCGGGTAAGAAGCCCACCCCAATTATCTCATGAAATGAAGCAAATTTCAGTCTCATTTTGCCCATGAGACGAGCGTTAATGTCTCATTCGTCTCATGGGCAAATTTGACTGAAATTTTCTTTATTTCTGTGACGAGGTAATGGGTTAAAAGGCTAAGTCCCTAGGGAAGACTTTAGATAATTTGCCTTTAGCCCACTTCTCTAGGGTATGGGAGATGAGCAACTTTCCCGGCCCCTTTTCATCTAATAAATTTATATTTGTGCCCGGGTTCTGGCTCGTATGGTTGTAAGAAATACAAGTGGTTGAATTGCTCTAAATGGCAGACAGAGAGAAGTAGGGTTTTACATGAAATTACAAGACTCCCACTCTCATCAGTCTGACCAAAGGGTTCAGGATTATTTGACACTTGTATTTTATTTACTCCCAAAATCTGCATAAGATTATGCAACAATAATAATAAAGCAGCTCAATGGCGCCAAAACAAAATATGGATAAAAAAACAATGAAATCCGAAAGGATTCACAAGACTTTTGTCTTTCTATAAGGTTCGCCCCATGCCGGAAGGGTTACTAATTATCTTCAGTGTCCGTAGGAAAGTTCCAGTGATTGGCGCGGTTTGATAAACTTAGCTCTTGGCAAGTTCTTCCGTAGTGATCGGCGAATGCTGGTGTGGCTGGGCTTGCTCGTCAG
>CM065709.1:22613006-22663006 GCA_017654935.2 Phymorhynchus buccinoides | reverse complement strand
GAGTGACCGTCACCCACCCCGTCCAAAATGGCTATTCTCTCTGGCATCTCCGCCAAGGAGGAATCGCCGTTTTGACGGTTTAATTTCCAGGAAACCAGAGCAAAGTGAGTGTTCCGATCCTTGAAAAGGCTGTCTTTCTGATGATCTCGACGTGTTTCTTGCAAACACTCATCCGTCAGGGTCCACCTTTAATGATTGCTAACTATTCTCATGTCTCCCATTTGTTGTTGACCTGTTTCAGAATTTTCACCCAGAGGACGAGGGGGCCGAGGCGGCGGTGGCTTCGGGGGAAGGGGAGGGGACAGAGGGGGTCGCGGGGGGTTTCGGTGGTCGAGGCGGATCCGGGGGGAGAGGTGGAATTGGGGGGGAGAGGCGGATTCGGGGGGGAGAGGGGGCGGACGTGGCGCTGGGGGGCGAGGTGGATTCGGGGGGCGAGGAGGAGGAGGAAGGGGAGGTAAGTCTCAGTGTTGTGACATTTTTCGTTTTTCTCGTTAACTTTTTTGTGTGTTCATATTATTGTCGTTTTAGAAGATGTAAATTTTGTAATGCAATTCAATAAAATAACTCTCTCTTTCTCTCTCTCTCTCTTTGAACAGAATTAAAAAATAATCCTCCCTCCTCTCTCTCTCATGTGTCATTAAATAATGAAACTTTTATTCTGTATCATTGTTATAAAACATGGTGTGTCAATTTGTTAATTTATTTTTAATATGGTTTCATCAATCTTTGTAAAGCGCTAAGAGCTTGCCTTTAGCATGATTTTCATCGCGCTATGTAAATGAAATTATTATTATTTTCGTGTGGAATATATTTTTCAGGTCGTGGTGGCTTTGGAGCTGGAAGGAAAGTTATCGTGGAACAGCACAGATTCCCAGGTAACAGAGAGACACAGAGAGACTGCTGATTGACAGCTAGAGACCTGGGTGCTACTCTTTCATTTATACACTGATTTCGGTATTTTTAATTTAACCAGGAACTGAACTTCAGTGGTTTTTTTAATTCATTTAAAAAAAATTGACCACACGCGATTTGGGGCGTTTTGAACTTAGTGGTTCTATCTTGGAAGTTTACAAAGGCAGTGTAATAATTTTACAAGGCTTATCAGACTCAAACTGTCTTTCACTCTTTGTCTATCATTTTAACTGTCTTGTCTATTTCGTTATATCTCTCTCTTAAATCGCCCCCCTGAATCGTCCGACGAGGCTCTGCCCCTGTATGTACCCTGCCGGGGGCCATGAGTCCTTGGACCCCAGTCTTTCATTTTTTTTCATTTTGGGGAGTCGCACCCATGGAGACACATCGTTGGAGACTGACAGAGAGACTGCAGATTGACAGATAGAGAGACTGACAGACCGGGGTTACGGGGTTACTGAAAACGGACACTGCGTTTACAGTTTTCATGCAGTAGACTCAAACCATCCCATTGAATTTGAAACCGTGCATGACATTTTCCTTTTGAAAGCAGGAGGTGAGAAAAGTTACGGAAATTGATCGTGTTAAATCATCTGCCTGGGTTTACCGATGTGGCTATATTTTCTTACTAATTTTTGAGTCATATTATAAGGCTCGGGTGTCTTGGTCTGGGAAAAAAAAGTATTGCCTTATAGTACTATAGTCTGTAAAAATACTAAAATACAGTAGAACTTATTTGGGGAGTTGCACCCATCATATAGTAAAAAGCCAAGTGTCCGTGTGTGTCTGAAACACAAAACAGGCCTTATAACTCCGCCGTTTTTCGACCGAATCGCTTCAAATTTGCTATGAGCCTTAATGGGGCGATGGCAACGGCAACCGAGGCGGCCGTGTCATTTGCGCGGTATGGCAAATGCGCGAAACGCATATCCGCCGGCCTTTCGGCGCCCGTATCTCCGGTATTTCTGGACGGATTGCCTTCGAATTTGGAAGGTAGATGACTGGGGACTGTGACTATCCGTGTGCCAAAGCGGAAGCGAATCGATTTAGAAATGCGCGCAATATACGCCGCTTAACCTTTTCACAAATAACTCCGCCGTTTCTTAACCGAATTGCTTCCAATTTCCTGTCATGCTTGCTGTGGCTGGGGCAAAGCCTGGTAGCAAATTTGAAGAGAATCGGGAGAGCGCGTCACTCTCAGAGCAGCGCCAACGGGAAACGGGGCCTTATAACTCCGCCGTTTCTTAATCCAATCCCTTCAACTTTGCTGTACTCAGCGTTATCAGTACTTGGCGTTACCGTTACTAGGCGTTACCCTTACTAGTGAGAGCGCGTCACTCTCAGAGCAGCGCCAACGGGAAACGGGGCCTTATAACTCCGCCGTTTCTTAACCGAATCGCTTCAAATGTGCTGTTCTCAGCGTTACCAGTACTTGGCGTTACCGTTACTAGGCGTTACCGTTACTAGGCGTTACCGTTACTAGGCGTTACCGGTACTAGGCGTTACCGGTACTCGGCATTGCGCTAGTGTTCATGTATTTTTGGGGTCCACTTTCAGGCGTGTTCATCGCCCGCGGCAAAGAGGACTGCATTGTGACCAAGAACCTGGTGGTGGGGGAATCCGTGTACGGAGAGAAGAGAATCTCCACCGAGGTCAGTGAATGGTTGCAGGGACAGATTTTTTGGGCTTGTATTTGCTGTCAAGAAAGGTGGCAGAGTGGTTAAGACGTTCGCCTGCCAAATGTAATACGTGACTGCAACGTGAGTGACACGGGTTCGAATCCCGGTCTCCTCGCCCTTCCTTTCTAGTTCGACAGGAAAATCGAACTGAACGTCGAGTCCTTCGGATGGGAGACTTAAAGGTAGTCTGAGTCGTGCGCTTTACGCACGTAAAAATCCCACGGCAGTTGAAAGTCGGTAAGAGCAGGGAGAAATCCTGATACTGCCTGGTATGGCCAAATAGATAGCTCGGTTTTCCAAGTGTGCCCACACCCCCAGGCCCCTCCTCACCCTGTGCGCTGCACTTGCGGCGACGCTCTCTCCGGGAGAGAGCAGCCCGAATTTCACAGAGATAAGTCTTTGTGACTAGAATATACCAAATAAACAAAAAATGTATATTCTATTAACAGAGACTTATCTCTGCAAAATTCAGGCTGCTCTCCCCTGGTGAGCATATCACCTCTAGCGTAGCATCTACCCTTTTTTTCTTTTGGTGGAAGGGGACAGAGTGAGAAGGGGGTGGGGGAAACCTAGCTATCAATTTGGTCATACCACACTGTGACACAGCGGGATTCCTCCCTGCTCTTACCCGACTGTCAACTGCCATGGGAGTTTTAGGTACGTAATTAAAGATCACGGGTCAGACTAAGCTCTAAGTCCCCATCTGTAGGACTCTACGTTCAGTTTGATTTTCCCGTCGAAATAGAAAGAAAGGGCGAGGCCAGCATTTTAAACCGGGTCACTCTCGCTGTAGTCAAGCATTGAATTTGCATGGATGCTCCTTCTTTCAGGATGTCCTGAATTGCAGTATTTTTAAATTGCCTAGAGCCGGCGTCGCTGGATTATGAGAATTTGAGAAGCAACGATTTTCTTACACACATACACACTCTTGTAGTTGTACAGTAAAAAGGGCCTATCTAAGCATTTTGCTATATTCAAAGGAATGTAGCGCTTGTACTAGTCTAGAGGGGTGAAAAAAAGAGCAGTAAATGTGTGTGTGTGCGCTTCCCCTGCACTCTGCTGGAGCCGTGTGTTTTGTTTGTGTGTGCACATTTATGTGACCACGTTTGTGTGTAGTTATGGCAGAGAGGACTACTTGTACACAACAACACCGTTTTCCAGGGATGTGAGAGCTACGCGTAAGCACGTAAATGCGCTTTTTTTTAAAAATTCGACTACAAAAAAACACACCACAAAAAGTACACACAGAGAGAGAGAGATGATTGTACAGATCGTCAAGTTCGGTAGACTTTCTTTGCACACACACACACCGTGAAAAAGAAAGCAGTTTGTAGCGTGAGTACATTCCCTTGACTGAATTTCGTAAGCTTCTCTGTGGTTGGCCAGTTACGTCCAATGGCAATGTGTCCCTTTTATGTGTTCAGCTATGATTTCGAATGAGGATTTGGCTGTTTTCAAAGCTATTGAGTGACTTGTTTCATCATCAACCATGAACATTATTTATCACACCATAGATCACTGCAATAGATGTGAGGAAAGAGGAGATCGACAAAGGATGCAGACACAAATTTGGCTGGATGAAACTATCGGACAGTAAGATCCGCGTAGGCGAGCCGCGAAACAAATTGATGTCAGAGGCAAAGTTTTGTTTGAGTACTTTGACGATACCATCGGCTACGCTTTTTTGTTTGGGGCCCTCTCACATCCCTGGTTTTCCTAAGTTGAACTAGGAAGAAGCCGCTGTACACCTAGATATTTTTTTTTTTATTTACAGGGCTGAATATTTGTTTTGAGGGGTGTATCAGACCTGTTTACCCATAAGATTTCACCATATTTGTCACAAATATGATAAATATGGTACATGGGACAAAAATATGGTGAAATGGTAACACAAAATTTTGTGTGTAAAAACTGTATTTAATTTAGAACTGTATATTGCCTGATTCAGGAAACGGGTGCGCTCTGTATGTGTGAGTGTGTTGTTCTTGTAAATTTAAATGGATTATACTTTTGACACAAGTTCATTTTTCAACAAGTTCATATATGTATGTTTACGCTTCGTTGTGGTAACTTTCCTGTTGGAGTACTCCTATTTTGTGAAAAATACACTTAGTTTGGATTTTGAATACCTGAAGCCCAATTTCAGGGTAAACAGGTCTGGTGTATTTCTTGTCGGTTTGCAGGAAGGAGAAATCAAGACAGAGTACCGGGCGTGGAACCCGTTCCGGTCCAAGCTGTGTGCGGCCATCGTTGGGGGAGTCGGAGAGATCCACATGGCACCTGGGACTAAAGTGCTCTACCTGGGCGCTGCCTCTGGAACCACCGTCAGCCACGTGTCCGATCTTGTGGGGCCTGTGAGTAGAGAGAGATAGAGATATGCATAGAGAGAGGGTGGGTGAGATCTTACATGGGTCCTGGGTCAAAAGTGCTGTACCTGGGGGGCCGCGTCCAGAACTACCGTCAGTCACGTCCAATCTTGTTGGGCATGTGAGTAGAGGGAGAGAGAGAGAGACAGATATATTATACATAGAGAGAGATAGAGAGAGTGGGTGGGGTGGGTGAGATCTTGGGCCTGTGAGTAGAGAGAGAGAGACAGAGATGATTCTTCTTCTTCTTCTTCTGCGTTCCCAAGCCATATGGCCATAATGGGTAAGGTATGTATGTGACTGTTTTTCAGTTTTCACTGGTCTCCCTGTTGTGTACAGCCGACCTATTCCTATTTCGGAAGGAGCTCAAAGGAAAAGAATTATTTGGAAGATTTGTTTTAAAAAGGGCAGGAGAGTCAGAAAGACAGATGACAAAAAGGGAAAGGCAGAGTCAAAGAGTGGCAAATTAGAGGAAGTTACAAGCACAGAACTTCCAGAAGGTGGGGGATCTATATTTCTACGAAAGACCCCCCGGTATCCCCACGGGGAGAGACTCGTGGAGGAGGCGGGGTTGTCCAGCTCCCCGTATGGAGGCACAAGGCATCCACCCACTGCCTCGAGAGATAAGAGAAAGTGAGGGTGGAATCAGGGAGATCCACATGGGACCTGGTTCCAAAGTGCTGTACCTAGGGGGCCGCTTCTGGGACCACCGTCCGTCATGTGTCCGATCTTGTGGGGCCTGTGAGTAGAGGGAGAGAGGTAGAGATATCACAGTAGCTTTTCTCAGCTCCTTTCAGTTCATGCCTTTTGTTAACACTCGTCACCAGCATAAACCAATTTAAAGTGTTTTATCCATTAGGCTTACATTGTCTTATGGTGGCATGCCACTTGTAAGGTCTTTTCCTATCCCTAACCAAAATCAATTATAACAATATTTGCCTCTGTTGAAAGAAATAACTTGAAACAAAAAGCTCTCTGTGGAAAACTGAAAGGAGCTAAAATGAGGGGAATTAGTGTACTGTCATATACATAGAGAGAGAGAGAGAGAAGATGGGGTGGGTGAGATCCACATGAGCCCTGGGTCCAAGGTGCTGTAATGGGGGCCGCATCCGGAACGACTGTCAGCCACGTCTCCGATCTTGTGGGCCCTGTGAGTAGAGAGAGACAGACAGAGATAGAGGGAGATATACATAGAGAAAATGGGAGAGATCCACATGGAACCTGGGTCCAAAGTGTTGTACCTTGGGCGTGAGTAGAGGGAGAGCGATAGAGATATACATAGAGAAAATGGGAGAGATCCACAGGGAACCTGGGTCCAAAGTGTTGTACCTTGGGCGTGAGTAGAGGGAGAGCGATAGAGATATACATAGAGAAAATGGGAGAGATCCACAGGGAACCTGGGTCCAAAGTGTTGTACCTTGGGCGTGAGTAGAGGGAGAGCGATAGAGATATACATAGAGAAAATGGGAGAGATCCACATGGAACCTGGGTCCAAAGTGTTGTACCTTGGGCGTGAGTAGAGGGAGAGCGATAGAGATATACATAGAGAAAATGGGAGAGATCCACATGGGTCCAAAGTGTTGTACCTTGGGCGTGAGTAGAGGGAGAGCGATAGAGATATACATAGAGAAAATGGGAGAGATCCACAGGGAACCTGGGTCCAAAGTGTTGTACCTTGGGCGTGAGTAGAGGGAGAGCGATAGAGATATACATAGAGAAAATGGGAGAGATCCACATGGAACCTGGGTCCAAAGTGTTGTACCTTGGGCGTGAGTAGAGGGAGAGCGATAGAGATATACATAGAGAAAATGGGAGAGATATACATAGAGAAAATGGGAGAGATCCACATGGAACCTGGGTCCAAAGTGTTGTACCTTGGGCGTGAGTAGAGGGAGAGCGATAGAGATATACATAGAGAAAATGGGAGAGATCCACATGGAACCTGGGTCCAAAGTGTTGTACCTTGGGCGTGAGTAGAGGGAGAGCGATAGAGATATACATAGAGAACATGGGAGAGATCCACATGGGACCTGGGGTCCACGTTCTGCACCTGGGCGCCGTCAGCCATGTCTCTGATCATGTGGGGCCTGTGAGTACTGAGGCGAGTTTCAGGAGAGGTCGCTCTGCATGCGCATTATGTTTGCGCCGAAAGGGGTTTAAGAAAAAAACAAATAACTGTGTTAAAACATTTAGCAAACTAGCAAACACCCACCCCCCACTTTTGGCCAAAAAGGGGTGTATATTTTTTTCGTATAAA
This sequence comes from Phymorhynchus buccinoides, assembly GCA_017654935.2. NCBI lineage: Eukaryota > Metazoa > Mollusca > Gastropoda > Neogastropoda > Raphitomidae > Phymorhynchus > Phymorhynchus buccinoides. The sequence continues at coordinate 22,655,792 of CM065709.1, read as the reverse complement.
AAGGGGTGTCCAAAATCTGTGCAGGTGGGTGTTTTCTAGGGATTTTACTGTACTATTAGCCCAATGTTAAGGCTAGTGTCAACCAATGATAAAATCCATTAGATATTCTCCCCTCCCCACTAAAAGGCTTCATTCCATAGTGTGTCATCAAGTTCAAAATATCCAACCTTTTTCCTCATTTTTTATCCTATGCTGCGCATCTTCGTCTTTGAACCCCTGTATATGTCAATAATTGCCGATAAACGACAGGTGGACATTACTGGATGAAGAAGACGTCTTTGAACCCCTGTATATGTCAATAATTGCCGATAAACGACAGGTGGACATTACTGGATGAAGAAGACGTCTTTGAACCCCTGTATATGTCAATAATTGCCGATAAACGACAGGTGGACATTACTGGATGAAGAAGACGTCTTTGAACCCCTGTATATGTCAATAATTGCCGATAAACGACAGGTGGACATTACTGGATGAAGAAGACGTCTTTGAACCCCTGTATATGTCAATAATTGCCGATAAACGGCAGGTGGACATTACTGGATGAAGAAGACGTCTTTGAACCCCTGTATATGTCAATAATTGCCGATAAACGACAGGTGGACATTACTGGATGAAGACGTCTTTGAACCCCTGTATATGTCAATAATTGCCGATAAACGACAGGTGGACATTACTGACGTCTTTGAACCCCTGTATATGTCAATAATTGCCGATAAACGGTGGACATTACTGGAACGTCTTTGAACCCCTGTATATGTCAATAATTGCCGATAAACGACAGGTGGACATTACTGGATGAAGAAGACGTCTTTGAACCCCTGTATATGTCAATAATTGCCGATAAACGACAGGTGGACATTACTGGAAAGAAGACGTCTTTGAACCCCTGTATATGTCAATAATTGCCGATAAACGCCGATAAACGTGGTGGACATTACTGGATGAAGAAGACGTCTTTGAACCCCTGTATATGTCAATAATTGCCGATAAACGACAGGTGGACATTACTGGATGAAGAAGACGTCTTTGAACCCCTGTATATGTCAATAATTGCCGATAAACGACAGGTGGACATTACTGGATGAAGAAGACGTCTTTGAACCCCTGTATATGTCAATAATTGCCGATAAACGACAGGTGGACATTACTGGATGAAGAAGACGTCTTTGAACCCCTGTATATGTCAATAATTGCCGATAAACGACAGGTGGACATTACTGGATGAAGAAGACGTCTTTGAACCCCTGTATATGTCAATAATTGCCGATAAACGACAGGTGGACATTACTGGAAGAAGACGTCTTTGAACCCCTGTATATGTCAATAATTGCCGATAAACGACAGGTGGACATTACTGGATGAAGACGTCTTTGAACCCCTGTATATGTCAATAATTGCCGATAAACGACAGGTGGACATTACTGGATGAAGACGTCTTTGAACCCCTGCATATGTCAATAATTGCCGATAAACGACAGGTGGACATTACTGGATGAAGAAGAAGTGCATAAAATGTTTGTTGTTGTTGGTTTACCCTGGCTAAAAGACTCCGGGGATCATCCCAACAGCGGAAGCACTTGAACACTATGGTACAACTACAAGTGCATCAGGTACGGACGAGAACATTATGTGTGTCACTGGTTTTTTGATTACCCTGCCACGTGGTCAGCCACACTCCGTCTTCGGAGGATTTAGGAGACTGGTAATGTTATGCAAGGAGCTTGTCATGGCTAAAGACAACCCCCGCATAACTATGCATGGCACAACATTTTGATGTAGCCTTGGTGTTCTAGCCTATGTCAACAACTCAATTAGTCTGACACAGCCTTCAGTCAAGGCGGCATAAAATGTTTAAATTCTCAATTATTTCAGGAAGGGCTTGTGTATGCAGTTGAGTTCTCTCACAGAACAGGATACAATCTGATCAGCGTCTTTGCAAAGTGCATGTTACATGTAATGATATGGATGGCTTAAGAATACTACAATGTATAGTGCGTACATAAAAATGTAATGTTACACATTATTTTGATTTCAGGAAGGCTTGGTGTATGCGGTGGAGTTATCCCACAGAACAGGACACAATCAACGTCTTTACAAAGTGCGTGTTGCATGTAATGATACAGACGGCTTAAGAATGCTATAGTGTGTAAAATAAAGTATGTAATGTTAGACATTGCTTTGATTTCAGGAAGGGCTGGTGTACGCGGTGGAGTTCTCTCACAGGACAGGGCGCGATCTGATCAACGTGGCCAAGAAGCGGCACAACATCATCCCCATCGTGGAGGACGCTCGCCACCCCCACAAGTACAGAATGCTTGTCGGTGAGTAGCCTGTGTTGACTAGAGAGAGAGGAAGGAAAGGAAAGCAAGTTTTGATCTGATCAACGTGGCCAAGAAGCGACACAACATCATCCCCATAGTGGAGGACGCTCGTCACCCCCACAAGTACAGAATGCTTGTCGGTGAGTAGCCTGTGTTGACTAGAGAGAGAGGAAGGAAAGGAAAGAAAGTTTTGATCTGATCAACGTGGCCAAGAAGCGACACAACATCATCCCCATAGTGGAGGACGCTCGTCACCCCCACAAGTACAGAATGCTTGTCGGTGAGTAGCCTGTGTTGACTAGAGAGAGAGGGAGAGAGGAAGGAAAGGAAAGAAAGTTTTGTTCTGATCAACGAGGCCAAGAAGCGACACAACATCATCCCCATAGTGGAGGATGCTCACCACCCCCACAAGTACAGGATGCTCGTCGGTGAGTAGCGGGTATGTGAGAGACACAGAGAGGGGGAGGGAGGAAGGAAAAAGATCTGATCTTTTCTTTGTCGGTCGCTTAACTCTTTCAACACTGGCCGATTGCTTCGCTTCACAACCGTTCAACACGAGAGTATGCTATAGCGTACATAGTGTTTAAACATTCACACTTCACATCTCAGTGAACCCATGCAACCCAAACTGGTATAAAAGTGTTCCTCTATGGTCCCTTAATAGTTTTCAACCAATGAAACGACTTCTAGTCTATTTTTAGGACAGCAATGAATGAAAACGAGTCGCCCCTCTCTTTGTCTTTGTGTGAAAGAAATTATGATCTGATTAACACGAGTAAGAAAGGACACTTCATCATCCCCATTGGCAAAGACGCTCACCACCCCCACAAGTACAGGATGCTTGTCGGTGAGTAGCGTGTAGACAAGAGCTAAAGAGATAGAGAGACTGAGAGAAAGAGAGAGAAGCCAGGAGAGAGAGAGAGGGAGTGAAGGAGGAGAGGAAAGAAAATTATGATCTGATCAATATTGAACACATCATTCCTCGTATGGAAGATTGTGGGAGTCAACGCTGACGTGTTGCTCTTTTTTTTCCATGACACTTCTTCAGAGCTTCAAAGCGCGCCCGCATCACTGACTCATCTTATAACTCATTTGCATCGCAACGATTTTGAATTAGTCAAAAAACTCACAAATCACTCCAGCCATACACACAAACAAAACATACATACACAAAAGGAGAAATGAAGGAAGATTACAGGTTTTTGCTTCAGGTTTAAACATAGGGAAGTGGTAGATCAGACTTTTTTTTATAGAGACTTTATATAGAAAAACTCTACACCGATTGGTTTCCCCCACAACAGACTACTACAAAGGCAAAGTTAGAGGCAAAATTGTGGTCTAAGGGAGTGAAGAGAGTTTAGAAGTGACGACGGTATGGTGTGCACACAGATTTACTTCCCTTGAAGCAAGTGCATCAAATTGACAGTTATCTATTAATTCCGGACATATATGGCCGGAACGACTTGAATGAGTTCATGCGCTTATGTGACCTCAAGCAGATAAGCTTGGCATACACTGCCTGCTTAACTGACATTACATTACCCTCGCAGTAGACGGTCTCTACCAAGTTCCACCATTCCCTCCCTCCCCCCCACTCCCCATCTCTCTGTATCTCTTCTCAGAGAAAAGTAGGCCTATAATGAAGTTTAATACTTAGGGGTGAGAGGGGGGGGGGGGGGAGCCGGTGCATGTTTCTATGATGTGCTCGCATTCCAAGAAACTTGAATCTTTAGACACAAGAAGAGGACAGTTTTAAACTTGAAAAGCTGTCCCTTTTGGCCTTTTCCAAGTTATCTTGTTAACCTCTAGTCTTTTTGCTAGATAAGTGTGTTTATTTTCAATTTATTTTGTTGTTGCATGCGCACCACGCATGCACGCACACACACAAAAAAAACCCACCCCACCCAACCACATTATACCATAAGTGGCCACCCAGCAATTTGAAAATTGACCCCTCATTTTGTGCAGCCTGGGGTCATATGACCCGTGAAGTCTGAAAACAGTCTGAAGCTCTGCTGCTTCTTGTTGCAGCTTACTATGTTGCATTATTTTGGGGGTTTTATTGCATTTTTGTTGTTTTCTAGGTATGGTTGACACGATCTTCGCGGACGTGGCCCAACCGGACCAGGCTCGAATCGTGGCCATCAACGCCCACATGTTCCTGAAGAACCAAGGGCACGTGGTCATCTCCATCAAGGTACACTGTTGTGTGTGTTGTGTTGTGTTGTGATGCATTATTTAATTATATGATAGGTATTAACGCGTTATACTAATGCATAACATGTTCATTTTACAGGAACCTAACTTTCATGTGTTTTTCTTGTGAAATTCAGAAACCTCGCATCTCGATTTTGGTAGTTTTGAGAAAAATGAAAAATTAACCGCGTTGTATCACAAGTTATTAACTATGATGAATATGTTCAAGAAATTGCGAGTTTAGTCCTGCATTTTGTTAAGATAACTTCTTTTTTTTAGACTTGAAAAGAACGAAGATACAAGGTTTTTGTCCTTAACCCTTTCATCGCCACTGTCGTCTCTTGTCACCACAATGATTTAACCCTTTCACCGCCACTGTCGTCTCTTGTCACCACAATGATTGAACACCCATGTCACTAAAAGGCATCAAATGAGGGTCTGTTATCTAATGACCATAATCGTCGGTGACATTCACAAACCTCATATCTCAATGTTGGTAGTTTTGAGAAAAACGAATTTAACTTTTTAAAAAGTAACTGCGCTGGCCACAATTGATTAACTGTGATGAATATGTTGTTTGAGATATTGCGAGTTAAGTCCTGCATTCTGTTAAAATTACTGAAAACGGTTTTTTTAGACTTGAAAAGAACGAAGATACGAGGTTTTGTCCTTAACTAGATCTGAATTTGGGACTTACGAGTTTTTCTTCTATGTTCGCAATCTCGTTTACCCCAGATAGAAAGTCGTTAGAGATACGAGCTTTTGGTGGAAGGTGGCGGGAAAAATGAAAATAACTGACTATGTATCTAACTCAACCTCCCCAAAAAAAATCGAGATACGAGGTTTGTGAATGTCACCGACCATATGTTCTTCATTTGGGGAGGTAAGAACAAGCCCTATTTTATGGATGTCACAAAGGAATCCCAAATATTGCAGATGAAATCTTTTCTCTACCCAGGTAAGTTTGGAAAGTTTGGGCTGAAAAATGGCTGGTGTTGAAAGGGTTAAATAGATCTGAATTTGGGACTTAAGAGTTTTTCTTCAATTTACACAACCTCATTTACCCCAGATAGAAAGTCGTTAGAGATACAGGCTTTTGGTGGAATGTGGCGGGAAAAATGAGAGTTAGAGATACAGGCTTTTGGTGGAATGTGGTGGGAAAAATGAGAGAGCTGACTAGGTATCTAACTAAAAAAAAAAAAAAATCGAGATACAAGGTTTCTGAATTTCACCGACGATATGATAATAGCAAACTGAAGGCAGAGAAGATCAATGGATGATGGACGGACTAAAGTTTAATCTATTCTATCATGTTACCGTTTCACTACGAACTGAGTTTACTCTTCCAACTTGGGGCAAATGCCAATTTACCAAAGACATAGTCTAAATAAGACTAAAATCACTTCCCTTGGCACGGTTACCGTGCATATAGCCGATGATATGATCCGGGTGACGTCACTTCCGTAGCGGCTATTTCAAATCAGAATAAATTTTCCAACCTTTGGGGCTGCCATGTTTTTTCTTCCCTCTACATTGTAAATTGTTTATCCGCCTGTTTCTACACCATCCCGGCTTTTCTGTGTCCCTAACACCAAGTGGGGTTCAGGTTTGGTCGGCTAGCGCTATCTAACTTGATATTTTCTTGATTAATTGATTATATTTTGAATTTTTTCGAAATTGTTGTTTGAGATTGTGCCGGTCTTTGCCCCCGGCGTCATGTCGTCACTCGACCCTATCCCTACTCCAATTCCTTCTGTTGTTGTGTCGGGTTCTGTTACGCCCAAGCAAGGGCGTGACGATAAAGGGAAGTTCCTCCCTGTTTCTTCTTCGGCTAGCTCTAAGAAAGAGCCCAAGTCTAGACCATCTAGTTCTAAGAAGAGGAGTCTCTCCCCCCCTCCCACTCTGCTTTCCCCTATCCTTGAGTCGCAAGAGCAGGTTATTACTGTGGTCGATTCGTCATCTCTCGTTGCAGAAATGATCGCAGGTTTTCACGACAAGGGTATGGTGTTAGTCCCTGCCTCTTCTCTAACTTCTCACTTAGTTGAATCGAGGCCCACCTCAACACTGACTACTCAGACTAGACAGACTTCTCAGGCCAAGCCCACGGATGAAGTTGGATTCTTAGCGGATCCTTATGGTCAGGACACACTCCCAGACGGTCCCCGAGATTATTTTGCCGTTGGGGACGAAATTCCAGCCGTTATTTCGCCCGGCCAACTGGCCCGCATGGAGCGGCACACAGGCATTTCAGTTTCCCCACTGGACCCGGACCCGTACACGGACAGCTACCGCCCTTCACCGGCCCGCACGGGTCCCCGCACGGCCGGTCCGACCCGCCCGTCCTCTGACTTCCCGTACGAAGATTTTCAGCGGACACGTGAGTTACAAACCGCCCGTACGGGCAACGGAAAACCCAGACTCTCTCTCACGGACAGAAAACCAGAACTCTCTCAAAGCATGATCACACAAGTGAGTGCTTCTGCCCGGTCCGTTCACGGTACAGATACCGTGTCCGCTACCGCTGGCCCGTCACCTGTTCAGCCGTTCACGGCTCCCGCTCGGCCGTCACGGCCCGTCCGGTCCGGTCACGGCACACCCGTGACCGCTACCCGACCCGTCCGCAGCAGAAGCGACGGCTACCCGTTCGACGGCAACGGTTTCAACGGCAACCGTTGTGATGACAACCGCTACTACGGCTCCCGTGATGACGGCTCCGTTCCGGCCTCCACTGGCCGTGAACACCCCTCTGCGAGGAGAAACCCAACGGATGGATTGCCTTCTGGTCATCCCTACGGGCAAGACTCAAACTTTCGGCGAGATTCATCCGCGGAAAATGAATTTTACCCGTCTGAATACGAGGGTTTTGATGACTACGAGACTTACGATGACCCAGGTGTGCGTCATCGCTCTCAGTACACACCACGGACCCCTCTTCGGTCTCCTACCAATGACCGTCAGGAGACGGAATCTGCCTCTCTTCAGGACCATGAGATCCCCCAGGATGAACTCCCTGTGCAGATGGAGCCCATCCCTTCAACTGGGAACTACCAGGGGTACTTGCATATTCTCCAGCCGTTCTGCAGTGACATTAAGCCCATGTCCCAGCCCAACAAGCAACGGCCTGACCAGCCTAATCCGTTTGGACAACTTCTTACGGAGAAAGAACCCCGCCTCGCCTTGCATACGTCGCCTTTCATCCGTCAGATTATTCGGCGGACAGATGCTGACTTGTGGACTACTCCCCCTCCAGTGGAGCAGGAGGACGAAGACACCCCTGCCGCTATGTACACTCCAGAAGCTATCCCTTCTGCCCCGGGACAGTTCATCAAGAGAGAGTTCTTTCCCCCATTCCAATTGGCGAACTCTTTTGTGCCGTTGCCTTCCTTCTCAGATGTGTCAACAAGTGAACGCACAAGTCTGGGCTACAGAGCAAAGAACAGATTCGCTCTTGTCGACATCTCCCAACAGTCGTTCAACAACCTCGAACGTTCTGTGTTCTCGATTCTAAGGGCATCTTCACTAGCCACCTCTATGCTCCAGTCCCTGCCGCAAATAGTGGGCTCTACCCCAACCAAACAGCCTGAAGACTTTCAGTTGAGTCAGGAGATCGATGAGCGAGCTCTTGGTGTCGCTCTCGCTTCGCTCTCCCAGGCGGTCAACTCTATTGCCTATGTCGCTTCGTCGTCCAAGACTCAGCTCGCTGCCCTATACAGAGACTCAGTGCTAGCGAAATCCAGCGTTTCTCTGTCCACCTTCGAAAGATCGAAGATTCGCTCCTGTCCTTCGACATCCTCTTCGACCTTCCACCCGGCCTCACTCAAGGAGACCCTGGATGAGGCGAAGAAACGTAAACACGAATTGTCTCAGGAGCACATCATGAGTTGGGCCCGACGTTCGGCGAACCGTGAGTTCGCTCCCCCGCCGGCAAAGCGACCTCGTCCTGATCAGAGACGGCCAAGTTACGTCCCTTCTCGGGGCATGGCTTCCAGAGGACGCTCTTCCCACCAACCGTCCTCTCGCCAACACGCTCATCCTCCGCGCCCCCCTCACCAGTTCCAACCCTCCACCTCGCCCCGTGGGGTCTCATCCTCTGGGCGGCGCGCTGGCTGGCCGGGTCATGCCCGGTATGCCCGAGCACCGTTCAGGGGACGGAAGCAGCATTTTCAGTAAAGCCCGCTCCTCCTTTGAAGGATCCGGCACTCTCGGCCAATTCAAGTGCCGGTTCCCTGTTGGAATGCCTTCCAGCATGGGAACGCTTGGTCGCGAGCCCCTGGATCCTTCAGGTGGTGCGGGCAGGCTTCCGGTTCCCGTTTTCTCGGGAACCTCCCCTGTCTTCCTCCCCCATCTCCTTCCCCCCCCCCCTCGGACCCAGCGAAGCTCAACGTCCTTCAAAAGGAGATCGACTCCCTGCTCCAGAAGTCGGCCATCGTCCCGGTGGTCCCTACGGACCCTGGCTTCTACTCCAGACTCTTCGTGGTGCCCAAGAAGAACGGGGAGTTTCGTCCGGTCTTGGACCTTTCCCCCCTCAACAAGTTCATCCGAACCCCAAAATTCAAGATGGAGACTGCCGCCTCCATCCGTCTGGCAGTTCATCCAAACGACTGGTCGACGTCCATCGACCTCAAGGACGCCTACTTTCACGTGGCCATCCACCCTTCTCGACATCGCTTCCTGAGGTTCGTTTGGGGACAACAAACCTACCAGTTCGTGGCTCTGCCCTTTGGGCTATCCCCAGCTCCATGGATCTTCACGAGAATCGTCAAGGAGTTAGCCCGCCTGGCCAGGGCAAGATCGATCCGCCTGCACATCTACCTCGACGATTGGCTTCTGCTGGCCTCTTCCCGCAGTCTCTGCCGTTCCCACACAGACACCCTGGTCAAACTATCTCGCTCTCTGGGCTTTCGGATCCACGATCAGAAATCAGATCTCGTCCCTTCAACCACCTTCTCCTACCTGGGAATGGTGTTCGACACCGTACGGTTTCGTGTCCAGCCAACTCAGGACCGAGTCCTCAGCCTGCTGAACTCAGTGACTCTTCTCAGACAGAGATCTTCGGCGTCAGCCCGGCAACTCCTCCGGCTTCTAGGGCTGATGGAGTCTGTTGCGGACCTACTACCATTGGCCAGAGTCCACAAGAGGCCTCTTCAACGCCACCTCTCGGCCAGGGCAATCTCACATGTGCCTCTCGATCACCAGATAGAGCTAGGCCCTTGGTTCCTCGAGTCGACAGCCCAATGGGCGAAGATCTCTTGGCTCAACGACGCAGTTCCCATCCGTCCGCTTCAACAGCAACGGTTCCTCCACACGGATGCGTCTACGGCTGGATGGGGAGCACATTTAGACAACGAGGAGGTCTCAGGTCTTTGGACCCCGTCGGAGTCCCTTCTACATATCAACCTTCTCGAGCTGGAGGCGGTTGCTCGAGCTCTCAAGGTGTTCGCCCCCCTCCTCTCGGACTTTTGGGTCACTGTCTGCGGCGACAACACCACAGCCCTTTCATACCTACGCCGCCAGGGCGGCACTCGCTCCGTGCTACTCTCAAAGAAAGCGGAGGAGATCCTGCTGTGGGCTCAAGCCAACCACACCTTCCTCTCTGTGGAATATGTTCCTGGAAGACTCAATGTTCTGGCGGACCAGCTGAGCAGGAAGGGCCAGATCCTCCCAACGGAGTGGACAATTGCACACCAATCTCTACTTCCTCTGTGGGAGTCCTGGGGCAAACCTCACGTGGACTTGTTCGCCACCAAGTACAACTCAAGGCTTCAGCTCTATGTTTCTCCTATGAGGGACCCCCAGGCACTGGCGCGCAACGCTTTCTCCATACCCTGGACAGGCATGTCGGCATATGCCTACCCCCCGACATCACTCCTTCCGAAAGTCCTGGAGAAATACTCCCGCGACAAGCCTCGGCTGATCATCGTCGCCCCGTTCTGGGAATCCAGCCCCTGGTTCCCCGAACTAGTCAACCTGTCTCACACACCTCCCTTCCGGCTGCACCTGACAGACCGCACCCTGCTCCAGCCTCGCACAGGAGTCGGTCACGCAAGCCCAGAAACGTTTCAGCTGACCGCATGGCTACTATGCGGTCAGGCCTGCAATCACGAGGGATCCCATCCAGAACCATTGACCTCATGCTGAAAGCCAGGAGACAGAGTACAAACAGACTCTATGACATCAGGTGGGCCTCATGGTTCGAGTTCTGCTCTTCTCACGGTTTCCCCCCTCTGAACCCTTCAGCCTCTGAGTTCGCTCGATTCCTCTCTCACCTACATCTGGATAGGGGTCTTTCGGCTCAAACGCTCAACGGGTACAAGGCCGCTGTGTCTCATACTGTAGCTGTTTCTAGAGGCAAGAAGTCTCCCTCCTTCTCGAGTTCAATAGAGGTGTCGCATGTCATTGATGCAGTTCGCAACCTGTCGGTTACTCGGTCAGTTAGGTTTCCCCAGTGGGATATCTTCCTCGTCCTGTCATTCCTCAGGGATTACTGTGAACCCATGTCGTCTCTGTCACTCAAGCTCCTCACCTTTAAGACTGTCTTTCTGGTTTCACTCGCCACGGCTAGGCGTGTTAGCGGCGTCCACGCTCTTAGCGGTTTAGATAGCGACATCGAGTTCTCATCTGATCCCCAATCTGTGACACTGTCTTTTTTGCCAGAGTTTCGGGCTAAAAATCAGCCCTCCCAGACATCTTCTCCTTCTGTCACCATTCAGAGCATCAAGCAGATCCTCTCACAGGATGATGAAGATAGGTTCTTATGCCCTGTCAGGGCTATTAAGTTCTACCTGAAGAGAACTTCCTCGTTTAGGGGGCAACGACGTAGGCTGTTTATCTCTCTGAATGAGAGGTATGCTAAGGACATAATCAAATCCACCATTTCCCGATGGTTAATTTGTACTATTAAGCTAGCCTATGCCCACGCCGACAAAGCCTTGCCCCTCAACCCAATACGGGCCCACGAAATCAGGGCCATCAGCGCCTCTCTCGCCATGATCAAAGGTGTCCCCTTGTCCCACATCATGGAGTCTGCATTCTGGCGATCCCAGTCCACCTTCAGCAGCTTTTACCTCAGGCATTACTCTGCCCGCAGACAGGACAACACCTTCGGCATCAGGAAGGCTGTCCTGGCTCAGACCCCGGTCTCCCTGAACTAAGGTAACGTGATGGGGTACTTGTGGTTTGTATGCATATTCATGCTTTGTTGGGGGGGGTATGTGGGTTTTATGTGATCGGCACATGTGGTCCCCCCCCCCGTTCCCGGGAGACCTGCCCATGGATACCCAAGCAATTGGCCCCTATGGGGTAGGCTGTATTGACTAATTGTTGTTTTTTCTCTAGGAGTTCAACAATGTTTCTTGCCCACCTCCTCGTTGGCAATCAACTCAGTTCGTAGTGAAACGGTAACATGATAGAATAGATTGTTTGATTTAGATTAATATATCTATCTATTCTATCTATATACTTACCGTTTCACTACGAGTAAAGATTCCCTCCCATCCTCCCTCCTTTGTGAACCATTGTTTTACTCAAGTTTCAGGAAAATTTATCCTGATTTGAAATAGCCGCTACGGAAGTGACGTCACCCGGATCATATCATCGGCTATATGCACGGTAACCGTGCCAAGGGAAGTGATTTTAGTCTTATTTAGACTATGTCTTTGGTAAATTGGCATTTGCCCCAAGTTGGAAGAGTAAACTCAGTTCGTAGTGAAACGGTAAGTATATAGATAGAATAGATAGATATATTAATCTAAATCAAACATTTACAAGTAAATACATTGCTAATGTTTTGTGTCTTTTATCATTTTGATTTTCTGTGTGTGTGTGTTTGTCAGGCCAACTGCATCGACTCGACTGCACCATCAGAGGCGGTGTTTGCAGGTGAAGTGAGCAAGCTGAAGTCGGAGAAGATCAAACCCATCGAACAGCTGACGCTGGAGCCCTACGAACGAGATCACGCCATCGTGGTTGGCGTTTACAGGTGATGATAATGACTAAATTTATAATATATAATAATAATAATAATAATAGCAAAATGAAGGCGGAGAAGATCAAACTGATCGAACAGCTAACGCTGGAGCGAGATCATGCCGTGGTTTTGGGCTTATACAGGTGATGTTAATGATAATGAATTTATGATATAAAATATATAATAATAGCAAGCTGAAGTCGGAGAAGATCAAACCCATCGAACAACTAATGCTGGAGCCCTACGAACGAGATCACGCCGTCGTGGTGGGCTTATACAGGTGATAATAATAACAATAAATTTATAATAATAATGATGTTCGTCCATCCCAAGGGATGACGACCATCCGTCAACAGTTCCAATGCCAAAGGGTTCAGGATGTGGGGTGGGTACGAAGATGATTGATGAGTCCGATGAGGGCCTGGAAGGCTTTGTGACAGTGGGGACTGGAAAGAGAGTTGAGAGGATCTGTTGGAGTTGGAGAATTGCTGCTGCTCGTGCGATTTTTTTCGCGCTTCTCGACGTGCCTGGGCTGTCTCGATTCGGTGAGCCTCGAACTTGGTGACTGCACCACGCCATGCTGATCGGTTTTGGGCCAAAGTTTCCCAGGAGAAAAGGTTGATGTCAAAGTCCTTCAGGGACACTTTGAGGGTGTCCTTGAACCGTTTCTTTTGCCCTCCATGGTTACTTACATGCACCGAACTGGAGTTCTTCAACAGTTTAATAATAATAATAATAATAGCAAACTGAAGGTGGAGAAGATCGAACAACTGACACTGGAGCCCTACGAACGAGGTCATGCCGTGGTGGTTGGCATTTACAGTCGATAATATAATATTGACAGTAAATTTATAATATATAATAATAGCAAACTGAAGGCAGAGAAGATCAAAACGATTGAACAACTGATGCTGGAACCTTACGAACAAGATCTTTTTTTTTGTATTAGGTATACCACCATGCCGTGATGGTTGGCATTTACAGGTAAAGATAGTAATAACCACTGTTTAAAAAAAAAAAAAATGGAAAAAATAGTTCCCCCACGTTCTGGAAGTTCTGTGCTTGTAACTTCCTCTAACCTGTCACTCTCTTTGACTCTGCCATTTCCTTTTGCTTTCTGTCATCTGCTATCTTTCTATCTCACTGGTCCATCTTCCTGCCTTTTTTTGTATAAATTCTTACAAAAGATTTCTTCATCCAAAGTCGGACATGCTTGGCCTAACTATTTCTTAGTTAGACGCATAACGGCAGCATGATGCATCTATGCTCATGTGACAGGAAACTGAGTGAACGAAGAAGAAGAAAAAGAAGTTTTAAAAAAATAACAAACCTTTATAAAGAGAAATACCATAAAATATTTAGGTAATCCCCTGAAAAATCTATAGACATATTTTGCACAGTGATTCTGATCCCCGTAGTTACGAAGGTGGAATTAACACTGAATAATAGTGTAGAGTGGCACAGAGGTAACGCGTTCGCCTCGTGTCAAGTAAACCCGAGTTCGAACCTGGGTGCAGGGGATTTTTCCTCTTGCTTTGCACTGGGCCTTACGGTCTGAGGCTTTCGGATAAGACGATAAACCGAGGTCCCATGTGCCCATGCACTTAGCACATGTTAAACCCAGTGGCAACGAAAAGGTTGTCATTTCATAAAAATTTACCACCACCCCCTCCCCCCTTTCCTTCCTCAGTCACACTAAAATCGCATGCAAAAAAAAAAAAAAAAAAATGGGTGGCGCGCCTCTGGCTGCGGCATGTTCTCCAGGTGGGAGCAACCCGAATTTCACAGAGACGCCTCTGTGACTATAAAGTACCTAGTAATAATAATGACAATAATCCAAATTATAATAATTACAGCTAACTGAAAGCAGAGATGACACTGAACGAGCAACTCCACGCTTGAACCTTGAACCTTATGAGCGTTTTTTAAAATTTCAAACACAACATTTCTAAGTTTTTAAGTCAGTTTGTAGATTTAGAGAGATACATTTTCAATGGCTTGTACCCACGTGTCGTCATATCCGGCCACAAGGAGCGTGCCATATTATCATGGAGACCGCCATCTTAGTCAGTAACTTTGTTTAAAAAATGCCAGATCGATGCTGTTTACACACAAATCTGACTAAGATGGCGACACTTCCGTTGGAAGGGTCGAGATGCGCACGCAGGTGGGGGGGGGAGCCATAGTGTTTCTCTTCAGTTGTGTGTTGGCTTTGTGTTGTTGTTTCTGTTTATCCCATGGGTCCTACTCTTTCATTTTTACACTGATTTCAGTGTTTTTAATTTGACCAGAAACTGAACTTCCGTTTTTTGTAATTCATCCAACAACAACAAAAATGACCACAAGCGATTTGGGGCGTTTTGAACTTAGTTGTTTTTATCTTGGAAGTTTACAAAGGCAATGCAGACCTGTTTACTCTTCTCTTTTTGAGTAGTATTCTACTCAATTTGGATCTCTACTACTCTTCAGAATTGAAAATAATGCTCTTTAATTCTTGATTACTACTCATTTTCAGTGAACATTGTTTGATGGTGAAAATGAATAAAGCTACACATTTTGCACCAAAACTACTCATTTCAGCTATCCAGACTACTCAAGATTTGTGTAGGGGGTAAACAGGTCTGGCAATGTAATCATTTTATAAGGCTTATCAAACTCAAACTGTCTCTGTCTATCATTTTAACTGTCTGTCTGTCTCGTTATATCTCTCTCTTAAGTTGCCCCCCTGAATCGTCCGACGGGGCGCTGCCAGGGTCATGGGTCCCTGGACCCCTGCCTTTCATTTTTTTTTTCATTTTTGGGAGTTGCACCCACGTTATTACATTTAGACCAGTTGTTAATATTGTTGCTTGTGTGTTTTCTCGTTTTGTTTCAGACCGCCTCCGAAGAAATAAAATCCAGTTTTTCTCCTCGACACCTCCTTCGCATCCGTTCGTTACGTCAGCAGACTTCTGTGGGTTTCACGCATTTGTGGAGCGGATGTTTGAGACACGGAACGGATTACGCAAAAAACCCTACACCAGGGGGAGAGAGATATCTCATGCAAACATTGGCTCTTCGAATAATTATAGTATCGAAAAGAAATTTATTCATTTTCGCTAGATATAAAAATCATGTTGTAGCAGGAAATTTGTTAATGTAAAAGATTGGAAAATTGTTGTTGTTTTTTCTTCTTTTTTTTGGGGGGGGAGGGGTGACAACAACAAACAATTTGCATGTGTGAATTTTTTTATATATTGGATTGTGACTTTTTTTGTGAGTTTTGTGTTGGTTAAGAAGATGAAATTCTGATTTGACTTGACATTGTGTTTGCCTACGTGAAGGTACATTTCATAGAAAATTGGCTGATGCATGTACTTTGTTGGATTTTTTAGGTGGTGGCCCTAGGTCAAATTGGTCTTATGTTTTTATGTAAGTTCTTTAGTGCGAAAGTGTGTTGGTTGCAGAGATGGGGGGGATAAAAAGGAGGGAATTATTAAACCGGTACTGCAGTTGTTTTTCTTCATAACAACCCCTTCACTGCCCCAGGGAGGAAAAAAAAAAAGAGAAACTGTCTTCTTTGTTCTTATAACATGAAAAAGAGACCCATTGGACTCGATCTGGGGGGGGAAAAGGCCTAGAGATTGATCTTTCCTGATTTGTTTTAAAACAAAAACTGTCATTCCAGAACTATGACATCAAAAGTTATGACATCATCAATGACATCACACACCCTGTAGCAGAAACCGGCTGTTACGAAATTTTGATTTTGACTAGCATTGTTACGACAGCGTTGATATCATTCTTTGATATAATTGCCCCGTGTGAATGTGTGTGATAATACGTAGGGGAGGGATGAGGTGTGGATGGAGTGGGTGGTATTTTTTTGGTGGTATTTGGTATATTCAAGTCACATTAGGGCTGCTCTCCTCGGGAGAGCTCGGTTTTATGCATTGGCTCAAACCAGTAGAGCTAACATTAGGTATTAGGTACTTTATGGTCACAGAGAAGTCTCTGTGAAATTCGGGTTGCTCCCACGTGGAGAGCATGTCGCAGCCAGAGGCGTGCCACCCATTTTAAAAAAAAAAAATTTGCATGCAATTTTTGTCACTGATGGGGGGGGGGGGGGGGGGGGGGGGGGGGTAAATTTTGACCAAATGACAACTTTTTCGTTGCCACTGGGTTTAACGTATGCTAAGTGTATGGGCACACAGGACCTCGGTTTATCGTCTCATCCGAAAGACCGTTAAGGCCTAGTGCAGAATGAGAGGAAAAAATCCCCTGTACCCAGGTTCGAACTCGGGTTTACTTGACACGAAGCGAACGCGATACCACTGTGCCACTCTACAATAACATCGTTATTCAACTTGTCAAGGTGCCGATCATTCAATAGGAATTGCTCGGGAATAATTAAGAGGAGTAATTTCATGGTGTGTGGGAGTGATCTTGCCTAGTTCGATCGGTCAGACAGGGGAAGTTACGCTACCATCAGGTAGATCCCCAGCTCTCGCCTCGTGTGTTTGGGTAGAACACCATGCGTCATTTTAAAATTGATGTCATATATATTTTTACGTCACATTTTGCAAGTTCTCTCAGTTTGTGGATACTGGCCGCCCCTCATTTTTTTTATTAAAAAAAATGTTTCCAAGTCGCGGACTCACATCCTACAGTTTCAAGCTTCGACGCCATTGTTGCTATAGTTTTGACCGAGTAAGTCAAGGTAATGAACTCGCAATTTCCACGAAGTGCTCTCCCCTAGTTTTTTCCCAAAAATCATCTATTCCAACATGCCGCCGTTCATTTATTCATGTCATTTTACTGCTCTCCGTTTTCCATTCATTCACATTCAGTTGTTGTTTTTTTCTTAGAACTTCTTCTGCGTAACCAGGGCCTGTATTCACGTTGAGATAGCATGAGACTTAGCATGATGCTAACTTAGAAGCTCTTCCAAAAGTCCTATTAAATCCTATATTGGACATTGGAAGAGCTTCTAAGTTAGCATCATGCTATCTCAACGTGAATACAGGCCCAGGCCATAAGGCCATACAGGGTAAGCTACGTATGTGTCTGGTTTTCAGTTTTCAGTGGTCTTTCCCCTGCATACAATGCAGCGGACGCATTCCAATTTCAGAGGAGCTCAAAGGAGAAAAATTATTTGGAAGATTTTTTCTTGAGAAAAAAAAAGGCACGAATAAACAAACAGGTCTGAAGATGTTTTTTTGTGTTTTTTTCTTAGCGTCTGATGAACTGAAATGGGCCACTGGGAATAACTCTCCCCCATATTGGCCACTGCAACGACCACCTTTTGCAAGAATGCCCTTGGTGGGTGGGGGGAGATGCTTGAGTACTGACCAAACAAGGGTTTAACGCCAATAACCTTATTGGGGGCCACTGAATGGCTGCCTTTTGCAAGAGTGAATGCCCTTTTGGATACTGACCAACAAGGGCTTAACTCTTGCCGTCAAGGGCGTTAATAACCCTAGTTGCAATGGCCAATAGTATGCAGATGAAAACGTGCTACCTCACATTTTTTGTGTTCAATCTTCTTGCTTTCAGAATGCTAAGCTGGAATACTAAATTCAAATTTGGAGATTTTTATGCCATGTAAATAAAATACTGAGACGATTGTAGTTTGTTTGTTGTGTCTGTAAGAAGTCTTTTTGTTTTTCTTTGTCCTTGTGCGCTTTTTTTTCCTTCTCATCACTTTCACTGTAAGCAGTGGTGGGGTTTTTCTGCTCGCCACTTTTACTTCTTTTTTTTTGTGGGGGGGGGGTAGGGTTTAATGATTTTGCTGTCCTGGAACATTTCTATTTTCTTGAAAGTCTCCGTAATTTTTCGAGTGCTGGAAAACATGCACACACACACTCTCTTTTTCTCTATCTCTGTGCTTTTTTTGTGTGAATACAGACCTGTTTACTCTACTCTTTTCAAGTAGTATTCTACTCAATTTGGACCTCTACTACTCTTCAAGACTGAAAATAATGTTAATTATAGATTACTACTCATTTTCAGTGAACAGTTGATGGTTTAATGAATAAAACTACACATTTTGCACCTAAACTACTCATTTCAGTTATCCAGACTACTCGAGACTTGTGTAGAGGGTAAACAGGTCTGTGAATATGTGGAAGAGAAAGAATATACATGTACTTAGCTATGGTTTCTTTTTGTAACTCACTCCCAATGAACAGGGGATGTGGCCTACTCATCAAAATCAAAACAAGGGTCAAGTGTCTTCTCTCCAGGCATCAGAATTGTCCGAGGATTTTTTGCAAATTTCAAAAGATTGAAAGCTTGCTGGCAGAGGATTTGTCTTTGTTTCTGAACGTTATTCCTTGCTGTTAACCCCTTGACTGCCAGAGAAAATGAAAGAAAACATCATTGTACAAATCATGCCATTAAAAAGACAACTGATAGAGCCAATCTGGCAAAATGGTCTGGGGATATAATTCTCTTTGACTGTGCAAGAGCCAAAAAACAGAATATCAGAGTTATTCCTCTTCATCTGATGACGTCAATATCAGTGATGTCATCAAGTCAGTACGTGATACGTTTATGGCAGTCAAGGGGTTAAATAACTAAATGTTCACATGGCACTGGGTGTGCCCCCAGAGTGTTTAAGCTGGGGAACGAAAACAACAAATATAATGTTTTAAGTCATTTGTTGATGAAACATGCCATTTTGGTGATGTTGGGAACAACATATTTCAGTGGTTTTTTTTTGCTGTCCCATCTTCTGGGCCGTACAGTGCAGGGGTACATGTGGGTGTGCCTGAAGCCAGAATTCAGGCAATTTGATGCAGGTTCAGGCAGTAGTTTGCCTGAAGAAAAGGCTCTTCTAATGGACTTGTGCTCTTGAACAGGGTTCGTACGATCTTTAAAGGTCGGTAAAAAACGCCACCAGATTTTTAAGCCCTTAAAAAGTCGGTAAAAACAGCCATTTTGTTCAGAGTTTTTAAAAAGTCTTTATTTTTTTTCAACAGGCTTATCCTTCCCAGTACATAATTTGACTATCAGTTGTATTCAGAACAAAATGCCCCAGTACAAATCCTGAAAAATCTGGTATGTCACTGTGTATTTGGTGTTTGATATTTTTGTATATACAAGTCACAGAGACTTATCTCTGTGAAATACGGGTTGCTCCCATCTGGAAAGATCGTCGCCGCAAGCGCAGCGCCACCCATTGTATATGTGTGTGTGTGTGCATGTATTACCGTCATATACAGTCCTTATTTGGGGGGGAAAGGTCTTTAAGAAATCTTTAAAAAGTTTGTAAATTTGGAAGGGAAACATCTGTATGAACCCTGTTGAAGTGGCTGCTATATCAAGGGTTATGATAGAAAGTTCAGGCAAAAGCTTAGGTCACACTGCATGCACCCATGACAGTGGGGTTACTCCCACGCTGCTCGTTCCGAATCCCAATTCACAGCTACACCCTGGCTTATTCGTTCGTAGAATCCGAGACCAGCAGTCCAAGGGGAGCAAATCTATGTTAGGCTGTCAGGAGGTAACCAACCGAGGAGACACTGCACTGCTGCTGAATCACTTCGGTGGAGTTCAGTGGAGCCTGTTAAAACACTAACCTACTGACGACACTTCTCTTAGCTGTGGAGCCAGCGTGAGTGAGGTCCTCCTCCAAGGGCGCCACCACGACCGTCCACCGACAGCTCCTCAGAACACACTGATCCCCATGACTTTGACCCAAACACACCAAGGCATAGACTGGATTGGAAACCAAAACTGAGGTCACCATGAGAGCAGGGCATGCAAAGCCATAGAATTTTAGACATTTTTCTTTTTTTAATGGTAGATGGAAATGAGGCGGATAACTACGATCAGGATGATAATGCCATGGAGTTCTGTATCGGTCTGAGACTACATGACAGGGCTCTATTCTATGCTTCCTTTCATAATGATATCCTGGCACTAACCAGGCCCGAGAACTACAGACACCTGCAGTGTTGGTCTTGAAATTAGAGCAACACTCTCAGAATCGCATCCGTTAAAGCGGATGAAGCTCGACTGTATGGTTTCAGTCTTCCCATTGAGCCCATAGCCACTCACTCTGCCTCTGATGGGATTCAAATCCGTGACCCCCCAGCCAGTAGTCCACTACGCCACGGCAGCTGACATTTCAGTGTTGCTCCTTGACTCTGGGACCTTTATGGCCCTTTTTCCGCAGTTTGCAGAGGATTGGACCTCGAACAATTCTGATGCCTAGTATTCTCCCTTTTTTAATATCTCTCTCCTTCACAGACACACTCTCTTTCTATCTCTCTCATACTGAAACCAAAACAACTGAACCAATCTGAATAATAATTCTTATTGTTGTCCACCACCATGCAATATTTTCCAATTATAGTATTTATAACAATTTCTTTTAAACTCTTGTTTATCGGTAACTATTAATGAATTAATAAAATAACATCAAAAGCAATATGCAGCAGTTAAATGAGCAAAGTTTGATCATTTTTATTTGAAATTACAGAACTGGAAAAACATGTTATGCAATGTTTATGAGCCGTTGAATGAGCCATTCAATAGTCAAGAATGAAAAAAACAAAGGTCTGAAAACTTAATGTAACAAAACTATGAGGGGAGGGGGAGGGGAGGGGGGAACAATGGTGAAACCTGCAAACAAACCTGTTGGGGGGAGGGGGGGGAGAAAAAGGGGGTGTGGTGGGGAAAAGAACACAAAAAACAACAACCGTAAAACATTAGAAACGATCCCAATGAGGAAATTGTTTCAGGATGTTTCATTAAATGACGTCCATTAATTCAGGAACCGCTTCTATTTCACCTGACGGAACAACATCAGTCTTCCTAGGCCTCTGACCATTGACATGGGTGCAACTCCCCAAAATGAAAGGCAGGAGTCTATCAGGCATGGTAGACCGCGAATCGCTGAAAATCCGCTAAACAGTTTGAAACAAAATGATAAAAAAAATGCATTGAAATGGCATGAAAAAGTGAAAAATTCACTCTCATTTATTGAATTTTCGGTAAAGGTAAAGATGTGCCACCCCCCATGCATTTCTCGGTTAATTGTATTTTTCCGTTTTTGCCTTTCTTACCATACATAAAGCTGTATTTTAGGAACATTTTCAGCTAATAACCTTTTTGGAATACTAACCCTAACCCTAACCCTAAACCTAACCCTACCCCCCAATGTACTGCAGTACACCGCGATTTGTCACAGTTGTGGTTCGTTGTGTTTTCCCGTCTTATACGGTGGGGGGTAGGGTTAGGGTTAGGGTTAGTATTCCAAAAAGGTAATTAGCTAAAAATGTTCCTAAAATACAGCTTTATGTATGGTAAGAAAGGCAATAACGGAAAAATACAATTAACCGAGATAGGTAGGGGGGGTGGCACATCTTGACCTTTACCGAATTTTCTTTGGACCCCCGGCCATTTTCCTTGAAAACCACTTTGCCCCCAGGCAGGGTACAGAGGCAGAGCCCTGTCGGACGATTCAGGGGGGGGTAACTTGACAGACAGACAGTTTGAGTCTGATAAGCCTTGTAAAATTATTACATTGCATTTGTAAGCTTCCAAAATAGAACAACTAGACTAAGTTCAAAACGCCCCAAATCGCTTGTCAATTTTTTGCTGTTGGATGAATTTGTTTTAAAGTTTTAAAGTTCAGTTTCTGGTAAAATTAAAAATACTGAAATCAGTGTAAAAATGAAAGAGTACAGCACCCGTGCATGATACAAAAATACCCTTAAAGACCCAGCACGTCACGTGTCAAAATCATGGTTTTCACGTGTTTTCCCTCTTAGAGCTGGTAAGAAATCTTAAGAAATCTTCCTTACATAAGAGGGAATATGGCACGTGACGTGGTGGGGTCTTTATAACCCGGTATCTTTTTTACACTTTCTCCTTTAACCTAGCCTTTGTACTCCATAGCCTAAGTTGAAGAACCTGAATTTGTTCAACTCCTGCAACATCTTGCTCCTGCAATGGTCAACTTAGGACGCTCATTTCACCGCCAGGGGGCAATCAAACCAGTAGGGGCTTAGTGCATGATATTCTTAGTTGGGGGTAGTGAGAGAGAGGGAGATGAGTCCCACTGGAGTTATCCAGTGGTTTTGAGTTATCAGTTCTCCATCCGCTTTTGAGTTATCAGTTCTCCACTGTAATTCTTTATCTTACTCGATTGGGTTCTTTTAATCTAAAAAAAAAGAAAAAAGTCTTCTTGGGCCATCAAAAAAGCTGAAATCAGCAGAAAGGCTGAAAATTCCCATACATAAATTTTCAGAGGATTTGACCTTATGTTAGACAATTCTGATGCCTGGTTCCATCAACAATCAACAATAGTCTAAGACCAACACGTCTGTTTAACTGATTAAAATTTCAAAACCATAACACGTAATCATTTTGTGTGTAAAAAGCACAAACTGTAAAAATATCAAACCAGATAATTCCGTTTGGAATGCAAAGAAGTAATTATATTATGGACTTTGAAAGACAAAACAAATTGTACACGTAAATTTGCATTATATTATGTACATGAAATATTGTACATTATTCCATCTGCATCGTCATCTCCAAAAAACCCGTTCATGTTCTGAATACATCTGCATAACTAAGGGGCAAATTTCCTTTGTCCTCACCCCTTTCATTCACTGTAGAAACACCAACGTAGCCATATTCGCCCTTTACTCAAATGGCTTTTATCATTGGTTGACATTAGCCTGTAAGTAGGGGCCAACAGTAACATGAGAGCTGTACAATAGATTTTCTACAGTAATGAAAAATCATGGTACAGTTTTACTCGTGGAAGACTATGACTCTTAAACGAGGGGGGGGGCTTGCACCGGCTCTTTGGGGACCCTCCTCAACGCCAGCTGTGTCCTCAAATCCCTTTGGCCGAGAGAGTTGAGATGTACCCTGGGCAAGGCATCTCCACTGTAAACAAATTCTCGCCCAGCCCACCAGAATAGTATCTTGCTATCTGGCAGTTGTTGTCGAAAACCGACCAACTAGCATACAAATTTGCATATATAGCCATTAACAATTCACAACACGTTAAAAGGCACGAACAACCGATTGCAGCGCTTCATCAATCTTATACTTTAAGAAAGGACACGCCACGTTTTGGCACACTAAGCACAAAAAGCTAAAGCCAAGGCACGGTCATAATTCAAATGACCAAATGCCAAAGGGTGCCTTTAGCTTAACAGTGTAAAATCTATGAGGTAACTAAAATGACTACTAAGGCACCCCCACAACCACAGAGTAAACTTTTCTTTCTTACAATACATACAAATGCATTCATAGCTAGACCCTTTCGCCGCCAGTCAATTTTCCAGCCACAATATACCATTAAAGTTAACTGGGTACAGACATTTTTTTATCTGCAAAATTGTGAATTCCTCTGTGACATGTATAACATTAGGCCTATCCTTACCTCCCAAAATTAAGAAAATAGGGTCTTCTCTGATAACAGACCCTGATTTGATGCCTTTTAGTGACATGGGTGTTAAACCATTGTGGTGTATTGCTTTTATTTCAATTGCAATGCTTTGGAGAACCAAATCAAAAAGATCAGCAGCCAAGCCAAAGTATATTTAATGAACACACAAAATATTGATTTAACATTTACCCACCCACCCCCAAACCCAAACCATTAAAATTTGAATCAACTGTTGCAGTTTTTATTCAGTCATGGTACTTATGTTTTAAAAAAAAAGAGTGGGGACATTGTGAAGGGGGTGGAGATGGGGTGGGGGTGGGGATTAAAAAAAAAGGATGGATATATGACACAAATCTTTACAGCATCTGTGACTTGAGTATTGTTTAAACAAAAAAAGAAAGTGTGTACGAGTGTGACTGTATGCGCGCATGTGTGTGTGTGCGCGTGCATGCAAGTGTGTGTGTGCATGCAATTGTGTGTTAAGAAAAGAAGAGAGGGGATATGCTCGCATTGAGTACAAACTAGCAATCCTCGCTTTCCACCATTTTCAAAACACTTTGCCAACATACCTGTTCAACCATCTCATCACCTATCAACCATCCTGCACTCTCCGTTCTAGCAGCGAGAAACTCCTCAAAGTCCCCCGCATGAAACTTAAGTCCTTTGGTCACCGATCTTTCAGCTATCAAGTACCCACCATCTGGAACTCGCTCCCCTTCTACCTCCGGTCCGCTTTGTCCCTGTCTGCATTCAAGTCTGACCTTAAGACTCATCTGTTCAAAAAGTTCCTTTCCCCTTCATAATCTCAATTTAATCTCACACACAAACCCTCTGTGCGTGTGCGTATATATATATATATATATATGTATGTGTGTGTGTGTGTGTGTTCTTTCTCTCTGTCTCACCCTCTCTCTTTCTCCATCTCTCTCTTTCTCCCCCCCATTTACCCCCCCCCCCCCCTTATGCCCTTTCCTCTCCTCCTCCCCCTGTCCCCCCCCCCCCCCCCCCCCCCCTCTCCTTCACTCTCTCTGCCTTTCTCGTAATGTTGTTTTACATTCACATATTGTTTGGGAATTTGTGAGCTCGTATGACACCCCCCCCCCCCCCCCCCCCCGATAATTTGTGAGTGCATAAATGGCGTGCGTGTTGAAAAGGTGAGGTGGGTGGGGGTCTGTTTGTCCATGCCGTGATTTTTTCCCCTTTGAAATGGTGTCAATAATGTGTATGTGAAAGGGGTGGGTGGGATGAACGGCATGAGCATTTTTTTCTTATTTTTTTCTTGATTGTTTTCTTTCGTAATATTTGTAAAGCGCTCATGATTTTTTATCATCGAAGAGCGCTATAGAAGCTTTATTTATTATTATTATTATTATTATTATTATATCAGGGTTGTGTAAGGGGTCAAAAAAGAAGAAGACACAGACATAGAAACATGCAAAGAAAATTGAAGAAATGTATGTGTGTGTGTGTGTGTGTGTGTGTGTGTGTGTGTGTGTGTGTGTCAAAATCAAAATTACTTTATTATCTCAACAACAAAAATTACATTGTGGTCTCATGATACAAGGGCCACAGAAAACTAAATATCCATGCATTTGAACAAAACAAAAGGAACAGAGAACAAAAATCAAGGTACACAAAAAAATAATAAAAGCAAAGTTCATCTTACCAATAAACGACAACCTTCTTCATACTCAACGAATGTACCGCCCCCCCCCCCCCCCCTTCCCATCCTCTTCACATCCCCAACCATTCTACCCAATCCACTTCAATCCGCCCCCTCCCACATTGGTACAAAGTATGAACAAAATTAGGTAACACACAGAGCCAGTATACTTTTGAGTCTTCCCCATTCCCCACAACATGCTCCTTCATACACCATTCGCTCTTTACACCCAACCACACTCTTCCTCAGCCCCCCCCCCCCCTCCTCTTACTACTATATCTTTCTTCTTTCTCACACACAGAACCACAAACCTCCTACTTCTTAACAGAGAGTCTGTTGAGTACCTCAATTGATTTGGGTACAAAACTAGATTTATTTCCAAGCGTTCTACAGCGAATAGAGCGGTATCGTCAGATGGAAGTAGTTCATAACCACTTTGACAGGACATGCTTTTCATCACTCACAATCACTCTGGCCTTTCGGATCACACATTTTTCATACAAACTGCACAAATTCTCTTGTTTTCTACCCACGATGTTGCTATTGACATTCATAATTTTGTTTAGAACATTCTTGATCTTTACATTCAAACCTGCAAACCAGCAGACGAACAAAAATGTCACCACAGATTCAATAAAACGGCGATATAAAGTTTGAGGAAGGTCAGCACTTACAATGAATGATATAAGTTTCCTAAGGCAATACATTCTGGT
The DNA here is from genome assembly GCA_017654935.2 of Phymorhynchus buccinoides. Classification (NCBI taxonomy): domain Eukaryota; kingdom Metazoa; phylum Mollusca; class Gastropoda; order Neogastropoda; family Raphitomidae; genus Phymorhynchus; species Phymorhynchus buccinoides. The sequence goes on along the minus strand of CM065709.1, from coordinate 22,629,532 downwards.
TTGGCACTTCTTGTAAACATAGTCAACATGAGAACTAAAAGAGAACTTATTGTCAATGACTGTCCTAAGGTATTTATACTCTTCTACCCTTTCAACTTTCTCCCCGTTAATAATGTCTGGTGGGAGATTTCCTAAAATCAACAATCAATTCCTTTGTTTTTGTGACATTAAGATCTAGATAGTTCTCCTCACACCAAGACACAAATTTGTCAACCTGCTCAAAGTATGTATTGTCCGAGTTGGAAAGATCAACTAAAGCTACATCGTCTGAATATTTCATAACTGGTGTGGACTCTGATCCTTTACATAAATTAGTATACATGGTGAAGAGGACAGGGGATAGTACAGCACCTTGGGGGCAACCAGTTGATACACGCATTGTGGAGGAGAAACATTTTGGTATCTAACTATGTGTGTGTGTGTGTAACTCATCATTTTTTTTTTTTTTTTTCCCATATCGCTCTTCTCCTGACACAGCAGGACTCGTCACACTTTACATGAACAAAAAAAGAAGTTTACCCCACGCACACAAAAGGTATTAAAAATGCATGTACTTAAAATTATTTAGAAGGAAAAAAAATCACTTTATCGCACTCACACAACTCACATTTAAAATACCTACATAAAACACGAATTATTTAATAAAAAAATTAAATTTTGAAAATCTTTACAGGGTTGACTGACAGTGGATGGACAGACAGAAATTAAGAGATATTTTCTGAAAAGATGCGTCTTCACGCCAGTTTTGAAAGAAGACAAAGATGGAGAGCTGAGGAGAGAGAGAAAGGGAGATTGTTCCAGATGTGTGGTGCTTGGAAACGAAAAGATCTGTTTCCAACTGTTTTGTACTTGGTGACAGGTTTGCAGAGAAGTTTTAGGTTGCTTGATCTGAGGTTGCGTTCTGGTATGTAGACAGAGAGGAGAGAAGAGAGGTAGTCAGGAAGAGTGTCTTCGAAATAACGATAGGCAAGAGTGGCCACTTTATAGTCGACTCTCATGTCAACTCTCGCGTTACTAATGTAACAGTTATCAAACCAATCTACAAGCAGGTTCTTTAGTTTTCCGTATCATGCGATAACTTCCCTATTGCTTACCAGTAAATATATTTTCTGTAATAATTATGTCATTATATTGAAATAACAAACATAATAAGAATGGAAGACAAAAAATAAGCCTCACTAATAAATGCTTTTATTTTTTAAAAATTAAAAAGCCAACTGTTTCATTCATCAAAACTCAGTGACTCAATTTAAAATATTAACCAGACTGAAAGAGCAAAGACTAGTATAATATAGTACAGTGGAACCTCCCTTATAAGACCTTCAAAATTCATCCAAAAGGAGGGCTCTTATAAAGGAGGTCATTTTAATACTTACAAAGAAGGGCAATGTCTCAGAGAAGTAGGTCTTATGTGGGAGGGAGTCTTATAATGGGAGGTCTTATAAGGGAGGCTCCACTGTATAACAATCAACAAATTGAAATGTAAATATTGGAATAGTAATATAGTACAGTGGAACCTCCCTTATAAGATCTTAAAAAATCATCCCAAATGAGGTCTTATAAGGGAGGGGTCTTATAAGGGAGGTAATTTTAATACTTACAAAGAAGGGCAATGTCTCAGAGAAGTAGGTCTTATGTGGGAGGGAGTATTATAATGGGAGGTCTTATAAGGGAGGCTCCACTGTATAACAATCAACAAATTGAAATGTAAATATTGGAATAGTAATATAGTACAGTGGAACCTCCCTTATAAGATCTTAAAAAATCATCCCAAATGAGGTCTTATAAGGGAGGGGTCTTATAAGGGAGGTAATTTTAATACTTACAAAGAAGGGCAATGTCTCAGAGAAGTAGGTCTTATGTGGGAGGGAGTATTATAATGGGAGGTCTTATAAGGGAGGTTCCACTGTATAACAATCAACAAATTGAAATGTAAATATTGGAATAGTAATATAGTACAGTGGAACCTCCCTTATAAGATCTTAAAAAAATCATCCCAAATGAGGTCTTATAAGGGAGGGGTCTTATAAGGGAGGTAATTTTAATACTTACAAAGAAGGGCAATGTCTCAGAGAAGTAGGTCTTATGTGGGAGGGAGTATTATAATGGGAGGTCTTATCAGGGAGGCTCCACTGTATAACAATCAACAAATTGGAAAGTAAAAAAACAAAATGCCAAAAAACCCGATGAGCATGTCCATAAACAGTACAGTGGAACCTCGCTTATAAGACCTTCAACAATCATCCAAAATGAGGTCTCATAAGAGAGGGATCTTCTAAGAGAGGTACAACAAAATGCAAAAAACACACGATGAGCACATCCATAAACAGTACAGTGGAACCTCGCTTATAAGACCTTCAACAATCATCCAAAATGAGGTCTCATAAGAGAGGGATCTTCTAAGAGAGGTACAACAAAATGCAAAAAACACACGATGAGCACATCCATAAACAGTACAGTGGAACCTCGCTTATAAGACCTTCAACAATCATCCAAAATGAGGTCTCATAAGAGAGGGATCTTCTAAGAGGTACAACAAAATGCAAAAAAAACTGATGAGCACATCCATAAACAGTACAGTGGAACCTCGCTTATAAGACCTTCAACAATCATCCAAAATGAGGTCTCATAAGAGAGGGGTCTTCTAAGAGAGGTAATTTTAATACTTACAAAGATGGGCAATGTCTCAGAAAAGTAGGTCTTATATGGGAGGTAGTCTTCAGAGGTTCCGCTAGCCTACCAAAAGTTTCGCTGGACAGTATTAAGACCAAGTTACGTCACTTTTGTGATGTTGTCGTCATCATCAGACAAACAGAACGACAGAAAGACGTCAGAGGGGGGTGAGGGGAGAGCTACACGGGGGGTGAGGGGAGAGCTACACAATCTATACAGATAAGAAACCGGAGAGCAGAGAGCGGGAAGCCCACAAGCGGGAACACAACCTTGCTATTTACGTAAGCATGACGCAAAACTTTTATCGCGCATCTGCCTGACGTAGGTGTGTGACGCAGGGTCTTTCCTTACCAGCTCGAAAGAAATTCTCAGGTACCGGTACGCGACACCGATGACATTAATTTTTATCGGTACTAGACCAAAAAATATCGGGGAAAAATGGCATATGCCGGTCTAACGGAACCTCTGAGTCTTATAATGGGAGGTCTTATAAGGGAGGTTCCACTGTAATCAAAATATTGCAACCAAATCCAAGGGTTATAATTTACTGATATTTCTTTTGACCCGTGTGTGAAATTCTGCTTAACATCCTACGGTCTGGAACAGACACATATGGGACATTAGTAGATCTATATAAAGATGGTGGGAACGATCCTGGAGGCAATGCCCGGAGGCAGTGGAACACCAGGAAAGTCCCGATTTTTTAAACAATGCAGATGAGTATAAAGTGCCGGTACTCTTGATCACAGAATTATAGTTACAGTGGATCCTCCATTATAAGACCTTCAAAAATCATCCAAAATGAGGTCTTTAAGGGAGGGGTCTTATAAGGGAGGTAATTTTAATACTTACAAAGAAGGGCAATGTCTCAGAGAAGTAGGTCTTATATGGGAGGGAGTCTTATAACGGAGGTTCCACTGTATTATCAACTATCACGTAACACTCGAAATGAAACAAATCTTGATCAATGAGTTATAAATCATATGTTATCAGATACTTAATTATAAAACTTTTAGTTAATTTACAGAAAAAATACATTTTTATTTCTTTTTCAACTTATTCCTTATTGTTGTCAATATTTTTATAATTTATTGGTGGCAGTGATCAGGGCTCCCAATCGTCCCGCAAAACAAGGGGTCCCAGGGACTCCTTCACTGACAGCATAGAGGGTCCTAGAGGCGGGATAGAGGGTCCCAGTGGCATTGGGAATGCTAAAAAGAATTTTTCTAGTGCATCCCTGGGACCCCCTGCTCATTCTTTTAGAGGGTCCTTGAGAATTCTAGTGCTTCATAGACCCCCAAATGGGGGTCCCTGGGAGCCCTGAGTGATGATGGCGAAGGAAATAGTACAACTATGAGTGTTAAAATGATTGCTTCCTATTTTGTTTGCTATGTATTATTATCACTGTCGCTAGTGAAAATGATGGTGAGGACGAAGGTGATGAGGATATCAGTGTTGTATTAATCCACCATGATTGTCACTGGTATTATTCATGGCATTATGCTATTACTGCTACAGTTCTTGCTCTTGCCGTTGCAGCTGTCATGGCTGTTGCCTCCACGGCCATTACTATGCTATATGTGTGTAAAATGGAGACAAAAAATGTTCCCAAAAAAACAACAACTTATTCCTTATTGTTCTTTGAATTTTTTGTTGTTGATTGGTCTCCTTTTACTCAGAAGGCCAGTTCAGTATTTCTGATTAACGAAGCAGATATTAAAATAATAATTTACCAGGCTTCTTCCATCACACAGACTATCTCAAAAAGATAAATGATTGGCAGTGAACACAACAATTTCTTAATGATGAGCAGTGAACACTTAACAAACGTTTTCATTGACACAAAAATGACAAAACATAATAATTGGCATGTTTGGCTATTTTTTTTAAAAATCATTATCATTTCTTTCAGGTTACATAAAGTCTCTCTTCGTTCAGTTTCCTCCCTTCACTCACTTCCGCTTACACAATGACATCGGTTTTTCCAACTCCAAAAGGAAAAAAAGAAAAATCAATTCTTTTGCCCTAGAATCACATATATCGTCAAGCTTGTAGCATAATTGTCTATTTCACTCCTTTTTTTTAAAAGAAAAACAAAATTTGTTGTGATATGTATTAAGACTTGAGATCAATTTTACAAAATTACATTAGTCAAAATCAAAACTTTTCTCCAAGACTTCAAAAGTAGGTGAAGACTCATTCTGCGGTTCTGTTGCAGACATAACTGAAGAAGAAAAAAAGTTCGACTTAGTAGGCAATTATGCTAAAAAGCCTGGCGACATACATCCTCCTCCGATGGCAACTTTTTATCAGAAAACGAAAAAACACCAAAAAACGTAAAGAAGAACAGCTGCAACCCAAATATGGCACAGACATTTGTGTGGCCATTCTTTCTCACTCTCCACCACCACCACCCGGGTTGGCCGTGACCTTGACGCGATGCCAGGCGTTGCTGAGCACCCCCCGCAGGTTCCAGATGCCCTCTACCTGGTCGGGCTGCACGTTGTAGGAAATGTCCACGGCCTTGCAGATCAGCTCCACCTCCGTCTTCCCCTTGGGGAGGGGAACTTTCGCCTCCCACAGGGACCACGCCCATGATCGGTACTGCGACTGCCCGTTGGGCTGAATCGCCGCCGTGTGCCACGTCTCGCCCCCGTCCGTGGAGACGTCCACGCGGATGACCGCCCTTCCGCCTCCGCTCCAGGCGTAGCCCTTCAGCGTCACCTCCTCCGCCCCTTCCTCCAGCTCTGTGCCTTCCGGCGGGTCGCAGATGGCGGAAATGACGGGCAGCTGCATGATGGCGTCCGAGGTGTCGAAGTCCACGTTGTGCCAGTCGATGGAGGAGTTGAACCCCTTGTAGTCGCGGCGCTGCCAGTGGCACTCGCTCTCCTCGTCGCTGAGGTAGATTCGGTTCAGCCATTTCACCTGCCGCGCGCCCACCACGCCGGGGATGATGACCCGGACCGGGAAGCCGTGGTCGCGGGGGATCTCGTCCCCGTTCATCTCGTAGGCGATGACGATGTCGTCCTTCAGCGCTCGGACTAGCTCTATAGGGATGGACGCGCCGTACACCGACCCCTCTGGTCCTTTGTCCAGCCCTTCGAAGACCACATGCTTCTTCTCGGTCCGGTCGAGGTCGATGCCTGAGTATTTCAGCAGATCGTTCAGCGACACTCCGGACCACTCCGCATTCCCGATGGCCGCCATGCCCCAGTTCAGTCCCTTGACGGACTTCACCTTCACCATTTCGCTGCGCCGGTTCCCCGCGCACTGGAGGGCCACAGTCACGGACTTTTTGGCGAAGCGTTTCCTGAGCTGCGGGAGACTGAAAGTGGCGCCCCGTTGAGATCCTTGCACTTCGAGGGAGTAGGTCTTCGGGTCGATGGTCGGCACGGGAAGATGGTTGCGCACGTAGAACAAATCATTAGGCGTCAGAAATGTCTCCGCCAGGATCTGAGAAGGAGGCTCGGCGTTGAACGGCTTTCGAGAGCTGGGGATCAAAATGGGGCTCCTCGTCGGCTCTTTGGCGTACGGGTCACCTGCCGAGGACTCTTCAAACACCGGAGTTTCCGTGATGTTGCCAATACGGTACTGCTCCGCGATCTCGAGAACGTTGTCATGTTTGTGTACGCCGTACATGTTCCAGAACGGTTCCATGGACCCCCCGGCTGCCAGCAGAATTTTATTGCCGCCCGGGTGAGCCGTGACGTAATCGGTGATGTCGAACACAGCATTTTTGTAGAAGACCCAGATCCCGGTGTCTTTGGTCTTGTGCTTGGCCACTTCGGCTAAAGTGTAGGTGGGGAGTCCTGTTTGCAGAGATCCGAACTTGTCCTCCAACGCCTCTGCCGCTTGGGCCACCTGGGTTTGTCGTGTTTTCCAGTACAGAGCGGCTCCTGAAAGACAAAAAACAAACATTTTTTTGTCTTTTAACAAAAAATATAAAAAAATAGCATTAACTCATTCAAGTCATATATGTCCGGAATTAATAGATAGATGTCAATTTGATGCATTTGCTTCAAAGGAAGTAAAAATCTGTGTGCACACCATACCTTGGTCACTTCTAATCTCGCTTCGCTCCCTTAGACCACAATTTTGCCTCTGACTCTGCTTTTGTAGTGGTTTGTTGCGGGGAACCAATCTGTGTAGAGTTTTTCTATATAGTCTGTATATATATTTTTTAAAAAAGTCTGATCTACCACTTCCCTGTGTCTAAACCTGAAGTAAAAACCCGTAATCTTCTTTCATTTCTCCTTTTGTTTATGTATGTTTTGTTTGTGTGTATGGCTAGAGTAATAATAATATGAGGTTTTTTTACTAATTCAAAATCATTGCGATGCGAACGAGTTAAACTCAAAGGATATAAAAGAAAAGGAGAAAACACCATTGTCACAATTTCAGGCTTCTAAAAATCGTCAGCTTTTTATTTTTCAGGGCTTAAAACTAAATAGGGAGCCAAGAAGTGTGTGTGTATGTGTGTGTGCGTGTGTATGTGTATACTTTGCAGAGCTTCAGATTTTTTACCCATTGATAAGAGGTGATCTCATTCAAATGTACAACATTTTTCACAACTTAGATGATATCAGTTTTGAGTCTCTCTTCTCACCATCCTTGTCTAACACAACTAGAAACCAAGAGGGGAAAGTACAAGTTCAACAGTATAACACTAACAAACGAAAGCATTGTTTCAGTAACAGAGTTGCTAACTCCTGGAACTCACTGCCACCTGAACTAAAAAAAAATGCACCATCTACTAACGCCTTCAAAAATCTACTTAACAAAAATGAAAATTTTAGTGCAATGTTTTATGATTATGATGATTGAAATTGCAATCATACTTTGATTGTTTTTCGCATGCAAATGCAACCTAATTAACCCTTTCACCGCCAGCCATTTTTCAGCAAAACATTTCCATTAAACTTACCTGGGTAGAGAAAAAAATCTGTCTGTAATATTGGGGATTCCTCTGTGACATATTTAAAACAAGGCCTATCTTTACCTCCCAAAATTAAGAGAATAGGGTCTTTGGATAACAGGCCCTGATTTGATGTCTTTTAGTGACATGGGTGTTAAATCATTGTGGTGCTAAAATGCGACGTTGGCGGTGAAAGGGTTAAGGAAAAACATTCTGGATGGGACGTTTTATTGAGGCTTAGGCAGAAGCCAGTCCCTTTACTACTACTACTACTACTACATATTTTTGTTTGTGGCTCAAGCCACAAACCTATAACTCACTTTGTCGGTCGGTCGGTCGGTCTGTCGGTCCAAAATTGTCAGTCTTCAAATCGAGGCTACACTTCAAATTGAGGCCGCTCTTTAAAATGATGTATTTTAAAAGCGTACAAAATAATACACATACGTAATACAGACACTGCAACAGACACGACGAGTATGCGGTGCTTCTTTTGATGAGCATAAGTAGGATACATAGTTTTAAATGTTTTCCAAAAGATATAAAAAGTTACGAAATGGTGCACAGATAACATTCTGGTTTACAGATTAAAATTATTGAAAAGCCAGGGGAGGTGACTCATGATTGGAGTGGTAAAAATAGACCGCGTGCCACAAACTATTGTGATTTCACACGCTTGTTTTAATTACAACGCATGTCAACACCTTTTTGATGGGCTCTTAGGGCACATCCCATTCCACAGTCACTGTGTGTGGCTGGCAACTCAGATAGGGAGAGAGATTAATGTGCCTCTGTGTGACTTGAAGCAGATAAGCCTGGCACATGGGGAGCAACCAAAGTTTCTCTAAGGCAAGCCTTAGAGAAACTTTGGTGCAACTCCCAAAAATTAAAAAAAACCTAAACAGGGTATAGGGGCAGGCAGAGCCCCATCCGAAGATTCAGGGGGGCAAATTAAGAGAGAGAGATAACCAGACAGACAGTTGAAATGATAGACAGAGACAGTTTGAGTCTAATAAGCCTTGCTAAATTATTACATTGCCTTTGTAAGCTTTCAAGATTGAAAACGCCCCAAATCGCATTGGTCCTTTTGGGGGGGGGGGGGGGGGGGGGGGGGGGGGTAATTAAAAAATAAACCTGAAGTTCAGTTTCTGGTAAAATTAAATATACTGAAATCAGTGTAAACACGAAAGAGTAGCACCCATGCTGGCATACAATGCCTGCTTAGCTGACAATTCATTACCCTCTGGTCGATTATGCTTTACGTCCTCCCGCTCTTAAAAAGAACATATGGGACATTACCCTCCCACTACAAGGTCACTATTATGCTCCCCTTTACTCTCTGTATCTCTCTTCAGAGAAAAGTCGACCTAAAAAGAAGTGTGATACTTAGGGGTTGAGGGGGGAGTATCTATATCTACAATCTGTTTGTATTGCAAGAAACTTCATTCTTCAGACACAAGAAGAGAATAGTCTAAAACTTACAAAGCTGTCCCTTTGGCTTTTTCCAAGGCATCTTTGATGTGCACGCACACATTTTCTGTTGAGTTATGATGAGTATAATATGAAGCCTGTTTACAAAAGAACCATCAGAATAATTATCCTTCTTCTTCTTCTTCGATCGCTCAGTTTCCTGTCAATTATGAGCGCAGATGCATCATGCTGCCGTTATGCGCCCAACTAAGAAATAGTTAGGCCCAGCAAGTCCGACTTCGGCTGGAGGAAATCTTTTTGAAAGTGTTTCTTGAAAAAAAAGGCAGGAGAATGGATCGGGTAAGGCAGAAAGATCTTCTTCTTCTTCTCCTTAGGCAGCCAACTTCATCACGTTGAAGATTCTGCTGCACTTTAGGGGATAGTACGACAAAGAAAGTTAATAACAGCAAAAGATAGAGTAGAAAGTGGGATAAGATATTAATGATTATGTTCACATTTTTGTGAACTCCGTAAAACAATATTCTGAACTAGCGCTTCGCGCGTCGACTCCGCCCCCCTTACAGCTAAACACTCCCCTTCGCTGCTTCGACTCAGCGCTTCCAACTCCGCCCCCTTACAGCTAAACACTCCCCTTCGCTGCTTCAACTTCTTGCGCTTCGGGCTTCGTCTTTTGACTCCGCCCCCTTGCGCTTCGCGATTCTTCGACTCAGCGCTTCGAATTCTTGCGCTTCGCGCGCGGTTCGACTTCTTGCGCTTCGGGCTTCGACCCCTTGGAGGAGGTTTCCGAAAAGTAAGGACAGCATGACCTTACGAGGGTGCCAAGGATGCTTGATACCAAATTTGGTGTCGATCGGTTGAGAACTGTGGCCGTGTATAAGGGACACACACACACACACACACACACACAGACACACATAGAGATTTCAAAAATATATATAAGATTTCATGAGGCCACCAATCAACATGTATAGCTGAACTGTTTTAATCATTTCAAACTGAATAGACCGGTACACTACTCTTTCAGTCTCAATCATGATGCGATCCGCGCAGTCTTAGAAAAAAAGCCAGTGATAGGCTGAAACATTGACATATATATACTGAGCTTGCATATGCTTCTTCCCCCCTCAGGTCAGTACCTCTTATTCAATCGTATATTCTCTCTTCTCTCTCTTCTCTTTGTCTGTCCCTTCTTATCTTTCTCTCATCCCCCTCCCCCTCTTTCTTCCAATCCATCCACCTATCTACCCATCTATCTATCCCTTTTTTTCTGCCTGTCTGTCTATCCATACATCTATTTATCAATCTACTTCCCTCCCTTTATCTCCCTCTTCTTTTCCTCTCTGCCCCCCCCCCCCCTCTCTCTCTCTCCCTCCCTCCCCTTCTCCTCTTTTTTTTAATTCTTTAAGCTCCCCCCTCTCTCCCTCTCTCTTCTCTCTTCCCTTTCCTCTCCTTCTCTTTACCATGTGCTTCATGAACAAATTAATAATATTACTTTTAAGAATAATTTGATATGAGAAAAAATGTTAATTCGGTTGTTTGTTTGCCTGCTGTTTGTTCACTGTTGGTGTAATTTGGTTTGTATCACATTAGTAATGAGAGTGTGACTGATTCTGGAAGTCTTGACAAAGATTAATAAATCAAAATGTTGGCATATATGCTGAGCTTTTTGTTTTGCTTCTTCCCCCCTCAGATCTGTCTGATTAATTATCATGGGGGAGAAAGAAATGATCCCTAGATAGTCAAGAATAATTGAAGTATTTATAGATACACTGCTTACTATGAAGAAGGGGTAAAGGTAAAGATGTGCCCCCCCCCCCCCCCTGCAGGGGAGGGGAGCATAGATCTGTTTTTAGGTGTGGGAATGCAGGATTGGGAGGTGAGGGGGGGGGGGGGGGGCAGAGGAAGGTTGTTTAGTAGAGATGCTTTTGAAGGCCCCTCCTGAAGGCCTCCAAGTCCTGAGACTGGACGGAGGCAACTTCTTCAGGGAGGCCATTCCACTGCGGAATAGTGGAAGGAAAGAATGTGGACTAGGGATGTCGTATGAAGCTGAGTGAGATTGACAGAGTCAAAGAGAGTGACAGATTAGAGGAAGCTACAAGCACAGAACTTCCAGAAGGTGAGGAAACTATTTATATCAAAGACTCCCCACGGTATCCCCACGGGGGGGGGGGGGGGGGGTGGTAATGATCCTAATTGTTTTACATAGAAATTGTTCACGCAAGCGCATATTCTCTCTTAGCTCACATTAGCACTTTCTCTTTTGACATCTAGGCCTATCTGGCAGGCTAAAAATGGCACTTTGACCAATTAAAAAGAATCTGTTCTTCTTCTTCTTCTATTGGGGATGCTTATTTTGCCCCATGCCCAAAGTCTTCATTTAGACTGCAACTGGTGCACAGGATGCATGCTATGTGAGTTCGTGTCATCCATTCCACCGGCACAACATGGCCTACTCCTACCAATTAGTGGAATGGGCTTTAAATGTGCGCAAGATCTTTGTGCATGCGTTTGCACACGGGACCTCGGTTTTAATTCTCTTATGCTGTGAACGTTCGGGAACGTTCAGAAAAAAATCGGATCGTAAATGCTGAGAACGTTTGGGAACGTACGGATTCCACGTGGCCGGTTTGGGCGCTTCCATTTTGTTTCATCCGAAGGACATTTTCCCCAACTGATGTCAGGTACCCATTTACACCTAGGTGGAGTGAGGAAAACAGGAGTAAAGTGCCTTTCCCAAGGACACACCACTGCGATCCCAGCTGGATTCGAACCCGCACACTCGCAGACCTGACGGATTATGAGCCAGCTACTCAAGGTCAGGTCAAGTCAGGTATTGAGGACAACTAGGCCTTGCTGCCTCTTCGGTGTCTTTTCCGTTGCTGTTTTCATTAATACAAGGCTGAGACAGTTATAGTACTTACAGCAAGCATGAGATTGATAAATTGTGGGTAAAGGTAAAGATGTGCCACCCTCCCTGCATTTCTCGGCTAATTGCAATTTTCCGTTTTTGCCTTTCTTACCAAACATAAAGCTGTATTTTATTAACCTTTTTAGCTAATAACCTTTTTGGAATACTAACCCTATCCCTAACCCTACCCCCCCCCCCCCATAAGACGGGAAAACGCAATGAACCACGACTGTGACAAATGGCGCCGTGTAGTTACTGTACTGCAATACATAGGGGGTGGGGGTATCCTATTAGAAAATGACCTAGGGTTAGGGATAGGGTTAGTATTCCAAAAAGGTTATTAGCTAAAAAGGTTAATAAAATACAGCTTTATGTTTGGTAAGAAAGGCAAAAACGGGAAAACGGAATTAACCGAGAAATGCAGGGGGGGGGGGGGGGGGGGTGTTGCGCATCTTGACCTTTACCAAATTGTAATTTAGGCTGAAAAGCATCCGAAAAAGTCTAAAGCCCCCTGAAACTGGAGCATTTTTAGTAATCTAAGCCTTAAAAATAGCATTAAAAATGGAATTGATGCATTTAGTTCATTTCTATTCACTCATAAGAAGTATTTCTATACTCGGGTTCTTTTCAATCTCAAAAATGAACTCTGGGGCCATCAAAAAGCCTGAAATCAGCCTAAAGACTGAAAAATCTCTTCAGATCAGATCAGATCTGTGATTGAAATAAGATGAAAGTTTGGCAGAAGGAGCCACTGTAGCTCAGTTGGTTGAACTCCAGCCAAAGTTTTGGAATAATAACCTTCCTGTGGTAGTGCTAAACCCCGTAATCTGCCGAAATCTGCCGGAAACGACTTAGGCTCTCTCTTTCGTTTTGGGGTGTTTATGGTAGTTTAAGGTTGTTTGGGGGTAGCTTACGGTCGTTTCCGGGTTTTAGTAGCTAGTACTAAAGCCCAGAAACGACTTTCTCCTAGTAGACCTGAAACCGGTCTAGGGTTAGGGTTAGGGTTAGATACACAACAACAAAAAGAGAAAGACAAACAGGGATAAAATGGGAAGAAAGAGAGAAACATAGTCTAGACAAACAAACAGAGCCAGAGACAAATAGAGACAGACTGGAGGGCGAAGAGAAAGACAGTGGCGTATCAACGTGTTGAAGCCAAGGGATGGGGCTGGTTGGGGGTTTGGAAAGGGAGGGGGGGGATACCAGTACATTGTACTGACCAACATAATTATCACAGGATTCAGAAATCCATTTGCTTCAAGAAAACGGTTTCAGGTCTACTATGAGTAAGTCATTTCCGGGCTTTAACACTAGAGACCTTGCGGGGGGCCCCGAGGAGCTTTAATACTAGGACGTCAAAGTCCGAATGGCGTCATACTTTCTGTCCTTTATCTCGGTACACGTACAAAGGCATTCGTTCCGAGGAGAAATGGCCTCTACTTCCCGTTGTGCGGACGAATATAAACAGTCTTTTATGTGTTTTTGAAATTATATTTTGATATGTTTCAATGAATAACAGCAAGAATAATGTATTTACAGATGGCATATGTAGATATATGTTCGATTTTCTTCATCTGAACCGACAAAAATTGCACTAGAATGTGTTAACTAGAGGATCCAGATCTAGATCCAGGTCAAGATCTACACTTGAACATTACGCAGCATTGTATCTTGATTCAACCTCATATTGAACCTAATTTGGCCTAATTACGCAAAATGCCACCAGAATTCTGTTTGGTTCTTTAGCATTTTATTATGACAGTGACGTTAATTTTTGGCAACACTTAAATTAAAATTAAAATAGCTTGTGTTTGACTAATTTTTTGTGTGCCATATGTATGTGTGTGTGTGTGTGTGTGTGTGTGTGTGTGTGTGTGCGTGTGCGTGCGTGCGTGCGTGAGAGAGAGAGAGAGAGAGAGAGAGAGAGAGAGAGAGAGAGAGAGAGAGAGAGAGAGTGTGTGTGTGTGTGTGTGTGTGTGTGTGTGTGTGTGTGTGTTGTGCGTGCGTGCGTGCGTGTGTGTTTGTGTGTGTGTGTGTGTGTGTGTGTGTGTGTGCGTGTGCGTGGTTATGTGTGTGTGAGGTTGGGCGCACATGTGTGTGTGTCTGTGTGTGTGTTTGCGTATGTGTGTGTGTGTGTGACAGAGATAGTGTTTGTAAGAGAGAGAATATATGTGTGTGTGTGAGTGTGAGTGTGTGTGTGTGTGTGTGTGTGTGTGTGTACTGCCGTGCACCAAGTGCAGTGCACCAAGAAGAGATCGGTAGCAGTATCAAGAGAGGCAACTCAAAATGTTTTTGCCCATAAATACTTCTGTGTTAGGTCCCCTGTCGTTGTCGTTTGTGTAGTCTAGCGTGGACTAAGTCTTTGCGTGGACTACGACAAACGACCGAGTCACGAGTGCCAGTTCTCTTTGAAAGAGAACTGGCACTCGTGACTCGGTACGACAACAAAGCTACGGATGACGTCAAACAGAATTTGACGTCCTCGTATTAAAGCTCCTCGGGCAAGGTCCCTAGCTACTAAAAACCCGGAAACGACCGTAAACTACTCCCAAGCAACCTTACACTACCATAAACATCCCAAAACGAAAGAGAGAGCCTAAGTCGTTTCCGGCAGATTCCGGCAGATTACGGGGTTTAGTATTTCGGCAGAAAATAGGTACGGGGTTTAGTAGAGAGTCTGTATTTGCGACAACCACAAATTTCTTTTTCCTTTAACCATTTAAACTAACTCTAACCCTATCCCTAACCCTCCATACTCAATGTCGCAAATACACACTGTCATAGGTAGCGAGCTACTTATTTTTACGAGCTACCTATTTTCATGCGACAGTACCCACCTTCCTGAAGTTCCTGCACACATAAAGCTTGCACAGAATTTAACACAATTTATTAATTTAAAATGATGGGACTTTAAAAGCCTAACGGCTATATTATCTCGTTCCTATGTATATATGTTAATACGATTCGCTGACTTACCTGCAACACATGTCGCTCCGACAAGGGAGGCCCAAATCGCCTGCTTCTTCCCGCTTCCATTTTCGCGATTATTCTGACTTTTCCCTTCCAATTCAGCTGTTGCTAAACTAGATCGACATCTGAAACTCGTCGCAGACGTAACAGGTAGATGCCTGAAGTATGAAACATGAGCACTGCATCTACATAGAAGATAATGAGCCGTTTTTGCCGAGAAAATCATCTTTCCTGATCGTCAAACAAATCGCCTACCTAGAGTCTATGCTGTATGCACCCGAAATATGTTGACAACTTTCTGACCTTGACCCCCAAAGATACGGTGAAGGGTTTTCTGTTATCTTTTCTGTTAAAGAGTTACATATCTTTTGAGACATTTGGCTTTGGGAATCCGACATCAAGATTTTTTGGTTAGGTTAGGTATTAGGGACAGGCTTTCTCAGCCTAGGCCTTGCGGCCTATAAAAAGTCCCATCATTGGCATATACATTGCCTGAGGAGTTACCCTCACACTTGCTAAGGAAGCTCCATTAGAATAAGAACATTCTTCTAGGTTAGGAATATTGGATAAGTCTTCATGAGGGAAAAACTGATTTAAAGTTTCTGCCTTGTTTACATCATCTACAGCCACAGTACCATCAGGTCTTTTCAGTGCGCTGATGCCTTTATTCATTTTTATCTTGCTTTGCACATATCTCCAAAACTTTTTTGGATGGAAGTTCAGTTTAACGTCGCGTATCGGCTTTCGCCATGTACGACGGGCTGAACAAACCAACCAGGATATAAACAAAAATTTATATTCCTGAATCACTGTCTTAGCCAAAAGGCAGAGAAGCGATCAGAATATTACGCTAAACTTTTTTGGATTGACTTTGCTTTCTTTTGCTACATTTTGTTCATATTCTTTACGAGTTTTCTTGATCAACTTAGTACATTAATTTCTTTTTTTTAAACATATTTCAAGTATTTAATTCCCGATTTAGAACGCAAATATCGTTTAAATAATTTATATTTCTTTTTTATGCATCTCATAACCTTCTTGTTCATCCAAATATGTGTATGTTTTTTAGTAACAATGTTTTTCTTTTTTACCTTTGGAATGCATTCTTCCATCCGGGCCTTTATGCAAAAATACTTTTATGTAATTCCATGAATCTACAACATTCAAATCTGTCATGACTGTCCAATCATTCTCTGCAACTAACTGTCTGAGCTTAGAATAATTACCTCGATTTTTGCGTTTGGAAACGAATAAATGAAACAACAGAACGTCATGATCACTCTTTCCAACAGGATCAAGATGGGTAATATTAGAAGTAAGGCTGTCATCGTTAACTAATATCCAGTCATCAAGGGTAGGAATTTGTCCAAATTCTTCTTCTGGTTGGACTTACAACTTTCTGAATCAAAAATGCATCAAGGATATGCTGCTTTTGTATTATTAGTATTTTTTATTAGGTATTAGGTACTTTATAGTCACAGAGGCGTCTCTGTGAAATTCGGGTTGCTCCCACCTGGAGAGCGCGTCGCAGCCAGAGGCGCGCCACCCAATTATAATTTTTTTTTTTTTTTTTTTGCATGCGATTTTTGTCACTGATGAGGGGAGGGGGGGGGGGGGGGGAATTTTTACCAA
>CM065709.1:22570506-22608006 GCA_017654935.2 Phymorhynchus buccinoides | reverse complement strand
GTGGCTCTGTGTCCCCCTCCCCCTCTCTTTCTTCGTGTGTGTGTCTGTCTCTCTCTGTCTCTCTCATTTTCCTTTGTGTCTGTCTGTCTCTCTTTGTGTGTGTATCTCTCTTCTTCTTTGTCTCTGTCTCTCTCTCTCTTTCTGTCTCTGTCTCTCTCTATGCCGTCCCCGTCTCTCTCAGTGTCCCTCAATGTCTTTCTATCTTTTTCTCCATTATCGGACTATGTCTCTCTTTGTATGTCTCACTCTCTCTGTCTCTCTTTGTGTTTTTCTCTCCTACAGCTGTACAACTGTACAGACAGAGACAGAGAGAAACACACATGTACAGAGACAGAGAGAGAGAGAGAGAGAGAGAGAGAGAGAGAGAGAGAGAGAGAGAGAGAGAGAGAGAGAGAGAGAGAGAGAGAGAGAGAGAGAGAGAGAGAGAGAGACAGAGAGAGAGAGAGAGAGAGAGAGACACTCAGCGCCTGCCACGCTCGGCCACGCTCAGCGCCTGCTTCAGTAGACTGCACCGACTGGGACCTGTTCTTCGACTCCAGTGAGTCCCTTGAGGAGGCCGTTGATGTGGCGACAGCTTATGTCAACTTTTGCACGGACATGCTGGTGCCTACAAAAAAAGGTGAAAGTCTATGCAAACAGCAAACCGTGGGTCTCCAAGGACATCAGAGGCCTTGTGGAAGACACTGAGGCAGAGACTGTTCTACGAAGGTGACGAACAGGGAACCAAAAACAAACAGAAGGAGCTGAAAGACAAGATCGCTGAGAGTCGACAGCGCTACAAGGAGAAGGTGGAGGACTCCTTCAGCTCAGGCAACTCCAGGCGGCTGTGGCAGGGCGTGCGCACCATGACTGGCATCAGACCATCCAAGAAAGCCATCAGCACCCAGGACAGCCAGGCCCTGGCCAACCAGCTCAACACCTTTTACGCCAGGTTTGATCAGCAGGACTTCCGCACTAAGCAGACGAAGGTGTTGGGAGAAGTGGCAGAGAAAGCCAGGTTGCCATTACTTTTGGACGAATCTGAGGTCAGGAGCTGCTTCAAGCGTCTGAACACACGCAGCGCTCCTGGCCCTGACTCCATCACCGGCGCCATTCTCAAGTGGTGTGGAGACTCCCTGGCGCCTGTCTTCACGCGGCTCTTCCAGTGGTCCATGGACTCTGGTCAGGTGCCGCCTCTCTGGAAGATGGCCTCAGCCGTTGTCCCTGTCCCCAAGAAGCCAACGCCTGCAGTATTAAATGACTACAGGCCTGTGGCGCTCACGTCAGTGCCTTTCAAGTGCCTAGAGAGACTGGTCCTGCAGCGTCTTATCGCAGAGACGAAAGAGCACCAAGACACCTATCAGTTTGCCTACTCTGCAAACTGCAGCTGCGAGGACGCAGTCAACCTTCTCCTCCACCAGACGTATGAGCACTTAGAGAGACCCAAGTCATACGTTCGGTTGCTGTTCCTGGACTTCAGCTCGGCATTTAACACCATCCAGCCGCACCTCATGATGTCCAAGCTGCTGAGGATGGAGGTCAACCCGCTGATCATCCAATGGGTATTCAGCTTCCTCATTGACAGACGGCAGAGGGTACGCATCGCCGGTCCCACCGACGTTTGGTCGGATAACACGGGTGCTCCTCAGGGGTGCGTCCTTTCGCCTGCCCTATTTACTATCTACACGGCTGACTGCAGGTGTGGGGAGCCCGGAGTCCTACAGATCAAATTCTCCGACGACACCTCCATTGCCGGCATGGTGACGCAGGGGGACGAGACAGCCTACAGATCTGCTGTGCTGACATGGCTGCCTGGTGCCAGGAGAACCATCTGCTTCTCAACGTCAGCAAGACAAAGGAAGTCATTATTGACTTCCGGAAGAACCCTCCTGCTCTTCTTCCTCTGCAGATCAACGGCGACCAGGTTGAGAGTGTCTAGGAATATAAGTACCTGACACGTCTCTCGACTCCAAGCTGGACTGGTCCAGGAACGCCGCTGCCATCCCCAGAAGGGGCACCAGCGCCTCTACTTCCTTCGGAAGTTGAGGTCTTTCAACGTCAAGCCCGCCATCCTGATGATGGTGGAGAGCATCCTGTCCTACAACACCCTTTGCTTCTTTGGCAAACTGCGTGCGGCAGACGCCTCCAGACTGCACAAGCTGACCAGAACTGCCAGCAACATCATCAGGCGTCCAGTGACTGACCTGCAGGTCCACCACGACAGGAAAGCAGTCAGGCGGATCCGGGCTATCCTCGCCGACCCATCCCACCCACTGCACAGTGTGCTGACGGCCCAGAGAGCGACCCGCGAGACTTCAGAGAGGTTGAGGAGCCTGTCAACAAGGACCTAGCTGCCGCTTCCACCAGTCCTTTTTGCCATCGGCAATCAGGTTGTTCAACCAAAGTGCTGGCTGAGCAGACTGCTTCCAAGGGACAAACCGAAGATCAGGGAAGCGGGGAGGGGGGGGGGGCGTGGTGGCAAGGGGGGGGGGGGGGGGGGGGGGGGGGGGGCGGGCGGGGGGGAAAGGGGAGGAGGGGGCGGGGGAAGGGACGGTGGGAGGGGGGGGACAGACAGGGAATGGAGTGGAAAAGGGTGTGGTGGGGGGGACAGATAGGAATTGGAGGGGGAAAAGGGAGGAGGGAGGGGATATGGACAAGAAGAGAGGGCGAAAGGGAGGTGTGAGGGGAGAGGGTTAAGGGTAAGGAGGGGGAAGGGGGAAGGTAATCAGGGTGAGGGGGCAGTTAATATTTCTCTGTGAGACTTCATTTCAACTGTTAGTTAGGGATGTCATTCTTTCGTGCGCGCGTGTGTGTCTGTGTGTGTGTTGTGAGTGTATGGACGTGGGTGTGTTTCTGTGTTTATCTTGTTCAATATTATAAGTCATTATTATCATTTTTGCTATTATGATTGATGCTATTATTGATGTCATTATTATCAGAAATAGGCCTATTGTCCTGATTGATGGTTCTACTGATGCGTTGGTATTATTATCATCATCATCCATCATCATCATCATCATTATCATCATCATTCATCATCATCATCGTCGTCATCATCATCATCACAATCATCATCATCATTTCTGTTTTTCTTATTATTACTACTACTGTAATATTAGTATTGGTAGTGGTGGTGGTTCCCATTTTACTTATTCATTATCTATCATAATCTTCATCATTATCACTGTTGTTGTAGTGATTGTCCACTTAACTTTTATTTTATTTTAATGCACACGTTTATCCACTTGCATACACACATATGCATGCGGATGCGCGCACACGCATATATGCATGCACACGCACGTACACACACATACACACACATACACACACACACACACACACACACACACACACACACACACACACACACACACACACACACACACACACACACACACACACACACACACACACACACACACACACACACACACGCACACACACTCTCTCTATCCCACACATACACCAGCTTCACACAGTATGAATGTGTCAGTACACCAAGCACTAGGTCACACAGAAACCCAGACTTTTTTCATTTTATCAAATAACAACACTTAAGGCTCTTGGAAATGTCCATCTTAGTCAGACACACAGATAATAGGATGAAAGAGAGCGGGGGAAAGCCTACCTAAAAATATATATATTATATATATATTTTTTTAATATTGTTTTTTAATTTTTAAAAAGGGGAAAAGGGGGGGGGGATAGAAAAGGAACAAAGAAAAAAGGAGGAAAGGAAGGGGGGGTAAAGAAAAGAAAGGGTTAAAAATGAAGGCGGAAGTGGTGGTGGGTTGCATGATGAGTGAGCAAGATAGCGGAGAGCCGATGAATGATTGGGTGTGGTGTGAGAGTTACATATTTGTTAATGTAAATTTATGTTTCATACTTTTATTCAATATTTTATATTTTCCACGGTGGAAGACAAGTTTCCATGTGCGTTGTACAATGCCAAAGGACAATAAAGAAACTTATGACTTATGACTTATGTGATACACAGAGAGAAAGACAGAGAGACAGAGACACAAATAGAGAGAAAGATAGAGAGATAGAGACAGAGACTGAGACACGGAGAGAGAGAGAGAGAGAGAGAGAGAGAGAGAGAGAGAGAGAGAGAGAGAGAGAGAGAGAGAGAGAGAGAGAGAGAGAGAGAGAGAGAGACAGGAACAGAGAGTGAGACAGAGAGAGAGTGAGAGAGAGAGAGAGAGAGAGAGAGAGAGAGAGAGAGAGAGAGAGAGAGAGAGAGAGAGAGAGAGAGAGAGAGAGAGATAGAGAGAGAGAGGGGAGAGAGAGAGAGACAATGAGATACAGGGACATAATTATATATAGAGAGATACACACAGAGAAAGAAATATGTCCCGTATGGCTCTGCCGAGAGGACGTAAAACTTTTAAGTTTCCAGAGAAAGAAAGACAGAGACAGACAGAGACAAAAAGACAGACAGACACAAAGAGAGAGAAAAATGGAGAGACAGAGAGAGACTAGGACAGAGAGAGAGACACACACACACAGAGACAGAGAAAGAACGGGAGAGATACAGATAGAGAGACAGAGACACAGAGAGAGACAGAGTCACATAATGAGAGAAAGACAAAGAACAGAAAAACAAAGAGAGAGAGAGAGAGAGAAGACAGAGAGAGAGAGAGAGAGAGAGAGAGAGAAAGGGAGAGAGAGAGGGGGGGGGGCAGAGAGAGAGGGAGACATAGATAAAGAAAAAGAGACACAGACACAGACACAGAGAGAAAGACAGAGGCACAGATTAAACAGAGAGACAGAGACATACACAGAGAGAAAGCCAAAGACGGAAAGAGTAAAGAGAGACACAACGAGAGACAGAGACACAACGAGAAACAGAGGCACAACGAGAAACAGAGGCACATAGAGAAAGAGATACAGAGAGAAAGACAGAGAGAGAGAGAGAGAGAGAGAGAGAGAGAGAGAGAGAGAGAGAGAGAGAGAGAGAGAGAGAGAGAGAGAGAGAGAGAGAGAGAGAGAGAGGAGACAAACAGAGAGACAAAGAGAGAGAGAGAGAGAGAGGGAAATACCCCCACCAGCTAAATACTGCTAGGATACCAGGGGTATAATAAACAGCGGGGCCGTTTTCGTTATTGATAGTAGGGCCGTTTTTGTTTTCCGAGTAGGGCCGTTTTGGTAGGACAAGGGCCGTTTTCGTCAGGGGCCGTTTTCTCCGGTAACCATCAAAAAAAGGCTGTCATGCAGCTGACTAAGAAAGGCATGAAATACAGAAGGTTGCATGGTTGTGGTGTGGTGTAGTGTACATGCTACAATTCAGAACATGATGCTTACAGAACCTGCAGCTTTGTGTACGTGCCTTTTGGCCTATACGTACAGGCCTGTATTAGTATGGACATGTATGTAATTTATGAAGACCACGAGCATGTTCATCCAAATGATCACGACAGAAAGAGGCTCTGCCCCTCTAGCTGGCCGGGGTGTGAATTTGAGGTGTGTTACCGCAGCAAACTGAGTCAATTCTGTGCTAGATTACTTTGATAATAAAGGTACTCTATTCTGATCCTGCAATTTAATTAGTAGTGGCAGTTGTCGTTTCAAGGACTGTCAAGGACAGCCTAGGATGTAGCCTAAGTTTGATTGTAAGACAGCGCTGTAAAGATATCAAGTTAAAAGTCGAACATGCTGGCCGCTAGGTACTTGTGTGACCGTGAACTCAATTAAACGACACACACACACACACACACACACACACACACACACACACACACACACACACACACACACACACACACACACACACACACACACAAACACGCACGCGCGCGCGCGCGCACGCACGCACGCACACGCACACACACACACACTTGTGTGACCGTGAGCCCAATTAAACGACACGCACGCACGCACGCACGCACGCACGCACGCACGCACGCGCACGCACGCACACGCACGCACACACACACACACACACACACACACACACACACACACACACACACACACACACACACACACACACACACACAACAGAGTCTCTGATTTAGTCTCTGTTGAACTTCGTAGAGCCTTCTGTTGATAACAAATGCTATTCCTTTAACCCTTTCACCGCCAATGTCGCATTTTAGCACCACAATGGTTTAACACCCTTATCAATAAAAGGCATCAAATCAGGGCCTGTTATCCAAAGACCCTATTTTCTTAATTTTGGGAGGTAAGGATAGGCCTAATGTTATGTATGTCACAGAGGAATTCGCAACATTGCAGAATTTTTTTTTTGGTCTCTACCCAGTTTAGCTTAATGGTATTTTTTGGCTGAAAAAATGGCTGGCGGCGAAAGGGTTAAGCTATCTCACAATATGGTAAAGCAATTATTAACCCCCTTTGTGTCCAATGCCATGGTCAGTGTGTCAAAGATAGGCCTACATGTTATTTCTTGTTTGTTTGTCCAAAGTATGCCACTGAACGTGTTAAGTTTATACCAGCGTATTACTGTAGATTTCCATCGATGCTTAAAGTTCAACTTATTTACAAAAGCACAAATGCTAATTTGATTTGCAACGTTGCAATATATGCATCAAGATGTTTAGAGAGAAATCTCACCTCTCAAATACTACATAATGCAGCAAATTGTTTACAAATGTTTATATGGGCCAAAAGGCCTGCAAAAACTGAATAAAATATATTGTTATCAGGAGCGAAGCGACTTGGTATCCCACAGCACAGTGAGCCAAAGAAGGACCGTGTCTGTCTGTCTGTCTGTGTGTCTGTCAGTCCGTCCCACGTTAAAGTCAAGAAAGCCTTAACCGATTTGAATGATATTTGGATGTTAGGTCCGTTGCGTGACCGTGATGGTTTTAGACTATTTTGCAGAAATAAAACTTAACAAAATAACCGTTAAACGGTAGTTATTTTCTTTTTTTAACACCTTTCCGCCAATTTCATCCAAACTATTTCACAGAATGTCGTAGAATTTGGAAGTAGATATTTTTTTTTCTTAACAAACATAACCCCCAAGTTTGGAAAGCATGACTTAACATTTTTGTCGGTTAAAAACGGTTATTTTTTAGTTTTAGTAGGTTCATGTTTTTATTCTGAAAATTATAGGACCTCTTCATAAACGACACTTAAGTTTTGACAGTTGAAAACCGTTATTTTTCAGTTTTGCAGTGATCGTAATGAAAATTGGTGGGTAGGTTCATGTTTTCATCCTGAAAATTATAGTACCCTCTTCATAAACGACACTTAACTTTTGACAGTTGAAAACCGTTATTTTTTTAGTTTTGCAGTGATCGTAATGAAAATTGGTGGGTAAGTTCAGCTTTTCATTCCATTCTGGAAATAATAGTGACCTTTTCATAAACGACATTTAACTTTTGACAGTTGAAAACCGTTATTTTCTATTTTTGCAGTGATCTTGATGAAAATTGGTGGGTAGGTTCAGTTTTACTTTCTAAACATGATAATTAACTTTTTGAATAACGACATTTTAGTTTTGACAGTTAAAACCCGTTTTTTTTAATTTTCACGGTTCTGTCTATCTGTCTGTCTCTCTCTCTCTCTCTCTCTCTCTCTCTCTCTCTCTCTCTCTCTCTCTCTCTTTCTGTGGAAGAAAAAATTCGTTTCTCTCTCTCTCTCTCCCCCCCCCCCCCCTCTCTCTCTCTCTCTCTCTCTCTCTCTCTCTCTCTCTCTCTCTCTCTCTCTCTCTCTCTCTCTCTCTCTCTGTGGTGGTGACCAGCTTCTTTTTATAGAAGTAAATGCACACACTTTATGGGGTTCGTCGAATTGTCGGCAAAATATGACCGAAAAACCGCGAAATCGGAGAAATTTCAATCTTGAATATCTCAAAAACGGCTACATGGATCTCGTTCATATTTTCCGAATGTACTACAAAATACATTTGCAACACTTCCCACATAAAATCCAACCAGAACTACGAACCGGAAGTGCCACAGCTATGGTCAGGCAGCTTTTAAATGGTTCACGGAATAGCCAAAACCGGAAGTGCCGTCACAAAACTAACTATTGGATATTGTAGCCCTTATGTTGGCCCAGGTCTGAAAGAAGTTTGTTGACGATATGTTAAATGGTTTGGAAGTTATTCAAATATATGTAAATTTGGTTGACCTACTTTCACTATGTTTTTTACTTTTCAACCGATTTTGCTTACATTCACAGGAAAATTGACGGACACTATTCTCATGCTCAATATCCAATATTATACCGATTGGCCAAATGTTCGCCGAAATATGGGCTAAAAATGGCCAAATTCGGCCAATATTCAAGCTTGAATAACTCAAAAACGGCTTCGTGGAATGCATTCCTTTTTTCACTGATTATTAAGGAGTATCTTTGCAACACTTCCGACATGAAACTGAGCCAGAAGTGCCAACTGGAAGTGGGGACAAATAATTTTCAAGTTTATTGACTCAAAACCCCTTCGACAAAATACACAGGCTCTGCCTCGGACCATTGCCGAGTGGAACCTGCTTCCACCCGTGGCAGTACTGTCATCAGCCACGGTGGAAGCCTTCAACTTGAAAACCAGATCTGATCCCTTAATTCCTTCCCCTTGAAGTTATCCCTGCCTTGTCCCCCCCCCCCCCCCCCCCCCCCCCCCCACTATGGTCCCCCCCCCCCCCCCCCCCCCCCTCCCCCCTCTCTCTTCACGACGCCCTCCAAACCCCTCCATTAGGTCCCTACAGATTCACAGAGGCTGTAAGCCTTTTGCCCTCGGCAGTGTAATTTCTTTGTTCAGAGCTTGATTGACTTTATGGCCCGTGGATATAGTTATTACGTGTATAACTAACACTCAATTTTACAATTTAAGTATGTCCAAATTGGTAGAAAACATTAGTGTTGCTAATTCCTTATCAATGTGATTTTTAAAGGCATTTACAGATGGTGCATTGACGGTATTATGGGACAAACTATTCCATAAATTTATTACATAATGGAATATCTGATTAGCGCGTGATAAGCTTATATCTGCATCTACATATCTGCTGTCCTGCCAATCCAAGATCATTAACCTCAGCCAATCTTATTCTAGCGCAGAACCTCTTAGTTAATAGTCAGAATCTTCAGTATGTAATTGGATAGAAGGCGTACAGTGAAGCGAAGAATATACATGCACACGCCCACAGAGGTTTTTATTTCCGTGTACGCGCCCTACCCTATGGCATTCCAAACGTCAAACAATTATTTGCACGATTTTTAGTGGTAAAATGAGGCACTTTCCTCATTCTGTGCACACAATTCGTTCTGTGGCACACACAATTCACTCTGTAGGACAGAATTCATTCTGTACGACATAATTCATTCTGTGGCACACGCAATTCATTATGTAGGACATAATTCATTATGTAGCACAGAATTCATTCTATAAGACATATTTCATTATGTGCACCAAATTTATTCTGTGAGATACACATTTCATTTTGTGCGCAGAATGAATTCTGTGTCCCACAGAATAAATTTTGTGAACAGAATTAATTCTGTCCTACAGAATGAATTCTGTCCTACAGAATGAATTCTGTACTAACAGAATTCATTCTGTCGGAAACACAATTCATTCTATGGAGAACGAGGCTCATTCGCATACAAAGTGACATCACGGGTGTTAGACATTGACCTACTAAGCTCCTCAAGGGAGCGGTTAGTGTGTTAATTAATGATGAGGGAAAATCTGTCTTATATGAATGAAATAGTTATGATAGCACTGTTTACATTTGATAGATTTGTTTAAAACATTGGAAGTATAAGAAAGGTTTGGAATGAACACTCCCTAGGTACCTACAATCAACGTCATATGCAAATGAGCCTCGTTCTCCATAGAATGAATTGTGTTTCCCACAGAATTAATTCTATAGGACAGAATTAATTCTATAGGACAGAATTTATTCTGTAGGACAGAATTCATTCTGTATGACAGAATTCATTCTGTGGGATAACAGAATTCATTCTGTGCACAAAATTTATTCTGTGGGACACAGAATTCATTCTGCGCACAAAATGAAATGTGTATCCCACAGAATAAATTTTGTGCACAGAATGAATTATGTCCTACAGAATGAATTGTGTCCTATAGAATGAATTCAGTCCTACAGAATGAATTCTGTCCTACAGAATGAATTAATTGTGTGTGCCACAGAATGAATTGTGTGCACCACAGAATGAATTGTGTGCACCACAGAATGAATTGTGTGCACCACAGAATGAATTGTGTGCACAGAATGAGGAAAGTGCCTCATTTTACCACTAAAAATCATGCAAATAATTGTTTGACGTTTGGAATGCCATACTACCCTGCATGTACAGACCTATTTGTGGAGTGCTACCATCGTGGAATTCCAAAGATGGCGACTCGAGAAGCAGACGACTTGCGCAGCGGCGTGGTTCATACAGCGAAAAACTCAGCCGGAGACCAACAGAAAATGGGCGATTGGATGGGAAATCTTCCGACACATCTCCAAGACGTTCCGCTTCATACGTTGTATATTCCAGGTTTGTCATTTGATTACTTTTGACGTTTTGTTGTGTTTGGGAGAATCTTTGTAATGTTGGTGATGGCACAGATCATGATTCATTGATTATCGTCATCGATCATCATCACCACCACTTGAGAATGTTTTGTCATGTTCCTCCTTCCTTCCTTCCTTCCTTCCAGTAAGTGACCACAGTCAAACTTGACTATTCTGTCACTGTAGAAATTGGGGATCTGCGGAAGAGCGCCTTAATGCAGTACCTCAGTGTCACAGTGTGCATTTCCGCAGATTCCCCTAAAGTTACAGCGACAGAATAGTCAGAAGTGACTGTGGTTGCTCTACAGGAAAGAAGAAGAAAGAAGAAGAATACAGGGAGAGGGGGAGAGGTGGAGGGAATGGGGGGGGGGGGGGGGGGGAGTGTTGCTGGATAACTATTTGGTGACCATCGGCACAAAGGTGTCCGGATGGTCTTGGCCTGCACAGCTTCCTGAGAAAATCTGTTATTAGACCTATCTTGATTTTTTCGATGCCAGGTTCTCACAACTCCGGCGCCTATCAACTAAGGAAGGACTGGGAGGTTGGCCCAGACGCCAATCAAACTGTGAAAAGCCTATCTGCCTTCCCCATGGCCAAGGACATAATCCACAGGTACAGTTGCATTTTCTTGTACTCACTGTGAGTAGTTTTCCACATTCTCCAGGCTACGGATCTTAAAGCCCAAACACCCTATCCATAGAATCGGGTAACGATATTCCGATATTCCGACACTTGCTGTCTCGCGCTACAGAGACAAATGTAGGGATAAACTAAAGAGTTGCGGCACGCGAGGAGGGAGGCAGAATGAACCCACGTGGCTCGACTCAGTCCTTTTATATTCCGGCTGTGTCTTTAATCACGGGACGCAAAAAATGTGCGCCAGTGTCTTGAAAAGCTACTAATATTGACTCGATTCATGTTAAATTATAAAACACGTGTACAAGATTTATCTCCATAGACCCCGTAGCTTGGAGTTATTCAAATCCAGTCTGCATTATTGTGGAGGTGTCTTATGGAACTCTTTGCCCACTAATTTGAAAGAAATATCACGTTATTCATCTTTTCGAAGACATCTTAAGAATTATATTTTGACATTTGATTTTTAAAATGTTTGGACACTATTGAGTAATGTAACAAATGCCCATAAAAATGTTGGATTGTTTGTCATCTCTCTTTGTTTCTTTCTGTCTGTCTGTCTGTCTGTTTCTCTCTGTCTGTGTGTGTGTGTCTCTCTCTCTCTCTCTCTCTCTCTCCCTCAACGTTTTCACTTTTTACATTTTATTGGTTGTTGCTTATTTTTTTCTTTCATTGCATGTTATGTTATTGTTGTTTATTCAATATTTTCATTTGCCACAGGGCTGGGTGTAAAAAAGTATGTATACTTATCTCATTACCCTGTATAAATAAAATTTCATTCATTCATTCTTGACATGTATATTTACGCATGTGTGTCCGTCTATCCCACAGATGGAGCTGCTGCCAGAGCCTCTCCACACGCCAACAGCTGGAGTGCGGCGTGCGCTACCTGGACCTGCGGGTGTCTCACCGCGAAACCACCCAAGAACTGCACCTCCTCCACTGCTTGTTCGGACCCTCCGTTTCCACCTCCATGGAAGAAGTGAAAACCTTCCTCACTGAACACGACCAAGAAATTGTACTTCTGGACTTCAACCATTTCTACACCATGGAGTTGGAACACCACCTCCAACTCATCACTTATCTCATGTTTGTTTTCGACAGCATGCTCTGCCCCTACTCTTCTCTCGGCTCGCTCACGCTACGCTCTCTGCGAGAGAAAGGAACTAGGGTAGTGGTGTTTTACGGACACGATAGCGTTTTGGAGTTTCCCGACCTTTGGCCCAGCCACTGCATAAAATCGCTATGGTCCAACACCATGGATGCGGAAAAATGCTTATCGCACCAGGAAGCCGCGGCCAGGGAGGAGCGAGTGGATAGATTTCACGTGTGTCAGACGGTGCTGACCCCTAGCACAGGGGACATAATGCAGAAGTTCCACAGCGACCTTCAGACGGAGTGTGCGAAAAAAATCAACGGCAAGCTCTCTCAGTGGATGGGTGGTGAGCGTTTCAAGGGTTGTGCAGGGATGGTGCTGACTGCGGATTTTGTGGAGGAAGGAGATTTTGTTGAGAATGTGATTTGTCTTAATAAGTGATTTTTTTTCTTGACTTAAAATAAATAATGTTATTAACCTTTACCGGATCATGCTTTTGACTACACGAACACAATGGCAGGGGTCTTCCACGACCCCCTACTCAGCAAAGAGCAAATTCCGAGGTGTTTATCCCTGTCCGGATGGCGGGGGTCTCCCACGACCCCTACTTGTCAAAGAGACACCATGTGTTTATCCCTGTCCGGATGGCGGGGGTCTCCCATGACCCCTACTCAATGCACTGCAGTGCTCTTTAAAGTAGGGGTCGTCGGAGACCCCCCTCATCCAGACATATAAAAATTACGCGTCATATTACGTCATTTATATTTTATACACATTAATAAAATTTAACACACTTAAAGCCATTTACGTTTTTGACAAAGTCATGAAATTTCATGAAGATTGCTTAAATAGTTTTAGAGATATAACATGTTTTGTGTGTCAAGGGGTCGTGGGCGACCCCAGAAGTCTGGTAAAGGTTAAACAGAGTGCTTTTTTAAAAATTCATGATTTTTCTTTTAAATTAAAAAACCACATTGTTTTCTATTACCAGTATGTTTTAATCAGTGATTTTCCCTCATAAGAGCCACATTGTTTCATAACCTTTATTTTGGAAAGTCTTAAATTTTAAGTCTTCTAGAGCCATGTATAATTTGCCGTTTTCGGTTGTCCGTTGTATCTCAACCGACAAGAGGAAGGTAACTTTTTTTTCTTCCCCCGAGCGTGCATGTGTTGTTTTAACGGAATGAACAGTCACATAAGCTCTAAAAATAGACAAAGACATGGCAGGGTACTTGGCAGTGAAGGGCTTTGCATTTGGTGGGAGTGTAGAATGTATTCACCCATCATGTTGCTAGAAGAGTTAGGCACAAAAAAAGAATGTCTGTTTGGGGTTTCATCAGTTTGAAAAATAGGTTAGTTTTTTTTGGTGCTTTTTATCAAACTTGTGTTCGGTCCATGTGTGTGAATATATTTATATATTTTAAATAAACAAAACTATGCTTTTGCACTTAAGATGTTTATGTTTATGTTTGCTCGCTTACTTTCGTTTTGTCCCTTTAACCTTTGTTTTGTTCCTTTAACCCTTTCACCGCCAGCCACATTTCAGCCAAAAATTTCCATTAAATTTACCTGGGTATAGAATAAAATCCATCTGCAGTATTGGGGATTCTTCTGTAACATATCTAAAATAAGGTCTATCCTTACTTCCCAAAACTAAGACAATAGGGTCTTTGGATAATAGACTCCAATTTGATGCCTTTTAGTGACATAGGTGTTATAATCACTGTGGTGCTAAAATGCGACTTTGGCGGTGAAAGGGTTAAAGGGACACCCTGACGGATGAGTTTTTGCAAGAAATGCGTCAAGATCACCAGAAAGACAGCCTTTTCAAGGATCAGAACACTCACTTTGCTCTGGTTTCCTAGAAGTCAAAACGTCGATTCCACCTTGGCAGAGCTGCCGGAGAGAGAAGCCATTTTGGACGGGGTGGGTGGAGGACACTCAGAGTGGTTGAAGCTTTTTCTTTGTAATACAGTAAAAAAAAAAATTGGAGCTGTTTCCTTTGGTGTGAGCGAAACTCCTTCTCGTAAACTGTAAATAAAAAGGCTTGTATTGTGGACATTTCGTGATTTGGTCTAAGCGACTCAGACGGCCATTAGAAAAGAGAAGGCACTTGACTTGTCTTTCACTGAAAGAATTTGACTTCCAGCACCTCCGCCAAGGAAGAATCGCCGATTTGACTTCTAGGAAACCAGAGCAAAGTGAGTGTTGCGATCTATGTAAAGGGTGTTTTCCTGGTAATCACAATGTGTTTCTTGCAAAAACTAATCCATCAGGGTGCCCCTTTAAGCTGTAGCCCTAAGAACCAGTGCAAACGCTCCCTAGTTTTGAGTCATAGTTGCTCACAAAAGATTACCCAGAGCTTCAGATTGTTTTCTCCCCTGTGGGGATACCAGGGGGTCTTTTGTATAAATAGTTCCCCCACCTTCTGGAAATTCTGTGCTTGTAACTTCCTCTAATCTGTCACTCTCTTTGACTCTGCCTTTTCTCTTTGCTTGCTGCCATCTACTATCTTTCTGCCTTACCGGTCCATTCTCCTGCCTTTTTTCATGAAACGCTTTCAAAAAGATTTCTTCCAGCCGAAGCCGGACATGCTGGGCCTAATTATTTCTTACTTCTAAAGGCGCATAATGGTAGCATGACGCATCTGCGCTCATAATTGATAGGAAACTGTCTGAGCGATCGAAGAAGAAGAAGATGTTTTCAAATTTCATGGGTCATGCGACCCCTGATTACAAAAAATGATGGGTCAATTTCCAAAACAACGGGCCAACCATGTGTTACTGTAGTATTAACCCTTTCACCGCCAGCCATATTTCAGCCAAAAATTGCAATTAAATTTACCTGGATAGAGAACAAAATCCATCTGCAGTATCAGGGATTCTTTGACAAATATAAACTAAGGTCTATCCTTACTTCCCAAAACTAAGACAATATGGTCTTTGGATGATGAACCCCATTTTGATGCTTTTTAGTGACATAGGTGTTAAACCACTGTGGTGCTAAAATGCGACTTTGGCGGTGAAAGGGTTAAACTTTAATTTTATTGCAGACTTCACGGGTCAGATTCATGACCCCTGGCTGCTCAAAATGAGGGGTCAATTAACCTTCAATACGAGCCAATCACCCGGGGTCCCCCTGACAATCTGAAGCACTAATTACCATGCTTTTCCATTATTACAGATTTTTTTAAATTGTATACATGTCTGATATTAGTAGTAGTATATCTCTCACTTTACTGTTCAGTGTTGGCACATATTACGCATATTTAACGATTCATGTCTATCAATGATAAAAGCTAGCACTGTAATGTTGTTTTTGTTGTTGTCTGTCTGTCGTTTCCGACAATGACTGCCAGATAGCAGAGGGGGCAGCTGCTATTCCAGGCCGGATTTGTTTATAAATGAGAAGCCTTGCCCAGGGTACATCCCTACTCTCTCTGCCAGAGGGATTTGAGGACGATAGTTGGCGTTGGGGGAAGGTCCCCAAAGGCTAACCAATCCCATTGGCTGCAGCACTAGAGCCAGTGCAAATGTCTCCTAGTTAGAGAGTCAGTCTTCCGCGAAAGACTTAAGTTGTAGCATGATATTCCACTGCTGTAGAAAATCATATATAGTACAGCTCTCATTTACTATTGGCCCTTTCTACAGATTAATGTCAATAAGTAATAAAAGCCATTTGAGTAAAAGGCCATGTTTTTGCGTCTTTAACCTTTTCGCCGCCGATGTCACATTTTTGCACCACACTGATTGAACACCCGTGCTACTAAAAGGCATGAAATTAGGATCTGTTATTTAATTACCATATGTTGTTAATTTTGGGACTTAAGGAAAGGCCTTATTTGATACATGTCATAGAGGGATTCACAGTATTGCAGTGATCTGTTATTCAATGACCTTATGTTGTTAATTTTGGGACATAAGGACAGGTCTTATTTGACACATGTCATAGAGGGATTCACAGTATTGCAGTGATCTGTTATTCAATGACCTTATGTTGTTAATTTTGGGACATAAGGAAAGGTCTTATTTGATACATGTCATAGAGGGATTCACAGTATTGCAGTGATCTGTTATTCAATGACCTTATGTTGTTAATTTTGGGACATAAGGACAGGTCTTATTTGATACATGTCATAGAGGGATTCACAGTATTGCAGTGATCTGTTATTCAGTGACCTTATGTTGTTAATTTTGGGAGATAAGGAAAGGTCTTATTTGATACATGTCATTGTGGGATTCACAGTATTGCAGTGATCTATTATTCAGTGACCTTATGTTGTTAATTTTGGGAGATAAGGAAAGGTCTTATTTGATACATGTCATAGACTGATAGAGGGATTCACAGTATTGCAGTGATCTGTTATCCAGTGACCTTATGTTAATTTTGGGACATAAGGACAGGTCTTATTTGATACATGTCATAGAGGGATTCACAGTATTGCAGTGATCTGTTATCCAGTGACCTTATGTTGCTTATGTTGGGAGATAAGGACAGGCCTTATTTGATACATGTCATAGAGGGATTCACAGTATTGCAGTGATCTGTTATCCAGTGACCTTATGTTGCTTATGCTGGGAGATAAGGACAGGCCTTATTTGATACATGTCATAGTGGGATTCACAGTATTGCAGTGATCTGTTATCCAGTGACCTTATGTTGCTTATGCTGGGAGATAAGGACAGGCCTTATTTGATACATGTCATAGTGGGATTCACAGTATTGCAGATGCCAACTTTTCTTTACCCAGATAAGTTCAGCAGAAATTTTGGGCTACAAAATGGCTGGCCGCGAAAGGGTTAACACATATAGCAGAGGTTTGTGCTTATTAGTGCTTAAAATACTTTTGTAATGGTTTTCTGTGTTCTGCTGTTATCCGGTGCAGTTACACAGTCATGTACATGTGTGTGTGTGTGTGTGTGTGTGTGTGTGTGTGTGTGTGTGTGTGAATAAGATTCAAATCAAATGTTTGGTAATTAATATTGGTGGTGCATACTTTTTTTGGTTACAGTTGTCTGTTGAACATTTCAAATAAATATTTGTGAAATGAGTAACCATTCAGCCTGAGATAGAGAGAGAGAGACAGAGAGAGTATGACAAAGCATAATTTTTGCATCTCACAATGGACATGTGTTACTGTGCATGTGTGCATGATGAAGCATTTTTGCATTGTGAACACGTCTGTATGGATGTTTGTTCGGTATGCACCACAGACTTCTTGTATAGAAGTCCGTGGTACGCACGTATTTGAGATTTTGCATGCATGATATGTATATAATGCTTGCACATGTGCCTCAAGTCGATGCATGTGCGCTGTATACTATATGTGCATGTGTGTGGCATGTGTGTAGCACATCGTCGAAGAAATTAAAAAAACTCGTATCTCAATTAAATTTTTTTTGTTATAGTTAGATACATAGTCAGCTCTCTAATTTTTCCCACCACCTTCCACCAAAAGCTCGTATCTCTAACGACTTTCTATCTGGGGTAAATGAGGTTGTGAATAGGAGAAAAACTCGCAAGTCCCAAATTCAGATCTAGTTAAGGACAAAAACCTTTGTATCTTCGTTCTTTTGAAGTCTAAAAATGTTTTTCAAAAGTAATTTTAACAAATTGCAGAACTAAAGTCGCAATGTGTTGAACAACATATTCATCATAGTTAATCAATTGTGGTCAACGCAGTTAATTTTTAAAAGTTTTTTTTCATTTTTCTCAAAACTACCAAAATTGAGATACGAGGTTTTTGAATTTCACCAACGATATTTTGTCTCTTGTGTAAATATTATGATGACACTCTGCTACACACAAGGGAATATATCAATTCATTCGTCATTATTTTAAATTCATGCAGCTAAACAAACAACAAGTACAATAACAACAACAAACATGTTTATTGGAATCAATGCTTTCATTTTAAGTTTATATCGCAATTAAAAAAAGAAGAAAAAAGCTAATAGTTGTTTTTACACTCTCGTAAAATGATAACACATGTACAAAAAACAAAATAAAACGCAAATAAAACTGAAATAAAATTGAAACAGTTCTTACAGAATTGCGAGTGGGAATGCCAAGTTATCGGAAACATGCACTCACAATGCTAATAGCATGTTGTTGTTGTTGTCGTACCCTGGCTAAAAGACTCCAGGGTGATAATATCCCAACAGCCGAAGCACTTGAACACTATGGTATAAATGCTCCAGGTAGGGATGAGAACATTACGTGTGCAACCGTTTTTGATTACCCCGCCACATGGGCAGCCACACTCCGACTAACTCACAATGCTAATACAGTAGTATGTTGTTGTTGTTGTCGTACCCTGGCTAAAAGACTCCAGGGTGATATCATCCCAACAGCCGAAGCACTTGAACACTATGGTATAAATGCTCCAGCTATGGATGAGAACATTACGTGTGCAACCGTTTTTGATTACCCTGCCACATGGGCAGCCACACTCCGACTAACTCACAATGCTAATACAGTAGTATGTTGTTGTTGTTGTCGTACCCTGGCTAAAAGACTCCAGGGATCATCCCAACAGCCGAAGCACTTGAACACTATGGTACACAAATGCTCCAGCTATGGATGAGAACTTTTTCGTGTGTGCGACCGTTTTTGATTACCCCGCCACATGGGCAGCCACATTCTGACTTCGGAGGATTTGGGAGACTGGTGAGGTTATGCTAGGAGCTTGTCATGGCTCAAGACAACCCCCGCATAACTATGCAGAGCATAACATTTTGATGTAGCCTTCAGCAGACCTGTTTACCCCCTAAACAAGTCTTGAGTAGTCTGGATAATAATAATAATAATGGGAATTTATATAGCGCTCTTTCTCACATGAGCTCAGTGCGCTTTACATTGATAACAAGAACATTAAAGGCAAACAAATAATTAATCATTAGAAAGTAAAATAAGCACGATGCTTACACACAACGTTCTCTTACTTCCTTACTAACACACACACACACACACACACACATACACACATGCATGCGCACACGCACACAATTAATTATACAAGAGTAAAATAGTTACAACATGAACATTCTAAGAAGAAACATAGAGACCACATTCCCATTCCCAATCAAGTTTGAATACAATACTGCAACTTGAAATAAAATCATACTGCCATCGACATACCAATTACATGACTAATTATAATAGCTGAAATGAGTAGCTTTGGTGTGAAATGAGTAGTCCTCTTCATTAAACCATCAAATAATGTTCACTGAAAATGAGTAATGAGAGCATTGTTTTCATTTTCTAGGAGTAGAAGAGGTCCAAATTGAGTAGAATACTACTCGAAAAGAGTAGAATAAACAGGTCTGCTTCAGGGTTCGTACAGCAATTTTATGATCAAATTCCCTGACATTTCCAAACAAAAACAACTTACCGGTATACATAACAGCTGATCAACCCAGCCACACACAGATATAGACTATAATTATTATAGAGGCAGTGTCCTTCATTGCTCCTCAGCAACACAGACGAAATTGTAATGTCACTAAGATCGATCGCAAAGATCACCAACAAGCATTTTTTTAATTATTTTTATGTTTCTCATTTTTTCAACCCATGATAATTATTTTTAAGCGCTGATCTTTTTGATGTGTATATGATCAAATTCCGTGACTTTTCCCTGACTTTGAGCAGAAATTTTATTTTCCATGACTTTTAAGTGACTGGAAAACATTTTTTTCTAAATTTCATGATTTTTCCAGTTTTCCCTGATGCGTACGAACCCTGAGCCTTGGTGTTCTAGCTTATGTCGAGTGGGCCCGGCCCGCCGCCGTCATTATTTTATTAATTTAACCCCTTGACTGCCAG
The DNA here is from genome assembly GCA_017654935.2 of Phymorhynchus buccinoides. Lineage (NCBI taxonomy): Eukaryota > Metazoa > Mollusca > Gastropoda > Neogastropoda > Raphitomidae > Phymorhynchus > Phymorhynchus buccinoides. The sequence continues at coordinate 22,587,972 of CM065709.1, read as the reverse complement.
AGAAAACTAATGAAAAAATCAATGTACAAATCGTGCCATGAAAAAGACAACTGATAGAGCCAATCTGGCAAAATAATAATAATAAACGGATATTTATATAGTGCTTTTTATCGAGCACAAAGCGCTTTACAATCAGCATTGAAAAAACTCACACACGCACAACAGACACACACGCACGTACGTGCACGCACGAGAGTGAACGCGTTCTTGCACACAGACATACACACACATCCCCACACACATTTCATCAAACACACAGAAAAACACATTCTCACTGAAACGCACACAAACTTACTCAAACATACACTTGTACAAACACGCGCACACGCACGCGTGTGTAATGGTCTGGGGGATATAACTCTCTGTGTTAGAGCAAAGCCGAGCATATCAGGGTTATTCCTCTTTGTCTGATGACGTGATGTCATCAGGTCAGAATGTAATACCTTGGTGGCAGTCAAGGGGTTAAATTAATACCTTGTTCCAATTGTAACAAATGATTTCTGCCCTTACAACATTACGTTGATGAAAACAAACCCAAAACACCCAAGTTTAGCTGGTATGTACTTCGGATTTAATTGATCCTTTTATAAAAACACTCAATCATGGACTAAAAGTAATGCGAAAGCTGTGCCTACCCAAGTCAAAGATAAAATCATGAATGCAGTTCACAAAACGGGGAGGGAAAATTAAAAACAAAAAAATGTTCTCAAAAATTAAAAAAATAATAATAATAACAGCAGTACATTTATATAGCGCTTTACCTCAGATGAGCCCAAAGCGCTTTACAATCAATTATTCATCAACAGATAACAAAAAACAACATTCAAGAGAAGAGAAAGAATCTGAAAACATAGGCTGGGGTTGGGGTGGGGAGGCGAAAGAAGGAGAAGATGGGGTGGGGTGGGGGGGGGGGGGGGGGGGGGGGGGGACACAAAAACACAATGTAGGTAAAGTCCAAAAACACACCCACAGACATTACTATTGTTGTAATTAAATACATAGATGCATGCACCCCTAGATACACACATACCCTCATGCACACATATATACATACATACATACACACACACATACATACATACACACACACATACATACATACATACATACATACACACATACATACACACATACATACATACACACATACATACATACATACACACACACACATACATACATACACACATACATACATACATACATACATACACACACACATACATACATACACACATACATACATACAAACATACACACATACATACATACATACATACATACACACACACACACACATACATACACACATACATACATACATACATACATACATGCATTCCAACCTATGCCCGTACGCACGCACATGCATACAGTAATGCATTAATTAACAGTAATTGAACAGCATAATGAGGCTTTATTTGATCTGCCCCTGTCTCATGCACTGAGATGTGAACGCAAACCTACTTCAGATTATCGCCCTTGCCTGTCAGGAACTAGTACAGTAGTACATAGCCATATAAAATGATCTGCCCCTGACTACTCACTACGTGGCATGGTCAAGTCAGTCCGAAAATTATCACCTTTTCGTGTCGCCAAGGCACAGTATAAAGTCCCATTAGAAAGGCAATGCAATCATAAGCACAAACCCTCCAGTACAAAAACAGTAAAATTACAAATGCATATGATCATTCACTGTAGGTGAGGCTGTGTCAGACCAGTTGACATAAGCTAGAATGCCAAGGCTACATCAAAATGTTGTTATGCTATGAATGGTTGTGCGGGGATTGTCTTAAGCCATGACAAGCTCCCAGCATAACATCATCAGTCTAAAATTCCCCGAAGACGGAGTGTGGCTGCCCACATGGCGGGGTAATCAAAAACGGTCACACACGTAATGTTCTCATCCATAGCTGGTGCATTTGTACTGAATTGTTCAAGTGCTCTGGCTGTTGGGATGATCCCTGGAGTCGTTAAGCCAGGGAACAACAACAAGAACAACATTCACCGTAGGATACACAGCGGAAATCGCTTTTAAACTCAAAATTGAAGGGGCTGAAATTTTATTTTCAGATAGCCAATATTTTGAGTTAAGAAGACCGTTTAGCATAAAGATGATCAAACTGGAGCCAGCAAATTATTGTGAGTTACCCAGTGTTTTTGAATTATAGTGGAACCTCCCTTATAAGACCTCCCATTATAAGACTCCCTCCCATATAAGACCTACTTCTCTGAGACATTGCCCTTCTTTGTAGTATTAAAATTACCTCCTTTATAAGACCCCTCCCTTATTATTTATAAGACCTCGTTTTGGATGATTTTTGAAGGTCTTATAAGGGATGGTCCACTGTATTACACATCAAGTGATACACCAATCTGGACAGCAATAAATAATCCACAAAAGAGGAAAATCATGACATGTAATTAATGAAGCGAACAAAAAGAGCATAAAAACGAGTGACCGCAATACTATTCTCCCCCCCCCCCCTCACCAGACCTGTTTACCCAGAAATTGGGCTTCAGGTATTCGAAATCCAAAATGAGTGTATTTTTCACAAAATAGGAGTACTCCAACAGGAAAGCTTCCACAACAGAGCGTAAACATGCATACATGAACTTGTTGAAATACTGTGTCAAAAGTATCATCCATTTAAATTTACAAGAACACACTCACACACACAGAGCGCACCTGTTTCCTGATTCAGACAATATACAGTTCTAAATGATATACTGTTTCTAAATTTAAAAAAAAATTCTCACCATTTCACCATATTTTTGTCCATATTTTATTATATTTGTGTCAAATATGTGTACAAAATATGGTGAAATCTTATGGGTAAACAGGTCTGACACATACACTCCTTGTTCAATGTGAAACTAGTAACTTTGATCAAATTGAAGCACAAATTTCATGCAGCATGGATCAGCGAATGCGTCAGCTTGATATAGTTTCTGTGGGAACAACCACGCTGTTCTGCAAAACGCCTTTTCTCTTATGGACCAGCTTCATGTGCGTGTACAAATGCGCTCGCACCCTGAAAGTGGAAGAGCACAGGCAGCAAGCGTGCGGCTTCTCGCCGGCGTGAATCAGAAGATGCTGCCTGAGAGAATCGCTCTTGGAAAAGCCTTTGCCACAGTCGGGGCACTCGTAAGGCTTCTCCCCCGTGTGGGTCCGAACGTGCATTTTCAGTTTATTGGATGAGAAGAAACCTTTCCCGCACTCCGAGCACAAAAAGGAGGGTTTTTCGCCCGAGTGCTTGATTTTCTTGTGCTTCCGCAGTGAGTCCGGCATGCAGAAAGCCTTCCCACAGACGTCGCAAACGTGGGGTCGCTCGCCCGTGTGAGCCGCCCTGATGTGGCTCTTCAAAGACCCCGACTGAGTAAAACGGCACTCGCAGTGAGGGCACTTGTTGGGCTTCTCCCCAGTGTGGAGCATCATGTGCCTTGCCAGAACGTCGGAGCGAGCAAAAGTCTTCCCGCAAATGCTGCAAACGCAAGTTCGCTCTTTACGCTGTTTCACGCGAAAATGCGTCTTTCTGTGCTTGGTCCTCTCGTAAGATTGGCTGAACTGCTTGCCGCAGACATCGCAGGGGAAAGGTTTCTCGCCGGTGTGCGTCCTTTTGTGCGCGCACAGTTGTCCAGTCTGCTTGAAACGCATGTCGCAGACATCACAGGCAACAGGCTTGACGCCGGTGTGAGTCCGTTCGTGTTGTTCTAGTTTGGTGGGTGTCCAGCAAGCCTTGCCACACATCTCACACAAATACTGTCTGGTCTTTTCCAGGCGTTTCGGACGGAAGTGCGTGGGCCTGTGTCTCCTCAGATTGCAAGCGTGGTTAAAGGCCTTGTTGCAAACGTCACACACAAACGCCCTGACCCTCTTTCCCCTCGCATCGTAGTAAACAGTGTCAGGTGTGGAGGACCCAAGTAACGCCATGTCGAGTTTCACTCCATGAACTGACGCCAGGTGGAGTTCCAAACTGCTGACCAGCACAAAGGAAGAAGAACAATGCTGACACGCACGAGTTGTGTGCAGAATAGGCAACGCGGATGTGGGCTGATTCGAGACGCAACACAAATATTTTTGTTTCTTTTCTTTTTTCGGCGGACGGAAGTGCATCAGCCTATGCCTCTTCAAGGTCGTATTCTGAGTCATAACCTTATTGCAGATATCACACTTGCGCTCAGTTTTCCGTTCACGTCTTCCTGTTTGCACGTGAGTTTCACTATCATCGACTTTTTCCTCTGCTATTTTCCTCTCACTATGGCTATCCAACAATAAGGAAGATCCTGGTAACACCATGTGCATCTCCCGTCCCTGAAAGTTCTTTACCATTTCATCGATTTTCTTGTTTCTTTTTGCTTCTCTCTTTCTGCGGTTTTCTGATTCCCCGTCCGAGTCACTACCATCACTAAAGCCATGTGGCTTCCAATCTGAGTCACTGCAATCACCAGCCAGGTCAGGTTTTGTCGCCTTTTTTGAGGTGGAACCTTTCGCTTTGCCCATTTCACGCACCTCCTTATGAATTCCTTTATCCGCGACTGTATAATTAGCAACATCACGTCTGTCTGGTGTTGTGGAGGACCCAAATAACACCATGTCCAGTTTCTCTCCATGAACTGATGCCAGGTGAAGCTCCAAACTACCGACCAGCTCAAAGGCAGCAGAACAATACTTACACTCATGACTTGTGTTCGGAGACAGCAGTGACCCTGAAGTGTTATCAGACATGGGCTGTGCTGTGCTGCAGACAGCTGAGGGCTGATCTGGTGAGTCTTCCTCCATGGACCATGCTGGTCCCAGCTTCTGTGAAAACAAACATGCCAAGATTGTCTAAGAAATCTGTCATCAAAAAGCCTAAATTGAAAACAGTCATACATAAATAAAAAATAAAAAAAAGCCTTTGTCTGAATGTTTTTCATCTCATAAACACGCTGAGATGTCAACCCCACAGTGACGCCTGTAAAAGTATATCACGAACAATAATATTTAGTACCAGTCCTGTCCGATCAAAAATACAATATGTACATTGCTGCCTTGGGCAGTTTTAAGGATGCTTCAGCTTCATGTGTGTGTTCAAGTGTTGGGACAGCCTGAAAGCAGCTAACGGGTTAACTTGAACTAGTCTGGTGGGAACTGGAATTTGTGGTCTGCGGTGTACAGTGTTTCTCATGCTTCAGTTTTATGTGTGTCCTCAAATGGTATTTCCTCTTGAAAGCAGCAGGACACTGAGGACAGCTGTGAGGCCTCTGGTCAGTGTGAACCATCAGACAATGGCCTTGTAGAGTACTCTTCTGGGCAAAGGCTTTCCCACAGTCTGGACACACGAAGGGTCTTTCTCCTGTGTGAGTTCGACGATGTTTCTCCAGTGCATTGGGAATTCTAAAAGCTTTCCCGCAGTCTGCCTCCAAGCACACGTACGGTTTCTTAATATCTCCCGTGTGCGTCCCCCAATGAATCTTTAAATCTTTAGCGCCAACGAAACCGAAGATATTCTAAAAGGGTAAGATGGACTACTTAAGAGCTCGGCGAACCGGGCTGATAGAGTTATCGTTAGTGGGAACAGTACACTATTCACAGTGGAGGCTATCCAAAAACTCATACTGGGACTTGAACGGAGAATTCAACTGGCCTATCGACGTGTAAAATGTGTCCTGTTTAAAAGGGACATAACCAGTGTTTCTGTCCTCACTACTCATATAGGGAAAAGAGACTGGACGCTTATCTTCCCATATACAGTCTTTGACGAAACCCTTCCCACAGAAATCACAAACATTGGGCCTTTCGTTAGTATGAGCTGACTTGATGTGGTACTGTAGAGAACCACCTTCAGGGAAACTTTTCTCACACTGCGTACACTTGTACGACCTTTCCCCGGTGTGGAGTCTCTTGTCCTTTATCAGGTTACCCTTGGTGGAATACTTCCCATCGCAATAGTCGCAGATGAACTCTTGGGGGACACGTACGCGAGGAGGGTGAGCATGCATCAGCCTGTGTGCCTTCAAACTGCAACCCAGAGTGAAGGTCTTTCTGCACAGGTCGCACAGAAAAGCTCTAGGATTTTGGCAGTTCCGTTTGTGAAAGTTCAAGCCTTTCACTGTAGAAAACCTCCTGCAGCAGACGTCACATTCAACGGCTTGGCGCCAGTGTGAGTGCGTTCATGTTTCGCCAGGTAACTGGGCGCCAGGAAAGTTTTTCCGCAGAATTCACACAAATAGTTATTCCGCTTCTCCTTTTTCTGACGGAAGTGTTTGGGCCTGTGTCTCTTCAACATGAAAGGCCACTCAACAGTCTGTCGCAGATATCACAAATGTACATCTTTTTCTCCCCTTTTGGTCGACCTATCTTTTCCTCACCAGCTTCAGCGGCGTTTGTCTCTGTTGTTTCACTCTTGCTCTGGCTATCTGCCTCCTGATCGCTGTCTATGTTGTTACAGTCACCGGCATCATATCCAACAAATGTGGAGGACCCAGGCAACAACATGTACAGTTTTACAGTTTGGTTCTTTCCAATTTTATCACAAGGATCACGACCATCAATTTTCTTTTCTTCTGTATCTTTCTCGGGCTATGACTCTCTGGCTCCGAATCACTACGATCATTACGGATACCTGGATCCCAATCCGAGTCGCTGCTCTCAGCAGCATCAGATTTTTTCTTAGGTGTGGAGGACCCAGGTAACAATGTGTGCAGTTTCTCTTCATGAACTGATGCCAGGTGGAGTTCTAAACTGCTGACCAGCACAAAGTGAGCAGAACAAGGTAGGCATACAAAACGTACGCTCAGAGACGGCAGTGACCCAGAAGTGTTGTCAGAGATTGGCTGCTCACTGCTCTTTTCCTTTTCCTGAGGGTGGCATTTCAGTATGTGATACTTCAATTTAGAAAACCAATCAAAAACCTCGTAACTGACACCACACATAAACAGATATGTGTAGCGGTAACCATGCCTCGGTTAAACCTCATCGGCTATGGTGCTGCCACAATAGTATAGCTTAAAAAATAGCATCTTATAAATACTCTGTGCTGTGTGTGTGCATGAGACTGAGAGAGAGAGAGAGAGAGAGAGAGAGAGAGAGAGAGAGAGAGAGAGAGAGAGAGAGAGAGAGAGTGTGTGTGTTTGTGATGACTGGAAAAAAGTCGCTGTATCAAAATGATCACATCGGTTATTTTGATGGTTAAGAAAAAAAAAAAGTTAGAAAAGACAGATGACACTTCCGAACTTAACTGATAATTTTTTTAAATTTTAAATGTGACAGGAAAGCACACAAACAAAATGTTAAACACTTTTCCTTCCACAGTCATAGACGAAGGATAAGAAAAAAAGGTCATGGTATAAAGCAGTATGCAGCAAGGTATTTTCTTCAACAAGAACCAAGTTACTCCACTCAATTGTTATCTCAAATTACAACGGGGCTAAGTACCTCTTTGTGAAACAAAAACTTGAAAAAGGCGATAATATTAGGACTGAATCGACCATGTCACCTACTGACAAGTCAGGGCAGATCATTCTCTGTGGTTATATACTATTACTTCATGACAGGCAAGGGCGATAATCTTAAGTAGCTGGCGCACACGTTTCAGTGCACAAGAAATAGAGCTTACACGTGGTGATACTGTGTGTGTGTGTGTGTGTGTGTGTGTGTGTGTGTGTGTGTGTGTGTTTGTATAAATAGTTCCCCAACCTTCAGGAAGTTCTGTGCTTGTAACTTCCTCTAATCTTCCACTCTCTTTGACTCTGCCTTTTCCCTTTGCTTATTGTCATCTACTGTCTTTCTGCCTTACCGGTCCATTCTCCTGCCTTTTTTTCAAGAAATACTTTCAAAAAGATTTCATCCAGCCCAAGTCGGACTTGCTGGGCCTAACTATTTGTTAGTTAGGTGCATAACGGCAGCATGACGCACCTGCGCTCATAATTGACAGGAAACTGAGCGATCGAAGAAGAAGAAGAAGAAGAAATAGAGCATGTTCAGTATAAAGTCTCCTCCCGTGGGGATACCAGGGATTCTTTTGTATAAATAGTTCCCCCACCTTCTGGAAGTCCTGTGCTTGTAACTTCCTCTAATCTGTCACTCTCTTTGACTCGGCCTTTTCCCTTTGCTTGCTGTCATCTACTATCTTTCTGCCTTTCCGATCCATTCTCCTGCCTTTTTTTCAAGAAACACTTTCAAAACATTTCCTCCAGCCGAAGTCGGACATGCTGGGCCTAATTATTTATTTCTTAGGCGCATAACGGTAGCATGATGCATCTGCGCTCATAATTGACAGGAAACTGAGCGATCAAAGAAGAAGTATAAAATCTAACTGAATGTGCTATACCCAAATGCTTGTCTTTTTTAGGGCTTCACTAAACATTTTGTGCTCTTCTCTTGTCCACCAGAACAAAAACATTGTCCGTCACAATGAAAACACCAGTTGTAGTAATAAAACCTGTGAATCTATGTCTATTTATATACATGTAGTTAGCAAGTTAGTTAGTTATAGCCCTGTCGACAGCTATGGTCATCTCAGGACTGCCACCACATAAAGTTCAACCACATATTACAAAACACACATACAATGCATCTTACAGACATTCAGCAACCTGAAAACAAGACTGAAAAACATACAATAACTTATTAGTGAACCAGCAGACCGAAAGGGACATTAAATGTCAAATTACCATTCTGAGAAAATGGCACAGTTGGAAACTTCAGGCAGTTCTCTTTCTAATGAAATAAAAAACATTCTTGTATCCTTTTTTGTTAGCAGAGTTATGAGCTTTTAAAGTTGGGAAGGTGGCTGTCGGCCATTTTGAGAAATCAATGTCTAAAGTCTAGCCTATCCTAAGAAAATGCACCAACCTACTAATTTTAAAGCACATTTTGGAATATTTAGAGACCATATTGAACATTATCCTTTATCTATATGAAAGACAAGATGCTAGAGAGCAACATTTATTTAAAAAAATGAGATTTTTTACTTTCCAAACCTGTTGTCAGAAACTAGCCCAGCGACTGAATGTCCCTTTCGTGGTGCCAGGTCACATTACATGACACCTTCATCATTGTACAGTGCTGGAAACGTCAGCCCTTCTTGGGCAGAGTTACGAATGTTTCAGCTTCAAGTGTATCTTCAAATGGTGAGTTACATATCGCCGTCCGCATGCAAAAGAGACGTAACTCAAAGTTGGTCAACTTTGATGTGTTGAACTTACCAGTTGATCTAGACAAGCTGCATCATCTAAAAAAGCTGTAAAACAAGAATTTGCAAATATAAAACATCAATGGTGACATCATTAAATGAACCAAAAATGACGTTATTTGGCCTGAAATGACCAAAACATTAAGTTTTCCATTCCTCATGTGAAGTGGCGTCACTCGACTTACATCTCTTTTGCATGCGGACGACGAAATGTTCCAGCTTCAAATGTATCTTCAAAAGATGAGTTACGAATGTTCCAGCTTCAAAGGTATCTTCAAATGATGACTTATGAATGTTCCAGCTTCAAAGGTATCTTCAAATGATGAGTTATGAATGTTCCAGCTTCAAATGTATCTTCAAATGAGTTATGAATGTTCCAGCATTAAATGTATCTTCAAATGATGAGTTACGAATGTTCCAGCTTTAAATGTATCTTCAAATGATGTTATGAATGTTTCAGCTTCAAGTGTATCTTCAAATGGTGAGGCAGCCTGAAAGCGGAGGGGCAGTGCGGACAGCTGTGGGGTCTCTGGTCTGAGTGGGTCAGACGATGGTCTTTGAGAGCACCGGCCTGGGCAAAGCCTTTCCCGCATTCCGGGCACAGGAAAGGCTTCTCTCCCGTGTGGGTGCGGTGGTGCTTCTCCAACTGACTCGGGCTGATGAAAGCCTTCCCGCAAAAAGAGCACGCGTGCGGTTTCTTCGTTTCGCCTGTGTGCGTGGCCCGGTGCTTTCTCAGACTGGCGCCCGTGACGAAACCCTTCCCACAGAAGTCACAGACGTGGGGTCTCTCCTCGGTGTGCACTGATCTCATGTGGCACTGCAGGGCGGGTAAGATGGGGAAACCTTTCCCACAGCGCGGACACTTGTGCGGCCTCTCCCCGGTGTGCAGCCTCTTGTGTCCTATCAGGGTTTCGGCGGTGGACAAATTCTTACCGCAGTAGTCACATATGAAGGGCTTAGGGGCATGGAAACTCGGGGGGCGAGAATGTACCAGCTTGTGTCTCTTCAGCGTGGAAGCCACGATAAACGTCTTTCCGCACACGTCACACATAAAAGGTTTAGGGTTGCTCATTGCGCTGTGATCTCTCCGCTTGTGGAAGTTCAAGCCCGAAACTTGAGAAAACCTCCTATTGCAGATGTCACATTCAAATGGCTTAGCACCAGTGTGAACCCGTTCATGCTTCTTCAGGAAACTGGGTGCCATGAAAGCTTTCCCACAAAATTTGCACAAATGTTTTTTCATCTTCTCCTTTTTTTGACGCAAGTGTTTCGGCGCGTGTCTCTTGAGCAGATAGGGCCAGTCAAAAGCCTTGTTACACACATCACACACATACTTCTTTCCCTCTTTAATATTTTTTACTCTTTTCCTTTTACCAGTTGTTTTCGCTTTTGTCTCTGCTATTTTACTCTTGCAGTGGCTATCAACCTCTACGTCAATGTCAGTGTCATCAAAATTTCCAGCATCACATCTGTCAGGTGTGGAGGACCCAGGTAAAACCACATGCAGTTTCTCTCCATGAACCGATGCCAGGTGAAGTTCCAAACTGCTGACCAGCACAAAGGCGGCAGAACAAAGGTAGCACTCGTGACTTGAGTTCAGAGACAGCAGTGACCCAAAAGTGTTGTCAGACATGGGCTGTGCTGTGCTGTAGACAGCTGAGGGCTGACCTGGTGGGTAATCCTCCATGGACCATGCTGGTTCCAGTTTCTGCGAAAACACACATGCCATGATTGTCTAAACATCTTTTAAAAAGCCTTTTCTATTACACCTTGTTGCTCTTACAAGAGCGACTGACTAATGAATGCTTAGCTTTTTAAAGATATTGTGCATGTCATAAGCATGTTCATTTCATGTGTTTCTAGAAGACTCAAAATGTTCCTGAATTGGGTGTGGCAGGGTGCAGCACAAATAATATTCAGCAACTGCAACTTCTCTTAAAAAGCAAACATTCTGTAATTGTCTGTCTCAATATTACCTGTATATGTTTCTTTTTAACCATATAATAAATTTAATAACAACAAACTGACACAGAGAGGCACAAATGTTTTTTGTTTGTTTTTTATTTGGTGAGCAAAACATATGGCAATCTTTGATAACAATCATTAAAGATAATACCTTGATAAGAAGCATTGAAGACAATGCCTTGATAAGAATCATCAAAGACAATGCTTTGATAAGAATCATCAAAGACAATGCTTTGATAAGAATCATCAAAGACAATGCTTTGATAAGAATCATCAAAGACAATGCTTTGATAAGAATCATCAAGGACAATGCTTTGATAAGAATCATCAAGGACAATGCTTTGATAAGAATCATCAAAGACAATGCTTTGATAAGAATCATCAAAGACAATGCAGGGTTGGCCAAACTTAAAAAAATTCACTAGCCCTTTGGGCGAGTAACTTAAACATTTTACTCGCCCAAACAAATTTTCACTAGCCCGAAGAAAACAACAACAAAAATCCCTGAACACACACTCACACACACAATGACACACACACACACAGGGAGAGGTAGGGGAGAGAGGGAAAGAGGAGGAGGAGACTGAGGCGGCTGCCTTTCCTTTCTTTTCAGTACCAACCAGTGCTGGCATGTTGTTATCTTAGCAGACAGCTGAGCTTGCTTTGATAGTTGGCTACGTGGAAGGGAGAGATTGTCCGAGGAGGCTGAGTGGTAAAAAAACCCAGGGCCGTGCAGAACTGAAATTTTCAGTCACCCATCGTGCTAGTGACTTTTGAAATCTACACAAATCCACAGATTTCTCTACTAGCAATATTATCTTCATGAATACAAAATTATTTTTAGGTTATTTACAGCCTCGTCCACAGCAATGGTCTCATCAGGACTGTCACCATGTGAAATACCAATTATGTACCATATTTTACAGACTATAAGGCACCACCTTATTAGAGGCGCACCCCCCCAAAGTTCACACATAATTTCATATTATTTCCAAAAAGCCACAAAACACCAATGCTTTCAAGCTTTCGAGATTTTTTATTATCTCTTCATCAGGAAAATGAGTTTTAAAACTGACATGAGATGAAAAGGTACAGCTAAAAAGTTTATAAAACTGTAAAAAAATGTAATTTCATATTTTGTTACTATATTTTATTAGTAATATCATAAGGCGCAGGGATCTCAGTCTTGGGGGGGGGGGGGGGGGGGGGAGCATCGCCTTATTGTCCCCCCAAAATATGGTACACATCAATTATACAACCTTACACATATTCACTGATACAAACTAACAAAATGGTTTGCATGAAATGTTTGCAATACAAGGCAAAGCCTTTTTTTCTTTCTTTTTTTCAAATTTTTTTATGCACTTTACCTAAAGGAGTTTCACTGACAACAAAGGAAACAGCTCCATTTTTATTTTTTTTACTGCACTACGAAAAAAGAAAACGCTTCAACCACAATGAGTGACCTCCACCCCCATCCAAAATGGCTACTCTCTCCGGCATCTTTGACGGTTTAATTTCAAGGAAACCAGAGCAAAGTGAGTGTTCTGATCCTTGAAAAGGCTGTCTTTCTGGTGACCTTGACGCGTTTCTTGCAAAAACTCGTCCATCAGGGTCCACCTTTAATTAAAAAACATTTTTTAATTTTTTAATTTAACCAAGTACCATTATCTAATCAGCATTTTTGTACATTTTTTTCACCATTTTTTACGAGGTTGTAAATAACCTAAAAATAATTTTGTATTCATTCAAGAATACTTTATGATCTCAGAGAAATTTCATTCAGGTGAAGAACACAATATCAAATTGACAAGCACAAGATTATATGTCAATGACATAATGTAGAATGTAATATTATATCACAGAAAAATACATTACTGACGACATCCTTAGAACACATGCTAGTAATTAAATACCAAAGACAGGACAGGACATGCCATGCATTAATAAAATAACATAATTCAGTATAAAGTCAATTTCTATATTACACATAGCACTGAGTAATCAGAGAGGACAAAGATGCATAGAAAAATAATGTTTACCCACATGTGTACAAATGAACGACAAACAAGGAGAATTTCAATAAAAATGACTTTAACTCTTCTAGCACCATATATTTTTTTACGTTCTGGGATGTCCGTTGCATATCAACCGACAAGAGGGGAGTAGCTTTTTGTTGTTGAGTGCACATGCTTTGCTTTAACAGAAGAAACACTGACATGACCTCTAAAGATACACAAACACATGGCAGGGTGCTTGGCAGTGGATGTCTTTGCATTTGGTGGGAGTGTAGAGTGATGTCTTGGGCGATTGTATTTGCCCATGGTACTAGAAGAGTTAAGCAACGACAGAAGAATGTTTCCTCCTAATATACTGTCTTCCATTAGCACTCTCTCTTTCTCTGGCTCTTTCTCTTTTCCCTCTCTCATATCTCCATCTGAAGGATTCAATACATTAAAGAATAAGGCCGGGTTCACATTAGACGCATAAGTTCCGTACGGAAAACCCTAAATAAATGGAAGGAAGAAGGATAAAAGTTTACGCATATAGGGGAAATTCGGACACGTGCGCAAATCTTTTCCCTTCCTTGTTTCACTTATTTATGGATTGTGCACGGGTTTCCGCATGGAATATTCGCTTATGTGTGTACATGGCCTTATACTTTACTTTTGCTTTAAACTGTGGACATCTGTCTGTAATCTAGAGGTTATTTTCTCAACCAATCTCTTGATTTCAAGCAGCAAGTGTCCAATGTCTGCTATAAATCACGTTGAAACTGTGTCAATCACCTCAGCTTGCTCTCCAACCTGTGCTTTCGTTTCGTCTCAACGTGATCACTGTAGCTAACTCTGCATCCTCGCTGTCTGTTCTTTTGACTTATCACTTCAAATTTCAACGCTGCTCTTCTTGCTTCCCGCTCCTCTGGATCTGAACAAATAACTCTCCGATTCTTTGATCCCTGCATCAGACTTGCTTACCACCTACACAAGTCTTGAGTTGTCTGGATGGCTGAAATGAGTAGTTTCGGTGCAAAATGTGTAGCTTTATTCATTAAACCATCAAACAATGTTCACTGAAAATGAGTAATTAGAGCATTATTTTCAATTTTGAAGAGTAGTAGAGGTCCAAATTGAGTAGAATACTGCTCGGAAAGAGTAGAGTAAACAGGTCTGCTGCATTGGCTCCCAGTTCAGTCTTGTATTGACTTCAACATTCTCCTCGATTATATGGAAATGATTTAACTCCAAACTTTTTTTCCATTCGCTGCATTTCATCTTGAGCACCATTTACGCAAGTTTCTCTTCGGACACTCGTCTGGTTTAACTTCACTGCATTCATCTAAAATGAGTCTTGACTTCCTCTTTTTCGCAAGTTTCTGTGAGATCATCATAACCGCCCAAGTCTCACCATGAGGAAGGCAACCAATACCAAATTTGAAACTGACATTGATTAACTCATTCGCATCCCAACGATTTTGAATTATTAAAAAAAACTCACAAATCACCCAGCCATACACACAAACAAAACATACATAAACAAAAGGAGAAATGAAAGAAGATTACAGGTTTTTACTTCAGGGGTGATAGGGCAACTTTATAGTAAGTTTATATAAAAAAAAACTCTTGTTTCCCCACAACAAACCACTACAAAAGCAGTCACTCAGGGAGCGAAGCCAGTTTATAAGTGACCAAGGTATGGTGTGCACACAGATTTGCTTCCCTTGAAGCAAATGCACCAAATTGACAGCTATCTATTAATTCCGGACATATATGGCTGAAACGACTTGAATTAGTTAACCCCTTCACTGCCTGCCCTGTGTCTACTATGGGGCGTGTGATGTCACTGATGCTGTCATAACTTTTGATGTTATAGCCCTGGAATGATTAGTCCCCGAGCCGAAGGTTCGGGGAACTATTGTTTTTGGTCTGGTCCGTCCGGCGTCCGGCGTGCCTCCGTCCGGCCGGCTATTCGTCCGTTTGTCTCAAAAACTATTCAGTCTATCATCATCAAATTTGGTATACTAGTTTGCCAAGATGCAAGCTATCCACTGATGTATTTAGTTTTACATCAAGGTCGCGCCAGTTACGGGGTTCAAACCCCAAAACACATAATCGCTAAATCTCGCGAAGTTTTGCATGTATTTCAATGCAGTTTTTTTCACAACATTTCTTGCTGAATGGTCTATAACACAGTTGCCATGAATTTTTCTGCGCGCTCGTGTGCGCATGATCGCGAGCGCTCAAATCATGGGTCCGAACCCCAAGGCTATATATAAAAAACTATTCAGTTACGTGCTGTTTTGATGCGTTTATGTAGTTACGTGCTGTTTTGATGCGTTTTTATGTATGTGTACAGCCGACACATTCAGATTTCGGAGTAGCTCAGTGATGCTGCGAGGGGACTTTGCAGCTGCTTGGCGTTGCACTTGTTTGTTGTTGTTGTTGGTTTAGACAAGCCAGGAAAGATCTCTAGACCATTTTCTCAGATTGAGTCCAACAGATTTAAATTCTATAGTTAAAAAAATCGATAATTTCTCAGTTTTCCTCTGGCAGCGAAGGGGTTAATTATCAACAAAGTAAAAGGGAAGTTAATATGAACACATCTCTCACTCGGGTTCATCACATACATGCATTTGGAAACTGATCCATATTGCTCGGGATTAGTCAAAGACAACTGATTTAATACAAGATTATATGTAATCATATAACTATTTTACAAATGAAAAAAAAAGGATGTTGCACAATTCAGTAGAGCTGTAAATACCATGTTTTACAGACAATAAGGCAATTTTTTTTTTAATGATGTTCGTTCGTCCGTCCCGAGGGATGATGACCATGCTTCAACAGTTCGTCCTTGTGGAAATCTAGGATGCTGGATGAGTTCGCATATGGCTAGTGAGGCCCAAAAAATGTATGTGAGCCAGGAAGGATCTCTGACAGTGAGGACAGTTTTTTTCTGCAATATTAACTAATAAACTGTGGTAATAATATTGTGTGTGCGTGCGTGCGTGCGTATGTGTGGGGGGAAGAGAAGGGGGAGGAGGGGGGAGGAGGGGGGAGGGAGGGGGAGAGATTAATACACGTATTTTGTATTAACAGTCTCACTTATTTTTAATGTTTATATTCATTGATACTTGTCTTCATGTTGATTATTCTTGGCTTCTCTTTAATGTGTATGTTTATCTGTATGTTAGTGTTTAGGCCTTTGATCAGCGCTTTGAGCTCCCTGCAAAGGGAGTTAAGCGCTCTATAAATAACCATGATTATTATTATTATAATTGACTGTTATTAAAAAAAAAAAAGATTTTTGTAAAATCTTGCCGGGTGTGCTGTGTAATATGAAGTGCATTAAAGAGAGTAAAACATGGCAATTCACTGGCAACCAAACCATGCAAACAGAGGAAAAGATGATTGTACTCACATTAGTCACAGTCCTGTCGTACGGGTTATCTGCAAAAGACAACAATTAATTATTAATTTACTTTGGGCATCATAGAGTAATGTTGTTGTTGTTGTTGTTGTTCCCTGGCTTAAAGAGTCCAGGGATCATCCCAACAGCCGAAGCAATTGAACACTATGGTACAAATGCCCCAACTAGGAATGAGAACATTACATGTGTGACCGTTTCGATTACCCCACGTGGGCAGCCACACTCCGACTTTGGAGGATCATAGAGTAATAGACATAGTCACCTTATATATTCATAAAAATAAACCGTCTTCATGAAAGTAATTTGTTTTTTGGGTAAAGGTCAAGATGTGCCACCCCCCCTACCTATCTCGGTTAATTGTATTTTTCCGTTATTGCCTTTCTTACCATACATAAAGCTGTATTTTAGGAACATTTTTAGCTAATAACCTTTTTGGAATACTAACCCTAACCCTAGCCCTAACCCTAACCCTACCCCCCACCGTATAAGATGGAAAAACGCAACGAACCACAACTGTGACAAATCGCGGTGTACTGCAGTACATAGTGGGGGGTAGGGTTAGGTTTAGGGGTAGGGTTAGGGTTAGGGTTAGTATTCCAAAAAGGTAATTAGCTAAAAATGTTCCTAAAATACAGCTTTATGTATGGTAAGAAAGGCAAAAACGGAAAAATACAATTAACCGAGAAATGCATGGGGGGTGGCACATCTTTACCTTTACCGTTTTTTGATTTTGAGCTTAAAATTTACAGTGTTTATTTTTATACATCACAAACTTTCTTTTTTTTTGGGGGGGGGGTGTTACAGGGTTTCAACAACCCCTCAGCCTTTTCAAGAAGATAAGAAAAGAAAAGAAAAAGGAGAAATGCAATAGGAAATGAAATTAGAAAGTTGA
>CM065709.1:22413006-22568006 GCA_017654935.2 Phymorhynchus buccinoides | reverse complement strand
ATTTGATCAAAGTGGGTACGTATCGAAATTTGATTTCCCAAAGTCATTGAAATCACAAGACAGGGCATTCTGATGCTCCCAAAAGTTCAGTAATGCGTGTATCCGCCATGGCTGTTCTGGCACTCGACGCAGCGAGTCCTCATGGAGTTGACCAGGGTGGTGAAGATCCTCTGTGGAAGCGCCTGCCACTCAGCCTGCAGCATCTGGTAGAGGTGCTGGGCATCTCTACCAGATGCTGGGTGCTGGTGGTTGCTCCTCACTTTGCGATCCAGCTCATCCCAGAGGTTCTCAATCGGGTTGAGATCGGGACTGCATGCTGGCCACTCCATTCTGTTGACTCCAGACTGCTGCAGGAAGTCGTTGACCACCCTTGCCCTGTGGGGGCGAGCGTTGTCATCCTGGTAGACAGCCGGCGGTCCCATCTGCTGCAGTGTAGGCACAGCCAGCGGTCGAAGGATCTCATCCCGGTATCGGAGGCCAGTCAGGTTACCCTGTACATGATACAAGGGTGTTCTGTGGTGAAGGCTGAAGGCCCCCCAGACCATTACAGAACCTCCACCAAAGGCCACCTTTTCTTGGACAGTGGCGTCAATAAAGCGTTCCCCTGGGCGCCTCCAGACCCTCAGTCGGCCGTCGTTGTGGTTCAGGGTGAAGCGTGATTCATCACTGAACAGGACCTGGGACCATTGCTGACGTGTCCACCTCACGTGACGTCTGCAGAAGGCGCGGCGTGCTGCCCTATGGGCTGGAGTTAAGCGTGGCCGTACAGCTGGGCGACGAGAACGGAGGTTAAACCCATGAAGGCGGTTCCGTATGGTCTGCTGGCTGATGTTGATGTTAGTAGCCACCCTCAGCTGCCTTCGAATGATGCTGGAAGAGGCTGTTCTTGTCTGCAGGGCTTGTCGTTCAATGAGACGATCTTCACGTGGAGTTGTCTTCTTCGGTCGACCAGATCTGCGTCTTTCATGGACCCTCCCAGTGGCTGTGAAGCGTTGAATCAGTCTGACAATGACCGAGATGGACACCTGAAGTCGCCTGGCCACTTCTCGCTTGGGAACACCATCTTGGAACCATGCAACAGCTCGTCCCCTATCCAACTCGCTCAATTTTCGTCGTGGAGGCATTGTCAAATCAGGCCTAATACTGGTGGTATGTCTTCTTATAAAGCCAAGCAAGAGACAGCATCTCACACATAAACAGCAGTGCTTGCACGTGCATAATGGTTTTTCCATCTGGCTTGTGCAATGTGTTCATGCAGAACGATCCAAAACAAGGTCCTTTTTCGCAAGTTTCCGCTTTTTCTGTTGCTGCCAAGCTCAGTAATAGAGAATCACGTGCAATGTTTCCACTAACACAACATCGCCCACTTACAGCTGAACAAGAATTCATAACAATTTGGCTTGACTGAGAAATAAATAACAGGAGCGAACGGAGTTTATTGCGCACCTGTTTTCTCATAGTGATCCTTAACTTTTTGTGAGTAGTGTATTATAGGTGTGCAAAGTTTGATCGATGAACGTCTTTTAGTTTTAGATACCGAGAAAAAGCCAACACTAAAGTTGCCACAGATGGACACACACACAGACACCCGGAAAACCAAAGAAGCATGCAAACATAGACTCAATTTCGTGTCATTGGCACGAATGAGCCCAAAACAGTATTTCCTCTCTACAATCCAATCTGTAAATAATTTATTTTTATGATCTATAGCTAAAAAGTCAATCCTCTGTATAACTGTAAGCATGTGTGTGTGTATGTGAGTGTGTGTGCATGTGTATGTGTGTGTGCGCACACATTTCTATGTGTTTCTGACTTTTATCACACACAAAAGCAGCACATCATTCTCATGCTGAATCTCACCTCAAGCTCAGTGAGAAATCACCCTCTTTGTTGGGCCTCTGATCCCCAGATGATACAGAACCAGCTTCAACTGCGATAGTGTCTTCAGTCCATGTCATGGTTTTCGCTGGCCGAGATGGAGAAGTAACTTCAGCAGCACGACACAGAGACGCATCCTGCTCCCTTTCGGGTCTCTGATCCCCAGATGATACAGAACCAGCTTCAACTGCAGTAGTGTCCACGGTCCATGTCACGGTTTTCCTTAATTGTGGTCGCACTTGTTGAGAGTGAGGCAGAGAAGTATCTTCAGCAGCACGACACATAGCGATGCAGGTCTCCAGATTCAGATCAGCTTCTCGCAACAATCGCGTTCTCGTAGAGATGTCTTTGATGCCTAATACAAACCTGTCTCTCAACAGACTGTCTTTCAAGCAATTACAAAAATTACAGGTTGAAGCAAGGGAACGCAGAGCAGCAATGTAATCTTCTACGCTCTCATCAGCCTTCTGATCCCGCTTGTTGAACACATATCTTTGGTAAGTTTCGCTGATTCTTCCAAAGAAATGATTGTCAAATGCAGTGATGATGTTGTCGACAAAGTCATCTGATGGAAGCTGCATTCTGCTGCACAAGGCCAATCCATCCTTGCCCAGTGTGTGGAGAAACAGAGCTCTTTTATGGGTCTCTTCTTCATCATTCAGTCTTGTATCATTGCAGTAATTGCTCCACATCTGCTTAAACAGTTTCCATTCATCTTCACCCCCCTTCACTTTAAGCGGTGGTGGTGGTTTTACTAAAGTCACTTTAACTTGACGAAGTGGGTCGTAGTGAGGTAAGACGCGAGCCATTTTGAGTTTCCTCAGATTAGTCTACCCTTCTTCTTCTTCTAGCATCCTCCATCAACAATTTGATGATTATTACGCTTACGACATGGGGGGTTTCCAACTAATCAGGATCTTGTATGAAGGACTTGCTGCCCGGATGATCAGCTCAATGCGGGATTGAATGGGAGGGGGGGCGAGGGCATGATTTTTTTTTGGGGGGGGGCCTGAACAGGGGGTATGGAGTTGACTCCGTTGAGACAACGGAAGGGTGATGACAGGGGGGGGGGGGGGGGGGGGGGGAGGGGGCTCAGATCCTGGATTTGAATTCCTCCACCGAGGCTGATGATATTGCCCTTAGCTAGCATAGACTGCCATAAGAAGCCTAATCAGTTGTGTCTCACTTCAGAAAAAAACCCCAGATTCAATCTGAGATTTGGGCAGCCTCTCGACTCTTGTCTCTCAGCCTGGTTCAGCTCCAACCATTCTGCGCCCTCGGTACAGCAGTAGTTGAAAGCTTTTGTTTTAGTAGACTAAAGTAAACTACATATTCCCTTTCGCTTAGTGGAAGGTCGAGCACAAACATAATTTGATCTAAGAGTAAGAATAGTGAGGCCAAGACGGTAGATTTAACAAAATTGAACAAAGGGGAAGAACTCTAATTAACTCCCCTCCACCAAAGTTGATTACGATACCAATCACCTAGCAATGAGTGGATCAGGAGTCAAAGGGAGGTAAACAAAGTTACAAAGCATCATTCTCAAAAAAGAATGTGCCAAGTTCGCCTTTAATTTGATAAGTATAATTTGATCTATAACTTGGCTTCAGATCGAGATCGACAGGAAGTTCATTTGCGCAACATCCCGCGCATTTGGGGAAAAAACAACTAGTTGTATTTTTGGTCTCAAGTGAAAAAAATAAAAATAAAAATAAATAAATAAAATAAACAAGAACAAAAAATAATAAAAGAAAAAACTATAACGTTCATTCTTCAAATGTTTTTGGTTACGCCTCCAACAGACTATATCTGTGAGAACAACCAAGACTTATTTCATCACACTCCAGACTTTGTAAAAACGCAACTGTCAAGAGTGCGTGCTCAGAAAAATGGCTGGCGTTTGCTGCCTAGTGTGCGCGCACTGTTTGGAGCTGAGTGAGCCTGATTGAGAATGAGAGGTGTTGACTTCTCAAGAAGATGTATCTGTTCTTGTGCCTCTATTTGCTTTGCTTCATAGTGAGACACCCTAGATAACAAGGTAAAGTGGTTTTGAGCAATTATAATAATATTGCAATTCTGTCCATGAATTTTCAGCCCCACCCCCCCTCTCCTCTCCCTTCTCTTCTTCTCCTCCTTAGGCAGCCAACTTCAACACGCTGAAGGTTCTGCTGCACTTTAGGGGGTAGTACGAAAAAGAGAAAAATAGCAAGAGATAGGAGTACAAAGCGAAATAATAACATTATGGCGAAATAGAAAGAAAGAAATGAACTGATTGCAAGACAGTCAGGAAATAACTGAGTATTCACAGATACACAGTTTACCATGTAGAAAGAATTACGTTAAATATGTGAGGATTTGATTTGGGAAGGGGGGATGGAGGGGGGTTGGGGTGGGTGGGTGTGATAGAGGGAAAGACGAGATAAAGGTCATGACCGACCGTTAAATGTACCCAGACTGGCCAGGGACACCCGGGCCCCACATGATGCATGTAGAGTGTCATGCATGACCGCTTAGTCCCCCCAGATCAACCGGGGAAACACGGGCCCCACATGATGCATGCACAGGAGTATTTGTATTCAGGTGACAATACATGCATGCAAATAAGGGGGGGGGGGGGGGGGGGGGGCATCTGTTTTTGGTTGTTTTGGTGGTGGTGTTGTGTGTGGGGATGCAGGGGTTGGAGGTGGGAGGGGAAGGCAGAGGAATGGTTGTTTAGTAGAGGTGCTTTTGGAGGCCCCTCTTGAAGGACTGGGTGGAGGCAACTTCCTCGGGGAGGCCGTTCCACTGCGGGATAGTGCGAGGAAAGAAAGTGGACTGTCTGTATTGAGTTCTATGGCTAGGGATGTCGTATGAAGCTGAGTGAGATTGATGGAGACTTTTCTTCTGCAGGGTATTTGTTGGAAGATACTTGGAATTGATTTGGAGGAGATCTGTGTGGCATTTAAAGAAAGTAGTCAGACGGGCTTCAGTTCGATGGGTCTGTAGAACTAGAAGGGGCCATTTCAAGTTTTTCAGGAGCTCTGCCGATCTTGTTGCCTGACGGTAGTCTCGGGCCACCCATCTTGCAGCTCGGCTCTGGACTTTTTCGATGGCGTCAATGCTGCTCTTGTTGTGGGGGTCCCAGACTGGACTGGCGTATTCCAGGAGGGGACGCACCATAGCTTTGAAGGCCTGTTCCTTGACTTTTTTGTTGTTCACTTTCAAGGCCCTCCTCAGGAATCCCAGACTTTTGTTTGCCCTGCTGACCACGTCATTCACTTGGGTGTCCCACCTAAGATCAGCAGAAATCGTGACACCCAAGTACTTTGCATGGGGCACGCACTGGAGCTGGTGTCCGTGAAGGAAATAGGCCTTCTCTAGTGTCTTTCTGCGCCTGGTCGCATGTAGGACAGAGCATTTCTGGGGGTGGAAAGCCATTTTCCAACGGTCTTCCCATGAGGCAAGTCTGTCAAGATCGTCCTGAAGTAGGTCCTGATCAGTGGAAGCTTGAATGTCCTGATGGCAGATGGTATCATCAGCAAACAGGCGTGCTGTAGATTGAAGACCCTCGGGCAAGTCATTGATATATAGGAGGAAAAGGGACGGACCCAACACGGACCCCTGGGGGACTCCTGACTGGACAGGAGTAGGATCCGATTTCACTCCTCCAACCACGACTGACTGGATCCGATCAGCAAGGAAGTTTTTGATCCACTGGGTTGTCTTCTCTGCGAGTCCGTATTGACGGAGCTTGTAGACGAGGAGGGCGTGGCTGACCTTGTCAAACGCTTTGGAGAAGTCCATTATTAGCACGTCCTCTTGATGGCCTCTTTCCAGTGTCTCCGATGCCTCGTCCACAAAACCAATGAGCTGGGACTCGCAGGAGTGGCGTTTCCTGAAACCATGCTGTTCCGGCCACAGGATTTGGTTGTTCTCAGCATAGCTCATGATGTTCTTCACAATGATGTGTTCCAGCAGCTTGCAGGGAACACTCGTCAGGGAGATGGGCCTGTAGTTATCGGCATTGTATCTCTCTCCTTTCTTAAAGACGGGGGTGACGAGCGCCTCTCTCCAATCCGCCGGAATCACACCTGTGTTCAGGGATGCCTGATACAGCAGTGACAGAGCCGGTGTGATCTCCGATGCCACCTCTTTCAAGACACGGGGGCTGATGCCGTCTGGACCACTGGCCTTGGTGGGGTCTAGCCCTTGCAGAAGTTTCAGTACACCTGCCTCTGAGATCTCAATTTCCTCACATGGTGGGATACTGCTATTGAGAGGGGGCATTGGGCAGCGGTCAGCTATTTCCTCATCAGTAAGGGTTTCTGGGGCGCTGAAGGCTTGCTGGAACTGTTTGTTCAGTTCTTCTGCTTTTGCTCTGTTGTCCGTCACAAGCTTCCCGTTGATCTTGAGCGGGGCGACACCAGTGTGTTCGGTTTTCCTCTGCCGGATGAAGGACCAGAATTTTTTATTTGGATGGGGGTGGTCTGCATTGGCTTCAGTGTCTGTGATAAGGCTTTCTGTGTATTGCCAGTAGAGATGACGGATTTTCTTTTGAACGGTTCGTTTCAGTGACTTGAACTCGTCATGGAGGATGGGATTTGCAGTCTTTTTCCATTTTTTGTGGATCCGATCACGTCTCCTGATAAGGGCCTTTGTTTTGTAATCGATCCAGGGTAGACTTCTTTTGGTCCCAAGCTTGCGGTGGGGTACGAATTTTTGTACATTTGCGAGCAAGCCTTCCTTCAAGGTGGTCCAGATCACTTCTGGGTTTGAGGTTGAGTTGTAGTCGTTTATTATTGAGGTGGACAGTGTGCTTACTGAAGTTCGCTGGGAGTCCCAGTCTGCCCGGTTGTAGCATGGCATGGGGCGTGGGATTTGCCGTTCTTGGACTGGGGTTATCTGGAGCTCCAGGTACACAATGTCATGATCAGATAGGCCAGGCATTGTTTCGACGCGAGGAACAAGAGTGGGGTGATTTGTGCAGATCAAGTCAAGTGTGTTGTCCTGTCGGGTTGATTGTTCTACCATTTGCTCCATCCCAAGATCTGCTAAAATGTCCATGAACTGGTAGTGTAGGCCGGGGTAGGGGGAACCTTTTTTCAGTGTTTTCGAGTCCCAGTCCCATCCGGGGAAGTTGAAGTCTCCACCAAGGACAACTATATTCCCGGTCTTCGTGGCATGGGTGGCAGATTCGTGCATGAGTTGGAGGCTGGTTTTGTCAGAGACGTCTGGTCTGTAATACGCTCCAACAAGAAGGTGGCGGTTTCGCTTCAGTCTTATTTTCACCCATAATAGTTCACAGCTGTCATCGGTAGCAATGGGCTCTTCGGTGCAGGCCAGATCCTCCCTCACTGCAATCAACACGCCTCCTCCCCTTGTAGGCCTGTCCCTACGATGGACTGTATAGTCAGGGGGGAAAATTTCACTGCTTTTGACAGAGGGGTCAAGCCAAGTCTCTGTACCGATGATGATGTCTGGTTTGGCGGACTGAAGGAGGTTGTTGATCTCAGCCTCTTTCCCTCTTGATGACTGGAAGTTTACATTGATCACCCGAAGTGGCCTTTTGATGTGTTTGTTTTGTGGCTCTGGCGAGAAGGAGTTGAGGAGTGGAGGGGGTTGAAAGGTTCAATGGTGTCTGATGGTGAGAGGAGGGGATCCCTATCTGTGGCAGAAAAGGATGTCACAGGATCTACACCATGGAGATCGAATGGAGTCAAGCTGTAGTTGTTGTTGTCGCACATGATACAATTCCACTCCACTTCATCCTGTCCGAGACGCTCGTAGGAAGCACTATTCAGGCTTTGACATGCCAGGTGGAACCACTGGCCGCAGGTGTTGCACACTATTCCTAGCTGGCTCCAGTTGACAGGCAGGTCACATGTTCCACACGGAGCAGAGCTAACCTCTGAGTGATTGAGGGAAGGTGGATTGATGGGAGCTTGGCTGGTTGAATTAGCAGACATGACTGCTACTGAGAGCAGACACGCTAAAAATATAATGCCGCTGAAATTCAGTGATGTTTGTATGTAGCTCAGAATGGAGTGAGCAAGTAGGCCTACTGGTCTCCTTGATAACATTTGTTGTTTCGTGGGTGTTCAGTTTAAAAATATCAAAATGTGGGACAAAAAGCACACACAAAAACAACGCAGTGGTACTGATAGTGGGAGTTGAGATGGTACAGTTAATGTAAAAACAAATGGTACAGTTAATGTAGGGCAACAAACTTTGTTGTGTTACTGATACTACGAATGTTTACCTGAAAGCCAGATGAAAAATTCAACTTCCGGTTTTGAAATTAGCAGAGTGGAAACAAAGTTGAATTGGGGGGAAAATATCAAAATATATCGGCTGAAAAGTAAGAAATAATAACAAGGGATCCTTATGATCTGAAATACCTACAAAAACTTAGGAAACACAGGCTAGAAATCTTGCAGAATCAGAAAAAGAAGCACAGCACAAAAGAAGAGTGTGAGCTCTGACCGGAAGTACTACCCCCCCTCTCCTCTCCCATCTCCCCCTTTGGTCCCCCCTCTTCCCCCACCCCCTCCTCCCCTCTTCCAACAACCCAATGGATCAACAGTTTCCTAGTTCTTGTATCTGTGCTCTCTCTGTTGTATTATTTCTTCTCATGCCTTGAGCCTTCCGGCAAAAGTGGTCTTGAATCTCATGCCTGGAGCCTTTTCTTCGGGTGTGTCTATTCACCGGAAAATGCCGAAAGGTGAATGCTGGATGGTGATGACACCATATGGTGAAGCTGAATTATGAAACCACAGATAATTGGATTGAGAAAGAAGAAGAAGAACCAAAATATAAATATTGTAATTTAACATAATAACAATGACCTCTGACCTTGTTTTGCTGTATCAGCAGCTTTTAAAAATTACACACGGCCCAGAGCTATGTGCCCGGTGACGATCTCAGCCTGTGTGAACGGTGTGTGATGCCACCAAAAAAAATTAACATCTACTCATTGAGTTCTTTGATTTATGTTGAGCGCCGATGTGTAGCAAGGACGAAATCGTGTCAAACCGACTCGATAGTTTCCCCTCAAAATGTCGAACCCGTGTTTTGGCTTCGTGCCAAGTGGTCACTGTCTTTGCTTTGTTTTCATTGGTAGTTATTATTGTTGCTGACCCATCCGGGCATTTTACTTGTGGAGTGAACACATGTTCCGTTAGTCTTGACCTGTTTTTGTTTACAAGTGGACGCAAGTGAATCTCAAATGTAAAGTCTTACGACAGATTTGACCAAACTTAATAATCAATGTCTAAAACAGTTGCTATCTTATAAAATTGAAAGATCGCTGTTTCATTTGAAGCGATTTCATTGGTCAATTCGATAACCTCATTTTCCAGGAAACTCAGCTTGGTAGTTTGCGAGGTAGGCCAAAATTTAAAATTTGTTGTCAAGTTGATTATGACGACACATTTTACATTCGCAACTACCCAACTTTGTACTTTATTATCTTAAGATTATTGAATATTTCCTGCTCTATATCAAATGTTATATCTTTCATTTGACTTCGTTTGGTTGCCGAATTTTGTCATTGTTTAGGCTGTCTTTCGAACGAACGAGACCGACTGCACGATTGTCCGTTTTCGGCGGCCCGATTTTACGGACATTTCTCAAGTTCGGACCGAATAATGTATAAAGATATGGTGCTGTGATTGTTTATATTATATATTTAATCATTCATACACACGCTCAAACAAGTGTTGCAACACAGACTTTTTAAATTTACTCATGATCATAATCCACCACCATCATCATGCGCACCTTTTGGCATTGAGTCATATATATTGTCTTCTTCATTTATTTATTTATGCTCTCCCCAAAGCTTTTCCATTGGCGCATTATACCAGAATTGAGTGCCTGCCAATGTACCTGATGCAGATCAGAGATGCAGACGGCATGGAACGATCTCCCTGAACAGGCTATAATGGAGGCATGAACCTTGGGCACTTTTGTGTCCTGGGTCTCCAAATCACACGATTTACACTAACTACACCCCTCTCTCCATTTTTTCCCCTCCCTAATGGCGTTGCATCACATTAGGGACCGATCAGTGGGACCTGGCTGGCTGGTCCATTCTCTTGCTTGGGGACCGATCAGCGGGACCTGGCTGGCTGGGCCAAGCTTCCTCATTCCTGTCTTCTTCAAGTTCTTGTTTTCTGCTATCCACTTTTTTCTTTATTTTTGAATTCGCACATTTCCACAGATCCTTCTAAAGTTCTGTTCTACAGTGACAGAATAGTCAGCAGTGACTGTGGTTGCTATTCGGAAGGAATAAAATGAAAATAGCCCTAAGTTGATTCTAACCCTATTCCGTACCTGATGCAAGGCGAAATTTGGAGCAAATCAACGCCCGGATTAATGTAACCGATCTAGGATTTAACCATATTGTAAATGATACAACTAGTGCACAGTTTTAGTAACAGGGCTTCTGAAAGCGCAGACGTTGCGTATATTTACGCACTAGAGCTCTCAAAATCACACCCTAGAATGTCAAACCATGCGTGAGATTTACCCTTTAAGATCTCAAGTTGGGGGTGTGGTGATGGATTTAAAAAAATTTGACGATGATTTATGCGTTAGCGTAAGATAGCCGTTAATCTTCAGTAAGATAACGAGATTTCCTCATTTCAATCGTCTGCTAGGTCAAACTGGGCTACTGCCACAATGAGGAGTCGCTAACCTGTTCTAAAATTCTTAAAAGATCGTGCAGAAACTGCCAGAATGCAGTAAACTTAAAAAACTCATTGTTCATTGGCAGACCCTTTTCTCAAAATCCAATCAAATAGTTTCAAACACCTGATATTCATTTCATCAACATGCCACCAGTTTGGCAAGTGAACGTTAAAGAAAACTTGAAAAAAAAGAAGAAAAAACAGGTTGGTTGTCAAAAATAAAAACAAGCACAGAAAAGGTGATCAGTAGGTGTGTGAATGAAGAGAGTGTTGTGTGCACATAAATGTGCGTGTACGTGCATGCATGTGTCTGTAAATGCCGTTTACTTACGTAGGAAATAGGATCTTCACCCTTTATAATTTAAAACTGGGGTTGAAAATACCCCTTAAAAATGTAAACAGGGGGTGAGCATACCCCTTGCCTTAGGAGAAATTAAAATCAGAAGCCCTGAGTAATAATTCTGTAGTCATGGTGAAACTTTCAAAGTGTTCAAAGTAAACCCTAATGCGTTGTTTTGTTTTTTCTCCTTTCAGACTGACCAGATTTTTGTTTCCACTGGGCGTCATTTGTGCATCAACTGAAATAATTTGAAAATGGCACGCGTTGCACCTCACAGCGACACGCCTCGTCAAGTTAAAGTGACTTTAGTAAAACCACCACCACCGCTTAAAGTGAAGAAGGGTGGAGACGAATGGAAATTGTTTAAGCAGATGTGGAGCAATTACTGCAATGATACAAGACTGGATGATGAAGAAGAGACCCATAAAAGAGCTCTGTTTCTCCACACACTGGGCAAGGATGGATTGGCCTTGTGCAGCAGAATGCAGCTTCCATCAGATGACTTTGTCAACAACATCATCACTGCATTTGACAATCATTTCTTTGGAAGGACCAGCGAACCCTACCAAAGATATGTGTTCAACAAACGGGATCAAAAGGCTGATGAGAGCATAGAAGACTACATTGCTGTTTTGCGCTCTCTTGCTTCAACTTGTAATTTCTGTGATTGCTTGAAAGACACTCTATTGAGAGACAGAATTCTCCTAGGCATCAAAGACAGCAATATCAGAAACCGGCTGTTGCAAGAAGCTGATCTGACTTTGGAGACCTGCATCACTATGTGTTGTGCTGCTGCAGCTACCACATCTCAGCCAGTAAAAACTGTGACATGGACTGAGGACACTACTGCAGTTCAAGCTGGTTCTATATCATCTGGGGATCAGAGGCCAAGCAAGAAGCGAAAAGTCTCTCTTTCTCATGCTGCTGAAGCTACTTCTTCATCTCTGCCAGTGAAAACTGTGACACGGATTGATAACACTGCTGCGGTTCAAGTTGGTTCCGTATCTTCTGTGGATCAAAGGCCAAAGAAGAAGCGGGATGTCTCTCGTTCTCGTGCTCCTGAAGCTACTTCTTCGTCGCAGCCAGTGACATGGACTGAGGACACTACTGCAGTTCAAGCTGGTTCTGTATCATCTGGGGATCAGAGGCCAGACAAGGAGCAAGATTTGTCTTGGAGCTTGAGGTGAGCCACAGACTGTGAGAATGATGTTTCTTTTCTCTTTGTTAAAACAGTACAAAGGAAACCCTTTTCATTTGCCGGGGGGTTATGGTAGGGTAGGAAGTGTTTTGTCAATAATAATTTATCTGTGATTGTTCTGCCTGAATAAAACAATAAACATGACAAATTCAACACTACACTTAAAGTTGAATTTTAAGTATTTGGGATTTAATTTTCTGTGTGTTGAACTCAACTTGAAGTTGAATATTTCCCATAGGCTATACAGCAAAGCACTGTACAAGAAAAAAAAATTGCACTTTAAGACAAAGACAGGAGAATAAAGTTATTCAAGCAGGGCTCCCAATCGTCCCGCAAAACAAGGGGTCCCAGGGACTCCTTCACTTACAGTATAGACTAATAGAGGGTCCTAGAGTTGGGATAGAGGGTCACAGTGGCATTATGAATGCTAAAAAGAATTTTTTGTAGTGCACATTCTTTTAGGGGGACCTTTAGACTTTTAGTTCTTCATACTATCATAGACCCCCAAATGGGGGTCCCTGGGAGCCCTGTTTAAGTATATTTTGAAAGAAAACAATGGAGATGAACTTGAGCGGGTTTGAAGTTCTCTCGCCTCAGATACTTCCTTTTTCACCTTTACTTCGACGGCGGACAGACCAAACAAAAACAATGTTACATTATTAGAGCATTCCCTGCTTCTCTTAAGTTAAAGCCATAGCAGCCAATCCAAAGAATCAGGTCTTGCTAGTCCGACATTTGCTGCCTCGCGTTACAGGGAAAATGTTAGGGATAAAGAATAGAGAATACAAGCAGGAAGGCAAAATGAAGCAACGCGGCTCAAATCGCTCCTTATATACCTGTCATGTGCCTTTAAGTTTAGGAACTGAAAACAAGCTGCCGGTAGTTTTACCAGGATGTGTGTTGTGTGATTTCAGAAGCTCTGAACAACGGGCTTCAACTAATGAAGCAGAGATTGACTTCAACACAGAGATGGGTGATTCTGATGACGACTGGGCACCTATGTGGACTACAGAGCACCAGAGTTCAGGTCAGTTGGCCCTCTTCAACAGACATCATGCCTTCTCAGCCTAGGCCTAATTAATGTCTATGATAATTGGAAGTTTGTGTGTGCGTCACTGCATGTCATGGTATAGATCTGCCAACTGTGGCTAAAGTTTACCAAACTTTGAAAAAGAGACAAGGTCTAATATACTAGATTGCTGGCCATGCAACAGCATTTTCGGCTCCGGTGACCAATGACCTTGGCCTAGATATCCTAACTACTTAGCCGCATATAAAATTTCAACTTCCTAATAGTCCTAGGTCCCTTCGTTCAAAATGCTATTGAATTTTACCGAGAAATTTTAGAATTAGGATTTTCCTTGCGAAAATTCTGAATTTTTCCAACCTCCAAATTCAGACATTTTCGAAGTAAGTGGCTGCATGCTGTACTTGTAAATAAACATCATAGGACTTTGGAGAGGGAATGAGAGAGAGAGAGCACTTGAACTTGAATACTTGTACATTTGCCTGTATTCATTATTTGTGTGCCCCACAGTAGTAATCTCTCTTTCTCTCTCCATTCATGTGTCACTGTCAGTCTCTTTCTCTCTCTCTCTTTCTGAGTCTGAGTTTCTCTTTCTCTCTCTCTCTCTCTCTCTCTCTCTCTCTCTCTCTCTCTCTCTCTCTCTCTCTCTCTCTCTCTCTCTCTCTCTCTCTCTCTCTCTCTCTCTCTCTCTCTCTCTCTCTCTCTCTCTCACACACACACACACACACACACACACACACACACACACACACACACACACACACACACACACACAATGACTTCTTTGACTTTGTACCAATCTCGGGAAGATTTGGAATTATCCCGGTAAAATTAGGAATTTTCCTGGATTCTAAAATTTCACGTGATATTTACATCTTATAGCTCCCCCGAAGACGGAGTGTAGCTGCCTATGTGGCGGGGTAATAAAAAACGGTCACACACGTAATGTTCTCATCCTCCCTAGCTGATTCATTTGTACCATGGTAGTGTTCAAGTGCTTCAGCAGTTGATGATCCCTGGAGTCTTTTAGCCAGGGTACGTAAACAAACAAACATCACTTAGTCAGCCAGCCAGCCAGGAAGTGAGGAACAAACAAACACCACTGAAAACATTGCTTTACTTCATGGCTGGTAAAGAGTAAAAAAGGGTTCTTCTTGCTTTAAACATCCTCCATCAGCGTAGTGATGATTCGGATGTACAAATGGTTAAAGTCATCTCAAATAATTTCTCTTTACTCAGAGCTTCAGATTGTTTTCAAACTTCATTGTTCATATGACCCCTGCTTAGGCAAACAAACAAAAAAATATTGGTTCCCTGTTTCCTGACCGACCCTAGTTTTTGTCCGCCGACCCTAAACTTTTTTTTGACGAATGGGACCCCCCCAAAAAAAAAACAACCCCAAACAAACCCCGAAAGTAAGCGAGCAAGCAGAAACATAAAACATCATGAGTGCAAACGTATGCAATGTTTTGTTTTATTAAAACGTATACAATGTTTTGTTTTATTAAAATATATCAAATATATTCATATACATGGACCGAACACAAGTTTGAAAAAAAAGAAACCTAGTAGTAGTACCTTGATTGGTCAATTTCCAAAATAATGGTCCAGTAATGTGTCACTGTAGTAGTACACTTAAATTTTGTTGCAAACTTCATGGGTCAAATGAACCGTGAGTGCCTAAAATGAGGAGTCAAATCAGCGTCCATACGGGTCAATGGCCTGGACCCGCCAACAATCTGAAGCTCTGTTTACTATTTTAGTCTGTGGTTTCAGGTTTCAATGTGTTAATCCTCTGGGCACGACGTAAAAGTTAAAAATGTAAGCTAAAAGACAGGCGTAAAATTGAAGACTGCAGAAACGTCAATCGGTACTTCTTATTTTCACTTTTCATCTCTCATACAAACGTTTGACTGGGAAACCTATACACGTTTAGAAAGAAGAAAGCTTGAATTTTGCACTGAAAGTAAAGAAAACAACTTGCCTTGAATATGGTGACAGCAGTTATCCAGTAAAGCACTTTCACTGTGGCTGCAGCTAACCCCACCCCCACCCCATCCGATGATGATCTGCTCGTGTCAGACATCACAAAACCATGCAGTCGAACCCTTTTCCTTCACTTTGCAACATGAATACAAGCCTAATTACCTTCCTAGTCTGCATCAGAGTAGCTATAGGCAACATACTCATCCTCATCCTCACAATCACTACTTTCATCACTCAGTTTCACACAAACAAATGCAAACCGGTCGATAAAATGGCTAGACTCGGACAGCAGGAAGTCGTACGAGTGCTACGAGCTTTCTGATTGGTTAGCTGTATTCGCTTATTCGATTGGCCAAAGTTCAGCGCGAAATATGAACTGAGCCACGATCGTGGCCCATCGTGCTCGTCCGGGGGAGCCCCAGAGGGTTAAAACATTTAATTAAAACATTTTTTTTGGGCTGCCAGTTAGATTTTTATTAAACCTGTGAAAATGTGAGGAGGACAACAGTTCTCAGAGTTATAGCAAAAGGATTCATGAGCTGAGACAGTGAGAGTCGGCAGCCAACCAGGTCTGCAAAAATCGTCTTTTTTTTTCTTCCTTTTTTAGTCCCCGAGCCGAAGGTTCGGGGAGCTATTATTTCTGTCTGATCCGTCCTTCCGTCCGGCTATTCGTCCGTTTTTCTCAAAAACTATTCAGTCTATCATCATCAGATTTGGTATACTAGTTTGCCAAGATGCAAGCTATCCACTGATGTATTTAGTTTTACATTAAGGTCAAGGTCGCGCCAGTTACGGGGTTCAAACCCCAAAACACATAATCGCTAATATCTCGCGAAGTTTTGTATGTATTTCAATGCATTTTTTTCCACAACATTTCTTGATGAATGGTCTATAACACAGTTGTCATGAATTTTTCTGTGCGCATGATCGTGCGCGCTCAAATCACGGGACCGAACCCTAAGGCTATATATCAAAAACTGTTCGGTTTCGTGCTGTTTTCATGCGTTTTTATGTAGTTACGTGCTGTTTTCATGCGTTTTTATGTATGTGTACAGCCGACACATTCCGATTTCGGAGTAGCTCGGCGATGCTGCGAGGGGACTTTGCAGCCGCTCGGCATTGCACTTGTTTAAATCTATAACAATAAAATTGGATTGGTGTGTATTGTGCATGCTTGTGTGCGCATGCATGTTTGTGTTTGTGTGTGTCTTGTGAATGAGATGATTTTGCCATGATCCAAAATAAACAGTTGATTTTGTTTGTTGCAGATGTTCCATGTGACAGGACAGAGGATCTGGTTCATAAGGACGATAATGTAAGTACAGTTATCACTTCCTCTCTGTATGTTTGTGTGTACCATATTTTTCGGACAGTAAGACTAAGGTGTACATCATTATACGGCTCACCCCCCAAATTGTACACAACATTCAGGTTTTCTTATTGTATTTTCTTACTATTTTATTTGTTACATTATAAGACACAGGCGACTCAGTCTGGGAAGAAAGTATCGCCTTATACTATAGTCCGAAAAATATGGTAGCCAATTACTGGTGCAAAATATCAGTAACCAATTTGTTACTGGTATTTTGGTAACAAATGCAGGGATCAATCTTGCCACAGGATGTCATTGGTCATTTGACCAGTTCGAAGAAAGCATAATAAATACGTAATTTTCGTATATAAAACAAGTCATAATGTAAAGAAAGAAAACAAAAGAAATACATCTTGAGTGCAACAAAAACTGTTTTTTTAGGACACAGTTGCAATCAACCACATATTTTCACAAACAGCATGGTAAAAAATGGAAATGGGAAAAGTTAGTACTGTAGCTATGCAATCATGCAATGTAAACAAATATTGGAGCAATTGTTTTTCAATTATTATAGTCTTTTGTTTCACCAAAGTCAATCTGATCACTAAGGAATCAGTTGCAGCACACACGATTCTTTAAAGTTGCCAACAGACACAAGGCAGACTTATTAAGTCATATGATCTCTTGTCCGCAAAAACAATAGGTTATTTTAAAATCTTATGTGTCAATGACTGATGACCAATGCTAAGAATGATCCCTGCAAATGATTTTTTTTTTCCCCCGTCCCATTTTTTCTGGGCGATGCTATGGCTTTGGTCTCACGCTGTTTATTCAGAGCCCCCATTCACAGCCACATCACAATTTGTCATGTCACTGAATCCGAAACCAGCTGTCCAAAGGGAGCAAATCTATGTTAAGTCATCAGGAGGCAGCACCACACCAGAGGAGACATTGCACTTCTGCTGAGTCACTTCGGTTGAGTTCAGTGGAGCTTGTACGCAGGACACCACCTACTAGACCCCTTACTGACAACACTAATGTCTTAGTCTCTGAGACAGCATAAGTGAGGTCCTCCTTCGATTGCACCACCACGTCCATCAACAGCTCCCCAAAACAGACTGATCCCGATGACTTTGACTTGAAAGCGCCAAAGGCATAGACAGGATTTATAATTAAAATGAGGTCACCGTGAGAGCAGGGCATGCAAGGCCACAGAATTTGAGACAATTGTTTTTTGTGTTTGATGACTGATTGAGATGAAGATGATTATACCAGTGTTAATCAGGCTCGAGAACTACAGACACCTGCGGTTTTGGTCATAAAATGAGAGCAACACACTCAGAATGGCATCCGTCAAGTGGATGAAGCTCAGTTGTGTGTTTTCAGTCTTCCCATTGAGCCCATAATCACTCACTCTAGGTACACCTGTGTCTGTCCAGAACAGAAAAAAAACATCACCTCTGATGGGATTTGAACCCTCCCAGCCACTAGTACACAACAGTACAACTACGCCATAATGGCTGGTATCTCAGATAAACTTACCTTTTGGGAAAGAGTCAACTTGAAAGCACACACATAATTAATATCTCATTCACACACACACACACACACACACACACACACACACACACACACGCACATACTAACAGTCACACACACCTCACATGCGCAAGCACACAGACACACACAGAGACAGGTACACACAGAGACACACACTCGCTCTCTCACACTCATCCGCACACATCTGAACAGAAAGGATGCAGGTGAAAATTGATGTATAACTAGAAAGGTAAGTTTTGAGATAAATTTTAACCCTTTCGCCGCCAGCCATTTTTCAGCAACAAAAAACATCTGTCTGTAATATTGGGGATTCCTCTGTGACATATTTAAGTAAGGCCTATCCTTGCCTCCCAAAATTAAGAGAATAGGGTCTTTGGATAACAGACCCTGATTTGATGCCTTTTAGTGACATGGGTGTTAAATCATTGTGGTGCAAAAATGCGATGTTGGCGGTGAAAGGGTTAAATGAGGTTATGGTTGTGTCGGAATGTGAAAGAGATTGTGGCAAAGAATTCTAAAGAGATCTTGCCTGAAATGAAAAGGAATGTTGACTGGCAGTTTTAAGACGAATGGAGAGAAATAGAGCCAGATGAGTGTCAGTAGACAAGTGCAACTGGCAGCCACTTGTGCGGTCACGAACTATGTATACAATGGAGCCTGATTGTTCAATGTCTTAGAAATGAGGAGAATTTTGTAGTCAATCCAGGACTGAACTGGGAGCCAATGTATGGAACAAAATGAGGATCAGATCTGGAGGAGTAGGAAATAAGTTGAGCAACGTTGTCTTGAACTCTTTAAAATTTGGAAATTATAGTTGATGTACAGCCAGCAAGGAGTCGGAGCGAGTGACAGCAGTCATGTCAAAACCAAACAAAAGCAGTCTTCAGGACGTCTTGAGAGGGAAAGCAGTGAAAGGAGCTAATTCTTTGAAGTTCCTGATGGCAAGACTTGCTGGTGTATGATGCTTGAAATAAAGAAATATCAAAATTTTGAAATAAAGACTTTGGTCAACCTTCAGGTAGTGAGTGATGTTTGAGAGAGAGGGGGGTAGAGAGCGAGCATGCTAATGGATAAAGGATTTGTCGTTGATGGTTAAAGATTTTTACTTTAATCAAACCAAGAGGCGTTTCGTCTCGGTTGTATTTCATTTGAAAAAGAATGAACATTGATATCTGCAAGAATATGAACTTGTGAGTTTCTAGTCATGTATAAAAGCCATAGCCATAGATAAAATATAAAGAGAGAGAAAGAAAAAAAGTTCACAAACATGCTGGTGCAAATTAAAAATTAAAAGATAATGTTTACTTTATCTGTTTAGAGTTTTCAATACTTTGTGATGTGTTGCTGAATGCTGAAAAATAAAACATTTCTTGAAAGTCAGTCTACTGTCATGTCCTATTTTGTTCTTTCATCTTTGCCTCGCCGCTCACTTCCGATTAATTACCTGACTGATACATCATGCATTTATTTGATGATGTCACCAATGATGTCATCAGATCAAGGAGAGTAGCTCTGGAATGCAGTTTTCCACTGTAAAACAGTCCAGAGGATAATATCTCCAGACCTCCTCCGAAATTGGAATGTGTTGGCTGTACGCAGTGGGGAGACCAGTGAAAACTGAGGAAACGGACACATACGTACTGTACCCATTATGGCCATATGGCCCGGGAACACAGAAGAAGAAGAAGAATATATCCACACCATTTTATTTCCAGATTTGAGATGTTAATCTTAGTTTTTTGGGTTTTTTCATTTTACTTTTTTGGTCTAATCTCAGATTTTCCTTGTCAGTCAAAGGGTGAAAAAGAAACAATGGCACATGTATGAATGTTTGAGGTGACCTTCTTCGATCGCTCAGACAGTTTCCTGTCAATTATGAGCGCAGATGCGTCATGCTGCCGTTATGCGCCTAAGAAATAGTTAGGCCCAGCAAGTCCGACTTCGGCTGGAGGAAATCTTTTTCAAAGTGTCTTGAAAAAAGGCAGGAGAACCGGTTAAGGCAGAAAGATAGTAGATGACAGTAAGCAAAGGGAAAAGGCAAAGTCAAAGAGAGTGACAGATTAGAGGAAGTTACAAGCTTGGGTATTAGACTAGAGGAAGTTACAAGCTTAAACTTCCAAAAGGTGGGGGGACTATTTATGCACACACAAAAAACAGTATCCCCATGGCGGGGGGCTGAGGTGGTAGTTTAGAATTGTCTCTCCTCGTTTGACTTAATCCATATCCTTTGCTTCTACACCCACTTTTCTTTCTCAGACTCGGCGATATGTTACTCTTCTTTCTTTCTTTCCTGTTTGTTTCACCCATGTTCCAAGTCTTCTCCTTCTTCTTTGTTCGC
Source organism: Phymorhynchus buccinoides (assembly GCA_017654935.2). NCBI lineage: Eukaryota > Metazoa > Mollusca > Gastropoda > Neogastropoda > Raphitomidae > Phymorhynchus > Phymorhynchus buccinoides. The sequence continues at coordinate 22,547,698 of CM065709.1, read as the reverse complement.
TCAGACAGTTTCCTGTCACATGAGCGTAGATGCGTCATGCTGCCGTTATGCGCCTAACTAAGAAATAGTTAGGCCCAGCAAGTCCGGCTTCGGCTGAAGAAATCTTTGTAAGAATTTATAGAAAAAAGGCAGGGAAATGGACCAGTAAGATAGACTGATAGCAGATGACAGTAAGCAAAGGGAACAGGCAGTCAAAGAGAGTGACAGATTAGAGGAAGTTACAAGCACAGATCTTCCAGAAGGTGGAAACTATTTGTACGAAAGACACCCCCCCCCCCCCCCCCCCCCCCCCCCCCCCCCCCCCCCCCCATGTGGGGCATGTTCCAAGTACCCGGTGCCACCTTTTCCCAGCTTTTAGGGATAGTTTGTTACTGTTCATGAAGAGCACAGTTGGATAACGACCAAAAAAAAGGTTATAATGGCTGAAACAACATTGCAGGAAAGGCAGGAATCCTGATTTTGGCTTGGTTATTTTTCAGGAAATCCCGAATTTGCAATACTTTATTGAAGAATGATTACACTGGAATGAGAAAAAAAAGGTTTATTGTTTACAGTATGAAAACTGTCTCAAAATTATTATGCTCTGATTTTATTACTAAAAGTGTGCATGCGTGCACACGCACATGCACACACACACGCACACACACACACACCTTAGCTTTGATGGTTTCTCCTCCTGAGCCCAAAAACTAACACTCTTTACTTAATTTTGCCACCTCTCAACATCGACAGAATGCTCAGAAGCTGTGACTGCCTATTAAGCTGGCTAAGCAACCAAGCTTGCAGCCCAGTAGAAAAAATACTTGTCCTAGGCAGTTAGGCAGGTGGTTTATGGAAACTGATTTGATGACCTGTTGGCCTTACTTCCGGTCAGCTTTTTTGCCTTGGTCATCGTTGCTGAGCCTTTGGCAGTGGAACTGTGGTTGAAGGCCAAACAAAGTAGCTGCCTGTGAAGACCTTGCTAGAAGATGAAAGAACTGCTGGACTTGTTTTCCTGTGAATCAAATGGTCTATGTGTTCGTCAGTTTCACCGAGAGCTGTTTGTGTCAGTGTTCACTGACATCTTTTCTTTTTCTTTGATCCCTGCCATGGCTAGACTCTAGTCGGGTAATATTTTGACAGAGCACTGCATGATTCGATAACATTCTTGGAATGATGTGGGAATTTGTGCCCTTTTTTCCCCAGAAGCATGCAAAATATTCAGAAAGCTACACATTAGTTGCTGTTTTTGTGTAAACTAAAAGTCATAATAACTGAATGGGGCATGGTGAAAGGATTTTTAGACTGTCTTGGAATATTTATTTTCACAGAAGCTGGAATCAGCATGGTCCATGGAGGAAGACTCACGAGGCTATCCCTCAGTTGTCTACAGCACAGCACAGCCTGTGTCTGACAACACTTATGGGTCACTGTTGTCTCTGAACACAAGTCACATGTGTCAGCATTGTTCTGCTGCCTTTGTGCTGGTCAGCGCTTTGGAACTCCATTTGGCGTCAGTTCATGGAGAGAAACTGCACACAGTATTACCTGGGTCCTCCACACCTGACAGCTGTGATGTTTCTAATAATACAGTCGTGCATAAACAAAAAGAAATTCATAAGGAGGTGCGTAAAATGGGCAAAGCGAAAGGTTCCACTTCAAAAAAGGCAACAAAACCTGACAGTGGTGATGCTGGTGATTGTAGTGACTCAGATTGGAAGCCAGATGGCTTTAGTGATGGTAGTGAGTCAGACTGGGAATCAGAAAGCCCTAGAAAGAGACGAACACACAAAAAAAGAAAATTGATGACCATGATACTGCTGATGAAATTGGAAAGAACTTTCATGGCAAGAAACTGCACATGGTATTAACGAAGAAAGTTTATTTGAATGAGATTTGTGTCAAAAAAGGAAAAGGTCCACCGATAAAGGAGAGACAGTACTAGTGTATGTGTGGTGTCTGCTACGAGCTTTTTGACCGGCATTCTTTATTGAAGATACACATGAAGAAACGCCACCCCCCTCAGGAAGGGGAAAAGAGCAGTGATCAGCGCATGTCTGACAACACTTCTGGGTCACTGCCGTCTCTGAACATAACTTATGTGTGTCAGCGTTGCTCTGCTCCTTTTGTGCTGATCAGCAGTTTGGAACTGCACCTGGCGTCAGTTCATGGACAGAAACTGCACCAGTTTGTACCTGGGTACTCTGCACCTACTAAAGACAAGTATGTGTGTGATGTCTGCAATAAGGTTTTTGACTGGCCATCCTTTTTGAACAGACACAGGCCGATACATGACCGTATAATTATAAAGAAAAAGGGGAATGGATATTTGTGTGAGATCTGTGGAAAATCTTTTCTGGCACTTTGTCATTTGAAGAACCATGAAGTGACTCATACTGGTGCTAAACCGTTTTCTTGTGACATTTGCAATAAATCTTTTAAAGGTCTTTCATATTGCAAACGGAGCCACGGAGACAGCGACCCAAAACCTTTTCCATGTGACTTGTGCAGTAAGACTTTTACTTTCAGTTCTAGTTTGAAGGCACACAAGCTGAAACACAGTCGCCCTCCTCGTGTACATGTGCATGCCCCACAGGAGTTCATATGTGCCTATTGTGGTAGGAAGTGTGCCAAAAAGGAGAGCCTGACAACGCACATGAGGCAACACTCTGGGGAGAAGCCCTTCAAGTGTACACAGTGAGAGGCGTTTTCCCACCAGAAGCGGTTTGGAGTACCACGTCAAGGCGGCTCACACTAACGAAAGACATGTGTGTGACATCTGTGGGAAGGCTTTCATTACAGCTGTCAACTTAACATCGCATAGGGGAACACACACGGGTGACACTCCAAAACCCTTTGTGTGCTCCTACTGTGGGAAATGTTTTATACGTCGTTATACTCTTGAAAGACACTGTCGAACTCACACAGGAGAAAGACCCTTTGTGTGTCCAGACTGTGGGAAAGCCTTTGCCCAGTCCAGACTGTGGGAAAGCCTTTGCCCAGAACAGTACTCTACAAGACCATCACCTGATGGTTCACATTGACCAGAGGCCTCACAGCTGTCCTCAGTGTCCTGCTGCTTTCAAGATGAAATACCATTTGAAGACACACATAAAACTGAAACACAAGAAGTAACACAAGTAAGTTTTAGATGTTTGTGTTTGATTGTCCTTTCAGATAGCAATGGCATGTGATTTGAACAGCATGGTATTAGATTGAGAAAGTGCCCTGCCTCTATGCTATGACTTTCTTTTTCTCAGTCTGTGAAAGTGGAGAAATGTGTATGTTTTACATTTTGTTTGTCTTTTTTTTTTAGGTCTTCCCGTCACTTTTTAACCCTTTCACAGCCAACGTCGCATTTTAGCACCACAATGATTTAACACCCATGTCACTAAAAGGCATCAAATCAGGGTCTGTTATCCAAAGACCCTGTTCTCTTAATTTTGGGAGCTAAGGACAGGCCTTTCTTTCAATATATCACAGAGGATTCCCCAATATTACAGACATATTTTTGTCTCTACCCAGGTCAGTTTAATGGACATTTTTTGCTGAAACATGGCTGGCGGTGAAAGGGTAAAAATATATTTTTAAACTTTTTCTTTTTGAAAGATGCCTACATGGATCTCACAAACTTAAAACCATGAAAAAACATAATCTAAGGACTTGGGTTGGGGTTGGGTTTTTTTGGGGGGTGGATTTTTTTTACTACCCATCAGTTCTTCTTCTGCGTTCCCAGGCCATAAGGCCACAATGGATACGCATGTGTCCATTTTCCAGTTTTCACTGGTCTCTTCGCTGCATTCAGTCGACACATTCTGATTTTGGAGGAGTACTACTCATCGAGATAAGGACCTTTCAGTCATTCTAATTGCAGAACTTTCATGGATCTGTTATGTGACTGGGTTTGTTATAGACTTACTGGCATCACATCTGTCAGGTTTTGAGGATTCTGATCAGATTACTTCTACGAGCGGATGCCTGTGAAGTTTGCAAACTGCTGACCCACACAAGGCAGCAGAACAATGCTGACACACAGGATTTGTGTGCAGACAGCAGTGAATCAGAAGTGCTGTCAGAGATTGGATGTGCTGTGCTGTAGACAGCTGATGGCTGATCTGTTGAGTCTGCTTCCATGGACCATGCGGCTTCCAGCTTCTGTGAATTACAAACATGCCAAGATTATAAAACTGTCTATTGTACAAACGTTCTACGTTTCGGTTCGTCTTTGGCTGTTCTTACATACACGCGCAAGTTCTGTGGAAACCCATGCGCATTCCACAAAAAAACAAGGGCATCACCAAGCGGCAGCAACGCATTGTGACAATGCAAACCCGGCCAGAGTTATGTCCTCTCCCCCCCCCCCCCCCCCCCAATAAACACACCACTTTCCACCCTTACAGAACGCATAAAATACATAGCCCAAAATTTGAAGCGATTCTGTTCAGTAGTTCATGAGATACAGCTGAACTTTTATACAAACTTCCTTGCACCGAGTTATGTCCTGGGGCCCCCCCCCCCCCCCCCAATAAACACACCACTTTCCACCCTTACAGAACGCATAAAATACATAGCCCAAAATTTTAAGCGATTCTGTTCAGTAGTTCATGAGATACAACTGAACTTTTATACAAACTTCCTTGCACCATGGTACACCACCATACAAAATTTGAAGCGATTCTGTTCACTAGTTCACGAAATAAAGCTGGGGGGAAATGACATAGCCCAAAGAAGGACATTTTGGTTTTCAAGGTCAAGGTCAGCACGGTGTTGATTAACGAAAGGAAGCTTCCTTTTCAAGCTGTCTACCCCTCTGCCAATTTTAATCAAAGTCCAAACAGTAGTTTTTAAGATAATCGATACACAGTCACACACACACACAAACCAATCGCAAAACCTGGCCTCTGGCCGGGTAACAACCAACACAACAACCTGGAAGTAAGAAATGTGAAAGAATGTGCCCATTACGCGCATAAATCCATTCATACCCCCCCCCTCCAGTGGGGATACCGGGGGGTCTTTTGTACAAATAGTTCCCCCACCTTCTGGATTTGCTATCTTTCTATCTCACTGGTCCATTTTCCTGCCTTTTTCTATAAATTCTTACAAAGATTTCTTAAGCTGAACCTGAAGTCAGACATGCTGGGCCTAACTATTTCTTAGTTAGGGGCATAACGGCAGCATGATGCATCTGCGCTCATTTGACAGAAAACTGAACGAAGAAGAAGAAGATCCCATCCCCTTATTTCTTATGTAAGTGTAAGGGGTTTCTGTACATATGTAACTTGTGGATTGCGGATCTAATGGCCTTCAGGGCTCCCCATTTTGCTTGACCATAGAGGGTATTTTCACCCCCAGGAAGCAGCTATAGAGGGTCTCTTCACCCCCAGGGTGAACTTATAGAGGGTGAAAAATCAACCAGTCTAGAATGATCAAGTACTATCATGACCTGACCTTCACCTTTGTGAGCTGATGAAAGTGGCAAGTTGGACCGCGCTATCAGCATGCACATCATGGCTTCGGCCCTGGTGACGTCATTTTGCAGACCTTGCTTCGACTCTTCTTTCTTCTTCTCAATGAAGTTCTGCAGGAAGTTACTGCTTCCTTTCAAAACGCTCACCAGATCTTTGTGCGCCTTACAGTGTTTAGCGCAGTCAGCCAAACCAGCGTCACTGACAGTAAAATCATTTTTGCACACCGTGCAAAAAGCGTGATGCTCCCCACCCCCCTCTTCGATGCTATGATGCATAGAAACTCCCGATGGTAGCTCGACAGATATTTCTGGTTCGCAGTCCTCGGAGTTGCTGTTCTATTTGGCTTGGTCTTTTTAGCTTCATTTTCCGATTCTACTTCTTCCACCTCTGATTCGTCGTCCGTTTTGTGTCTTTTTCACTTTTGCTGTGCACCGCAATCCACTTTTTTCCTCACAAGAACTGAAGTAAACTTTCTCTCAACTTGTGCGCGCCAACTGCAAAGCAGTTTCGAAGCTGACTCGAAGGAACGCATCGGGTGCTTCAAACTGAACGGATCTGTGTCCTTGACAACGCTCGCTCGAAATTCAAAGCTGCCGGTAATGAAAATGCGGAGTTTGCTATTTCGAGTCATAGCTGCGTAGCAGACACCCTAATTTCATAGCATGCTACGCCAAAATCGTAGAGTAACCAGGTCTGTCACACACTCGGCAGATTTATAGTGCGTCTCATAAACCTCGAGTAGTAATTATAGTGCGTCGTTTCACCCCCAGTACGAAGTTTTAATGCGTCTGTCATGCACATTTGACGCACAGACGCACAGAATGGGGAGCCCTGGCCTTTGCTAAAAATAATATACACTTACAGATAAAATAATGCATTGCCTTCCTTTATCGGCTCTCTGGGGTGTTGGTGGTGGGGAGGGCTTCTTTCGTATAAATAGTTTTCCCACCTTCTGGAAGTTCTGTGCTTGTAACTTTGTCTAATCTGTCACTCTTTGATTCTGTCTTTGCCCTTTGCTTACTATCACATACCGTATTTTACGGACTATAATAGAGCGATACGTTTTTCCCAGCTTGAGCCCCCTGCACCTTATAATGCGCCTAATAATATACAGTGGAATCCGCTTAATCGGCCACTTTTGGGACCAGGAAAAATATGGCCGATAAAGCGAATCGGCCGATAAAGCGAACATCGAAATACTGTATGACGCAATTATGCAAGTCAAAAGCAATGACGTCAAAATTAAATGTTGCAGTTCAAATTCAAATTCTTTCCCTTTTTGTGATGTGTGTGTGTGTGTGTGTTTATTAATCCTACAACTTGACAGAAGCACGAGTAAAAGACAATGATTTTGTTTTCTTGAGTGATTTTAACGCCATGCAGGGTCTTTCAATTGACAACAGTTCACCTTCCAACTTCACACTCAACCATGTAAACGTCAAAAGCGTGTTGTCAGTTTGTCTGCCTCTGTTGTTCTCCCTCTCAAAAAGGGGTAAAGAGGAAAAATTAGAGAGAAAAAGTGGCCAATAAAGCGAAATTGAAGATTTCAGATTTGGCCGTAAAAATGAACAAAATAACACATGCTTAAGAAGAAAAAATTCCGTTCCAGAGGAAATTGGCCAATTAAGCGGCTTTGGCCGATTATCCGATGGCCAATTAAACGGATTCCACTGTAGTAAGAAACTATAATAACAAAGTAAAAATTTGGGGGGTGCACCTTATAATCAGGTGCGCCTTGTAGTCCGTAAAATATGGTACTATCTTTCTGCCTGGTCCATTCTGCTTCTCTTCTAGAAACTGTTTCAAAGATTTTGCAGCCGAAGACAGACATGCTGGGCCTACTATTTATTCGTTTGGTGCATAACGGCACCTTTATGTATCTGCGCTCCTATAACAGGGCGATCGACTGCGACGAAGTCTCTGTATTAATAATTTGTTAACATTTCAAATAAGATACTAGAAAAATGGAGACACAGAGAAAGAGGCACATGATGATAATTGTTGCTATAAAATAGAAGCTAATGACTTTTTGTAATGTAGAATTTTTTATTTAGTTGATCCATCCTCACACACAGACAAAATTCAGGGAGATATACATTGTTTTCCTTCAGAAATGTATAAAACCAGTTTTCACATGAAATACAAAATATTCTTAAAGCTCAGCAATTCTTTGTTGTTTTTGTATTATGTTAAAGCACACAAATGTAATGGAATATATATGGCATTTTAAAAAGTTTTTTTTTTTAGACAATCATGGCATATTTGTTTTCACAGAAGCTGGAACCTGCATGGTGCGTGGAGGAAGACTCACTCTATCATCCCCCAGCTGTCTACAGCACAGTACAACCCATGCCTGACAACACGTCTGGGTCACTACTGTCTTTGGACGCAAGCCATGTGTGTCAGCGTTGTCCTGCTGCCTTTGTGCTGGTCAGCAGTTTGGAATTCCACCTGGCGTCAGTTCATGGAGAGACTCTGTACATGGAGTTACCTGGGTCCTCCACACCTGACAGATGTGATGCTGATGACAGCACAGACATAGATGTAGGGACAGAAAGCCAGAGCAACAGTGAAATACTACAGAATTTTGACAATGCTGATGACAACACAGACATAGATATAGAGACAGAAAGCCAGAGCAACAGTGAAATACTACATAATTTGGACAATGATGATGCTGATGAAAGAGGAAGTGGTAGAAAGAAAAAGAAGAGACGGAAACATGTGTGCGGTGTCTGCAACAAGGGTTTTAACTGGGCTTCTCATTTGAAGAGACACAAATCAAAACACTACCTCCAGAAAAAGGAAAAAAGCAAACAATATTTGTGTGATACATGTGGAAAATCTTTCCTGTCTCTGGGTGAACTGAAGAAACATGAACGGAGTCATACAGGTGTTAAACCGTTTGTCTGTGATGTATGCGATAAAGGTTTTGCGCACTTTAAAGGCTTGAACTTACACAAACAAAAACATAGAGACGATCCTAAATCCTTTATGTGTGAACTGTGCAGTAAGACTTTTACTCTGGCACATAACTTAAAGACACACAAGCTGACAATGCATTCTCAGCTTCCGCGCATACGTAAACTCTTTATCTGTGACTATTGTGGTAAACATTTGTCTAGCGCTGACTGCCTGATCAAACACAAGAGACTTCACACTGGGGAGAGGCCTTTCAAGTGTACACAATGTGAGAGAGGATTTTCCGACAGAACTGCTCTCCAGTACCACATCAAGGCAGCTCACACTAATGAAAGACCCCATGTCTGTGATATATGCGGGAAGGGTTTCCTTATGGTGAACTCTCTAAAAGTGCACAGGAGAACACACACGGGTGAGACTAAGAAACCATACATGTGCTCAGTCTGTGGAAAAGCTTTCGTTAGTCCTGGTCATTTAGAGAGACACCGTCTTACTCACACAGGAGAGAAACCTTTCGTGTGTCCAGAATGTGGGAAAGCTTTTTCCCAGAACAGTTATCTACAAGCCCATCGTCTGATTCACCCTGTCCCGAGGCCCCACAGCTGTCCCCACAGTCCTGCTGATTGCACGTGCGATAAGGGTTTGGATCAAGGTGCAGATTTGACCTATCATGAACGGAAACCTTTTCTGTGTGATGTGTGCAGCAAGACTTTCACTCTGGCTTCAAATTTGAAGAAACACAAGCTGATACATTCTCGTTCTCCAGATGCTCCAAAACCTAAACCATTCATGTGTGACTTTTGCGGTAAGAAGTACGGTACCGCTGAAAGCCTGCGAATACACAAGAGACTCCACACCGGGGAGAGGCCTTTCAAGTGTCCGCACTGCGATAGTGCTTTTCCCGACAGAAGTGCTCTTAAGTACCACATCAAGTCGGTGCATACCAACGAAAGACCCCATGTATGTGATATCTGTGAGAAGGGATTCATTACAGCGAGCATCTTAACAGTGCACAGGAGAACGCACACCGGCGAAACTAAAAAGCCCTACGTGTGCCCGGAGTCAGACTGCGGGAAAAGTTTTATCAGTCCCGGTCATCTAGAGAGACATAGTCGCACCCACACTGGAGAGAGACCCTATGTGTGTTCAGAATGTGGCAAGGCTTTTGGTCAGTCCGGTACTCTACGAGTTCACCTTTTGAGTCATTCTGACATGAAACCTCACAGCTGTCCTCACTGTCCCGCGGCTTTCATAAAACCAGTACATTTGAGGAGACACATGATGCTCAAACACAAGTGACTCTGTACAAAGTACACCACTCGTCTGTACAAGGCAACAACCACACCTAGTTCTGTTCAGACTGGATGTAAATATGTGTTGTGTAGGATCACATGTCTTATTGAGGTTGATTTTTCTATTGTGGGAGACAATGGCTCTATTATTGTGGTGGAGAACTGGAGAGCACAAGTTTTGTACAGGTAATTATTGTTCATTTGTTACATTTTCTAAAACAAGAATTTAAAGACCCACCACGTCACGTGTCTAAATCATGGTTTTCACATGTTTTTCCCTCTTATAGCTAGTAAGAAATCTTAAGAAATCTTTCAAGCATAAGAGTGAATGTGACGTGGGGGGTCTTTAATTCAAATGTAACACATTCAACTAGGTTCTTTTGAGATAACAACTGCATTGAGTAGTTTGGTACTTGTCAAGAATACACCCTGCCCCGTAGTGCTCTATGCAGAGTTATTTTTTGTCTTTGGTCGACAAAAGTTGAAAGAGAAGTGATTTACATTTTATCTGTGTGCCTGTCTGTTCTCTGCCTTTGGGATGGATTTTTACCAATATTGTTTAGTTAAAAAAGTGTTCACTATCTAAATGATCTAAGGACTTTTGAGGAAGGGGTGTTTCTGTGTGTGTCAACAAGCCATTCAAAGTAGTTGTTTCAATTCTAGGACTGCAGGCACATTGTGTGTGTATGGGTGTTTGTGTATGTGTGTGCTTTTCGATAATTGATAATCGACCGTTGTCTTGTGTACTTCTGTGTCTTATCTGTTTCTTCCCTTCAGTTAAATAGTTGGGTGTTTTTTTTAGAAATAAAGAAAAACTCAACTCTCACACTCACATTTGCCTCTTTTCTTTTTCGAGGTAGTATCAAAGCATCTTAGACTTTTGATAATTATTATTTGTTTTATTTTATTATTTTTTAAACCAATGTTGGCCTTGTGTCATGCATGCTATTTTCAAAGTAATGAATACATTTGTAAAGATGTATCCCTGTGCATTGATTTTTTGGTTAACAAACAAGGTTAAATAAAAAAAAAGGGAGATACTGAGCGAGAGGTACATATAACATTTGCTGATAAAGCTGCAGTTATTGAATATTTTGAGTTCTGCGCCCTGTCTCACACAAGTAAAGGTTTGTCAAACTTGTCCTATTCATGAACAAATTCTTCTCTGAACACAAGTCGTGTGTGTCAGCATTGTCCTGCTGCCTTTGTGCTGGTCAGCAGTTTGGAACTCCACTTGGCGTCTGTTCATGGAGAGAAACTGCACATGGTGTTACCCGAGTCCTCCATACCGAATAGTGGCAAAAGAAGTCAACCGAAAAAGGAGAAACAGAAGCTTATGTGTGATGTTTGCGCTAAGACGTTTGATTTCCCCAGTAATTTTGAGTCACAAGATAACACACCTCCCTGAAGAGGAAAAAAAGTTCTATTTGTGTGATGTCTGTGGAAAATCTTTTTCGGCACTTCGTCAATTGAAGGCACTGTGACGTAAGTGTCCCGCGCGACCCCCCTTTCTTTATCTACACCCCCCCCCCCTCTCCTTTTCATTTCTCTGTCCGGCCGCCACGTTAATTGCCACCCACCATCTAAAGAATGCCGATTCCGGGATTGGTCCCTTTTGAAGGTCGATTTGTCTCCCCGGTCGGCACGTACCACCTACCGAGGTTATCTCCCTTTGAAGACGGTTTTGCTTTTCCGAGCACGAGAAGGATTTGAATGTCCGGCATGTGATAAGGATGTAATAGGCGCGTGATTGTTCGGTACACTCTGAACATCATCTTGTGACGTGTGGACTGTAATAAACCAATAGCAGGCTTTCATTGTTTGAAAGTGAAGCCTATAATTGGCGTAGTGAGAAAAAGTTTTTCACACAAGACGCTGAAACTGACTAGAGCAACACCTCTCCCAGCCAGAATAGCCCACCTAGTAAGTCTTATTGATGACTGGTGATTGAGACTGGTTGTTTGTGTGACTCTAGTTTTGATCTAGATCCTATGTTCCATGATGAATAAGGAGTAGATAGATATGTTATAGAAAAGAAGTGGTAAACATTCTATTCTATTTATGCACACTGATTATTTGTGTGTGTGTGTGTTTTTGACTTGAACACTTTTGGTACCAGAACCGGAGTTTATGCCTACTAACCCATTTGTCTATTTTTAGTAGGAAACCTGTGGGCCGCAATCTTGCACTTTATGATACCCTTCCTTTCCAGGTGTTGGATGGAGAGTGATGATGGATTGATCACCTTTTATGTTTTACTGATCTCAGTTTGTTAACTGAAATTCAGTTTATTTATTAACTAGTGCTATTGTACAAGGGAAGCCTTCTAGCCGGTTGGGATTCACTAATGCCCTGCCGACTGAAGCCCCTTGTCTCTAAGCCATAGAGATCTACATCCACCTTCTCCTGTGATTATCAGCAGGGCATCGTGGGCAGGAAGATCATCCCTGTCTCACAAGCACCAAGACGGGAAAGACGCCCCGCACCCAGAATCCGTGAGGAGACCACGCCTGAACCGTGCCATCCCGCGAAGCCGTAACCGGAACGACTGGGAGCTACTCTCATCTGACGAGCAAGCCCAGCCACACCAGCATTCGCCGATCACTACGGAGGAACTCAACCACAGCTAAGTCCCCCGGACTGCGCCAATCATTTGAACTTTCCTACGGACACTAAAGATAATTAGTAACCCTTCCGGCATGGGGCGAACCTTATAGAAAGACAAAAGTCTTGTGAATCCTTTCGGATTTCATTGTTTTTTTATCCATATTTTGTTTTGGCGCCATTGAGCTGCTTTATTATTATTGTTGCATAATCTTATGCAGATTTTGGGAGTAAATAAAATACAAGTGTCAAATAATCCTGAACCCTTTGGTCAGACTGATGAGAGTGGGAGTCTTGTAATTTCATGTAAAACCCTACTTCTCTCTGTCTGCCATTTAGAGCAATTCAACCACTTGTATTTCTTACAACCATACGAGCCAGAACCCGGGCACAAATATAAATTTATTAGATGAAAAGGGGCCGGGAAAGTTGCTCATCTCCCATACCCTAGAGAAGTGGGCTAAAGGCAAATTTTCTAAAGTCTTCCCTAGGGACTTAGCCTTTTAACCCATTACCTCGTCACAGGCACACGAACGAATTCATACTGGGGTTAAACCGTTTGCCTGTGACATCTGCAATAAAAGTTTTGCTCACATTGCTAGTTTGACATATCACAAAAAGAAACATGCGGACAATCCTAAACCTTTTTCTTGTGACATGTGCAGTAAGGCTTTTACTCTGGCTTGTAGTTTAGAAAAACACAAGCAAATACATTCTCGTCCCCCCGGTGCTCCTAAACTGTTCATCTGTGACATTTGCGGAAAAGGTTTGTCCAGTGCTGATTCCCTCACGAGCCACAAAAGAATCCACACTGGGGAGAGGCCTTACAAGTGTTCACAATGTGAGAGTTGTTTTTCCGACAGAAAGCGTCTACAATACCACATCAAGTCAGCTCATACTAATGAAAGATATGTGTGATTTATGTGGGAAGGGTTTCATCACTGCTGGCATGTTAACAGGGCACAAGAGAAGACACACAGTTGAAACTAAGAAACCCTTTGTGTGCTCATTCTGTGGAAAAGCTTTCATCAGTCGCGGTCATCTAGAGGTACACTGTCGAACCCACACAGGAGAAAGACCCTTCGTGTGTCCAGACTGGGGGAAAGCCTTTGCCCAGAAAAGTACTCTACAAGGCCATCATCTGATGGTTCACACTGACTAGAGACCTCACAGCTGTCTTCAATGTCCTGCTGCTTTTAAAGAAAAAAACATTTGAGGATGCACATAAAGCTGAAAGACAAATAACACTGTACATAAAGTGGTTTCCATCAGACTGGGTGTAATGGGTTTTTTCTTCATTATTACGGTTTGTAATATATTTGAAAACAGTTTTATAACCATCAGACTTTAACTTCTGTTTGTTATACTTATACATTCACATCTTTTTTTAAAAACCCACCTAATTGACGTTTTTATTGTGGTAGACAGTGTTTTTATGGTGACAGACGATTGAGAAGCATAAAAAGCTTAGTGTAAGGTAGGCATCACTTGTTCTAAAACAAGGAATTCAATGCAACTCATTTAGTTCTCCTTTGATATAAATATTATAAGTTGGTACTTGTTAAAACAAAATAATACCCTGCTCCATTTTGCTTGATGCCACATATTTTTGACACTTTTTGTGTGTGTGCATGTTCTATGAAAATTGACCAAGCAATATGTCTTTGCTCTGTGTCCTTCTGTCTTTGCCAGGTCTGTTTTGTCTCATATGTTGTTGTTTTTTCTTCTTCTTTTTTTCAAACAAATGAATGCATTTTGACAAAATTCTGTACATAACAAAAGAAAGTGTTATCTAATGAATTTTCATGGTTGATTATCAAATCATTCCGATACAATGACTTTTCAATCAGCAGAATTGCAAAACGTTTGGGGATTTGTTTGTGCCGGTTACTGTATTTCTTACACCAGCCAACATCACATCTGTCAGGTTTAGACGACCCACGTGCAGTCCCATGAAACCATAATTATTTTTATTTTTTTTAAATTAACGAATTGACACACCATGTTTCATAACAATGATATAGAATAATAGTAACATTATTTAATAACACATGAGAGAGAGAGAGAGGCAGGGAGGAGGTGGAGGGGTTAGGGGGGGGGGGGGGGGGGGGGGTGTCAGGGTTAGACAGACAAAAAGGCACAGATGGGCAGGGCAAACTTTGACAGGAGTAAGACGGAGAGGCAGAGAGAAAGAGAGAGAAAGGGGGCGGGAGGGAGAGAGAGAGAGGACAGGTAGACAGAGCGCAAGGAAATCAAGAGAACATAATCAATAAGAAATCATAAGATAAAAGCACTAAAAACATTAAGCAATATAAATTCACATTTCTAAGATAAAAGCATTAAAACGTTAAGCAATATAAAATAATTTACATTTCTAAGTTGGTTCACTCTGACCAGAGGCCTCACAGCTGTCCTCTGTGTCCCACTGAAGCTGAAAAGCACTTTGAGAACACATAATAAGCTGACACACAAGAACTGTGTCCAGGGCAGCAGCCAAGCGTAGTGGTTCCCATCAGACTGGCTGTAAACAACATTATTGGTGATACACGTCTACAAACCTTATCGCAGTTGACATTTCTGTTGTGAGAAGCAATATTCCATTTGCGGTGGATGCGTGCAGAGCTAAAAAAAAAAATTGTGCTGGTAATTAATTGTTAGCTGCATTTCTGACTGCAGGGAATTGAATGTAACATAATACAAATTGCATTTAGTAACTTTTTTTTCGAAGAAAAACAACAGCCCTGCCCCATACTGATTTATGCCTTGACTTTTTTTTTGTCCTTGGGCAATGAAAGGGGAACAATTGTTATACAGTTTGTGTGCCTGCCTGTCCCATATATTTAAAAAAATTGTTTTCTTTTTTTTTCCTTTGGAAAACTACTGGATGTATTTTGACCAATTTTGTAAAGGTGGAAAAGTCATCTGTTTACCTAGATGCTAAGGATTTATTCTTTGGATCATCAAGACAAACTTCAACCCAGGATAGTCTGTTGAATCGCAAAGCTAAAAAAAAAGATACTACCGTATTTGTCGGACTATAACAGTATAAGGCGCACTTGATTATAAGGCGCACCCCCCAAATTTTACACAAAATTCAGAATCTGTTATTATATTTTCTTACTATTTTAGTAGTCATATTATAAAGCGCAGGGGTCTCAGTCTGGGGAAAAAGTATCGCCTTATAGTCAGGAAAATACGGTATATAACAGAATCAAATGTTTGGTTGCCTATCTGTCATTTCCGACAATGACTGCCAGATAGCAGAGGGGGCAGATAGTATTCTGGAGGGCTGGGTGAGAATTAGTTTATAGTGGGGATGCCTTGCCCACGGTACATCCCCACTCTGCCAAAGGGATTTGAGGACAAGAGTTGGTGTTGGGAAAGGTCCCCAAAGGCCAACCAATCCCTTTGGCTGCAGCACCAGAGCCGGTGCAAGGGCCCCCTCATTTGAGAGTCAGTCTTCCACTAAAGACTAAGCTGTAGCATGATATTCAAATACTAAAAAATATTATATCAGTTATAGTACAGTTCTCGTTTACTATTGGCCCTTTCTACAAATGTCAACCAGTGATAAAAAGTGATTTAAAAGTGAGAAAATCATTTTGTTTAGGAAAAGACTTTTCTGTTTATACTGCAGAACTTTATGCAATTCTAATGGCACTATCCTGGATAGCTGATATGGATATTGCAATTTATAGTATTTTACTTTGTGTTGACTCGAAATCTGTTCTTTATAGTTTACAAAACTGGAATGCAAACACCAGAAGAGATTTAATTTTTGATGTAAAATATCTAATACATTCTATTATATTTAACGGAATTAACGTAGAATTTTGCTGGATTCCATCGCACTGTGGTATCATTGGGAATGAACTAGCTGATAAATTAGCAAAAGAAGGTGCTAGTAGAAAATCGTCAGATTGTTCAATAAAACTAGAAAAGCACGAAATAAATTCAATGTTAGAAAATAGTATATATAATGAAAAGCTTCCTTCAAAATCTAAGATATTATTATGTTCAAGATCTTTATTTAGCCTTATCTACAAAATTCGATTGAACTCGTGGAGGACCAAATTTTCTAAAGATGTAGAATGCGATTGTGGTCTCCCAATATCAGTTCAACACATTATTTTAGAATGTCCATTATTATCATTGTTATACAAACTATCTGGGATACAAGTTGCACAAATTGGAACTTTAAAAGATGTAGTTTACAGTCATGAAATGATCAAAATTGCTACAGTCATATCCAGCTCTGGAATTGCAAGATTACTTTAGTTCATGAGTTAATTAACTTTAATTTTGTTTTCTTTTTCACTTTTTTATTTATTTGTTGTTATTAATTTGTTAGGGATTTGTTGCACACGCACTCATATTCACATACACACACGCGCGCGCGCACACACGCACACACTTTTTTCTTCTTTTTTTTTTCTTTCTCTTTCTTTCTTAATATCACCATTGTGTGAACAGACTTTAAATTAAATCAATCAATCAAATCAAATCAACCAGTGATAAAAGCCATTTGAGTAAAGGGCTAAGAATCCAATGTATGTTTTAGTTAAGCATACTAAATAGCTAAAATAGTAATTAAACTCCATTTGTTAGTATTATATGTTACCCCCTGTAGGTTTTCAGCACTATGAATAAAAATAGCAAAAATTTGAAGACCTAATTTTTAGAGGGGAAGCATGGACCATGAGCAAAGTCTGCTATTTGACAGCACCTTGTACTTTATTTGTTGTTGGTTCAATGCATTTCTCCTGTTTTTGTTTGTCTTTTCCTTTTCTCTTAAATGTTGTTTACTGTACATTGAGGATGTGGGGTTTCCTGATATGTTTCTCAATTGGAGATAGTATCAAAGCATTGGATTGATTGTTCCAAGGTTGGCTTAGGTCTTGCTCGCCATGCATTGATTCTAAAACTTGTAGACATTTGTATTTTTCTTTAGAGTTTTGATTTACTTTAAAGGGAAGTGCAAAGAAATGCTGAGACCATAGTGAGAGAAGTGCATATTTTGTTTTAACCATGCACACGCACACGCACACACACACACACACACACACACACACACACACACACACACACACCTACCTGCACACACAGAGCCATAGATAAGATTATGCTGAATATTTTAAAAAGTTAGACATTAGTTTATTGCTTTTATCAAAGTTAAAACATACAAATGGAATGGAGCTTTCTTAAAGAGACTTTTAGACAATCTTGGTATCTATGTTTTCACAGAAGCTGGAACCAGCATGGTCCACGGAGGAAGACTCACCAGATCAGCCCTCAGCTGTCTACAGCACAGCACAGCTCATGCCTGACAAGACTTCTGGATCACTGCTGTCTCTGAACACAAGTCAGCATTGTTCTGCTGCCTTTGTGCTGGTCAACAGTTTGGAACTCCACCTGGCGTCAGTTCATGGAGAGAAACTGCACATGGTGTTACCTGGGTCCTCCACACCTAGCAAACTTGTTGCTGACTACTATAACAATACAGACATTGATATAGAAGTAGACACACATAGTGGGATTAAAATAGCAGAGAAGGAAGTTAATGACAGTGAAACTTGTGTAAGAAGAAGAAGAGGTCGACTGAGAAAGGACAGATGTTATGTCTGTGATATCTGCAGTAAGATTTGTGACCGACCTTGTTTATTGAAGAAACACATGCTGAAACACCACCCTCAGGAAAAGGATAAGAGCAAAGAACGTTTGGGTGATGTTTCGGATGAGCCCATGTTTGACATCGCTTCTGGGTCACTGCAGTCTCTGACCTCAACTCATATCTGCTGTCTTTGTTCTGCTGCCTTTGTGCTGATCAGCAGTTTGGAGCTTCACATGGCTTCAGTTCATGGAGAGAAACTGCACATGGTGTTACCTGGGACCTCCACACCTGACAGATGTGATGTTGGAAACTTTGAGGACACAGTCATTGACAAGGAGGCAGAGAGTCATAGTCTGAGTAAAACACCAGAGAAGAAAGCTGATGACACTGGTAAAGTTGAAGGAAGTCAACCAAGAGAGGAGATACAGAAATATGTGTGTGATGTCTGCAATAAGGTTTTTGAATGGGCTACGCTTTTGAGGAGACATAGGCCGAAACACTTTCGTCGGAGAAAAGGACCAAAGAAAAAACATTTGTGTGAAGTCTGCGGTAAATCGTTCCCGACTCCCAGTGAACTGAAGAAACACGAAAGGACTCATACTGGTGCTAAACCATTTGTCTGTGACATCTGCAGTAAGAGCTTTTCTCAAGTTTCGGGTTTAAACTTACACAAACGGAAAGATCACAGCGACAGCACCATGAGCAATCCTAAATCGTTTTTGTGTGACCTATGCGGAAAAAGCTTTGTTCGTGATTCTACTTTGAAGAATCACAAGCTGAAACATTCTCTTCCTCCACGTGTCCCTAAACTCTTTGTATGCAGCTTTTGTGGTAAGAAATTGTCAAGCTTTTCCAGCCTGGTAGGACACCAGAGATGTCACACTGGGGAGAGGCCCTTCAAGTGCACAGAGTGTGAAAAGGATTTCATGATGTCAACTGCTTTACAGAACCACATCAAGGCAGCTCATACTAATGAAAGACCCCATGTCTGTGATATCTGCGGGAAGGGTTTTTGTAGACCTACATTCTTAAAGGTCCATAGGAGAAGACACACAGGTGAAACTAAGAAACCCTATGTGTGCTCTTTCTGTGAGAAAGCTTTTACCACTCCCGGTAAACTAGAAATACATCGTCGAACCCACACAGGAGAAAGACCCTTTGTGTGTCCAGACTGTGGGAAATCTTTTGCCCAGAACAGTACTCTACAAGACCATCATCAGATGGTTCACACTGACCAGAGGCCTCACAGCTGTCCTCAGTGTCCTGCTGCTTTCAAGAAGACACAGCATTTGAAGACGCACATTAAACTGAAACACAAGTAATGCATTAGAAAGCTGCAACCATACATTGTGGTTCCCTTCAGACTAGATGTAGATAATAATAATAATATTGGTGATGTACGTTCACAAGATTTATTCAGGTTGATATTTCTATTGTGGGAGACACAATGTTGTTGTTTTTATCGTGGTGGACCAGTGCAGAATACAGTTTTGTGCAGGTAATTATTCATTTGCTGCATTTCCTAAAACAAAGGAATTGAATGTAATACATTCACTTGTCGTTAGAGATAATTTCGTGGACAGCTTTGGTTCTTGAAGAAAATGCCCTGTTCCTTACTGCTTTATTTGTACCCTGATCTTTTTTACCTTGGTCTATGAATGTGGAAGGAATAGTGTTTAGCATTCTGTTTGTGCGCTTGCTGTCACTTTTGTGTGTGTCCTTTTCTTAAACACCATGAGATGAATTTCAACCAGTTCAGTTCACAAAGTGTCATCTTTCTGTCCAGATGATAGACTATTCTAGGGACTTTTCTTTAACCACCGAGACAACTGGTGTAGTCATTTTTGTTACAGCAACTTTTTTTTAATGATTATAAACAGACACGCACACAGCATGTTTATGAGAATCGATTGGTGTTTTTTTGTCTTAGTTAAAACATTAAAATGTAATGGAAATAGCTTTTTTATACAATTTTGGCGTGTTTGTTTTCACAGAAGCTGGAACCAGCATGGTCCATGGAGGAAGACTCACCAAATAAGCCCTCAGCTGTCTACAACACAGCACAGCCCATGTCTGACAACACTTCTGCGTCACCGCTGCCTCTGATTGTACGTTGTATGTGTCAGCACTGTTCTGCTGCCTTTGAACTGGTCAACGATTTGGAATCCCACCTGGTGTCAGTTCATGGAGAGAAACTGCACATGGTGTTACCTGGGTCCTCGGCACCTGACAGCCTTGTTGCTCTGAACTGTAGCAACACAAACTCCGATAAGGAGACAGATAGCCATACCAACAGTAAAATAGAAAAGAAAGTTAATGATAATGAGAGTTGTGGAAGAGGTCGACCAAGAAAAGAGAAACGGAATGCGTGTGATGTTAGTGAGACTTGTGTCAGAAGAGGAAGAAGTCGAACGAGAAAGGAGGGACGAGATGTGTATGATAGCCATAGCGGGAGTACAATAGTGGAGGACAATAATAACGTGACTACTGTTAAAAGAGGAATAGATGGACGGACAAAGGATAGACAGTACCGGTTTATGTGTGGAGTCTGCTGTGAGGATTTTTATTATTTTACTGTATTGAAGGGTCACATGCTAAAACACTACCCTCAGGAAAAGACAATGCCTCTGAACATACGTTATGTGTGCCAGCGTTGTTATGCTGCCTTTGTGCTGGTCAGCAGTTTGGAACATCACCTGGCGTCAGTTCATGGAGAGGAACTGGACATGGTGTTACCTTGGTCTTGCAAGCATGACATTGAAAAGGAGGCAGATTGCCATAGGAACAGGAACGTACCAAAGAAGGCAGTGTTAGTGACTAATCCTAAAAGAGGAGGTAGTCGACAGAAATGGGAAAGACAGTGCCGGTTTATGTGTGGTATCTGCTATGAGGATTTTGATTTGTTTTCTGCATTGAAGAATCACATGCCGAAACATTACCCCAGGAAAAGGGTAAAGGGTGAATACCTCTTGAATCAGCCCATGTCTGGCAACACTTCTGGGTCACTGCTGTCTCTGAGCGTACGTTTTGTGTGTCTGCGTTGTTCTGCTCACTTTGTGCTGGTCAGCAGTTTGGAACTCCACCTGGTGTCAGTTCATGGAGAGAAGCTGCACATGGTACCTGGGTCCTCGGCACCTGATAGCCTTGTTGCTCGGAACTGTAACAACACAAGCACTGATAAGGAGACAGATAGCCATACCAACAGTAAAATAGAGAAGAAAGTTAGTGATAATGAGACTCGTAGAAGAGGTCGACCAAGAAAAGAGAAACGGAATGCGTGTGATGCTAGTGAGACTTGTGTCAGAAGAGGAAGAAGTCGAATGAGAAAGGAGGGACGAGATGTGTGTGATAGCCATAGCGGGAGTACAATTGTGGAGAACAATGTTTATAATAACGTGACTACTGTTAAAAGAGGAAGAGTTGGACGGAAAAAGGATAGACAGTACCGGTTTATGTGTGGAGTCTGCTGTGAGGATTTTTATTATTTTACTGCATTGAAGGGTCACATGCTAAGACACTACCCTCAGGAAAAGACCATGCCTCTGAACATACGTTATGTGTGCCGGCGTTGTTCTGCTGCCTTTGTGCTGGTCAGCAGTTTGGAACATCACCTGGCGTCAGTTCATGGAGAGGAACTGGACATGGTGTTACCTTGGTCTTGCAAACATGACATTGAAAAGGAGGCAGATTGCCATAGGAACAGGAACGTACCAAAGAAGGCAGTTCTAGTGACTAATCTTAAAAGAGGAAGTGGTCGACACAAAGCGGAGAGACATTGCTGGTTTATGTGTGGTATCTGCTATGCAGATTTTGATTTCTTTTCAAGATTGAAGAATCACATGCCGAAACATTACCCCGAGAAGAGGGTAAAGGCGAGTGACCTCTTGAACCGGCCCATGTCTGGCAACACTTCTGGGTCACTGCTGTCTCTGAACATACGTTTTGTGTGTCTGCATTGTTCTGCTCACTTTGTGCTGGTCAGCAGTTTGGAACTCCACCTGGCGTCAGTTCATGGAGAGAAACTGAACTTGGTGTTACCTGTGACCCCCACACCTAAGAAATGTATGCAGTCAGATAGCCGTAGCAAATTACCAGAGAAGAAAGTGTATTATAATGAGATTTGCATAGAAAAAGAAAAAGCTAACATGAAAAAGGAGAGACAGTACCGGTGTATGTGTGGTTTCTGCTTTGAGCTGTTTGACTTGCACTCTTTATTGAAGACGCACATGCTGCAACGCCACCCTCAGGAAAAGGAAGAAAGCAGCGATGTCTTAGATCAGCCCTTGTCTCACAACACTTCTAGGTCGCTGCTGTCTCTGAACTTAACGTATGTGTGCCAGCGTTGCTCTGCTCCTTTTGTGCTGATCAGCAGTTTGGAAATCCACCTGGCGTCAGTTCATGGAGAGAAACTGCACACGTTTGTACCTGGGTTCTCCTTACCTGCCAGAGAGAAGTACCGGTATGCATGTGAATTCTGCGATAAGGTTTTTGACTGGCCTGCCCCTTTGATCAGACACAGGTCCAAACACTTTCGTCAGAGGAAGGCAAAGAGAAAGAATTATTTGTGTGAAGTCTGTGGAAAATCTGTCGTGTCTCCTGGTGAACTGATCGCACATGAGTGTACTCACACTGGTGTTAAACCATTTGCCTGTGACATCTGCAACATGAGGTTTTTTAAAGGCTCAGCTTTGACTTCTCACAAAATGAAACGGCACGGAGATAGCACAATGACCAGACCCAAACCAGATAGCACAATGACCAGACCCAAACCTTTTATGTGTGAGGAGTGTGGGAAGACTTTTGCTCAGAAATCCGGTTTGGTGAGCCACAAGGTGATGCACTCTTGTCCTGCACATGTCCCTAAACTCTTTGTTTGCGGCTATTGTGGTAAAAAATTGTCAAGTTTTCACAGGCTGACGATGCACAAGAGAAATTCACACTGGGGAGAGCCCTTTCAAATGCACACAGTGTGAGAGATGCTTTTCCTGCTCAACTGCTTTGAAGAAACACATCAAATCAGCACACACAAATGAAACCCTACATATGTGATTTCTGTGGGAAGGGTTTCATTACAGCTAGCTCTTTGAAAATGCACAGGGACAGACTCACAGGTGAAACCAAGAAACCCTTTGTGTGCTCATTTTGTGAGAAAACTTTTATCAGTCAAAGTCATCTAAAGAAACATCTTCGTACCCACACATGAGAAAGACCCTTCGCATGTCCAATCTGTGGGAAAGCCTTTGCCCGGAAGTATTCTTTGAAGAATCACCTGATGGTTCACAGTGACCTCACAGCTGTCCTCTACGCTGCTTTCAAAATGAAAAGTACTTTGAGAACACACAAGAAGCTGAAACACAAGTAATGCAGTACAATGCAGCAACCTTGCATAGTAGTTCCCTTCAGACTGGATGTAGATAACATTATTGATGATAAACAGTCACAAACTTTGTTCTGATTGACATTTATATTGTGGGAGACGATGTTTTTATTGTGGTGGACAAGTGAGGAGTCCATAAACTTTTCTGCAGGTAATTGTTCATTTCTGGCATTTCCTAAAACGAACGATTTGAATGTGACACATTGACTTGTCCTCAGAGAGAACAATTCTGTGGGGCAACTTGGTTCTTCAAGAAAGTACCTTGCTTCAAACTGCTTCATGCCCTGACCTTTCTTGTTCTTGGGTCTATTAATGTGGATGGGGAATTGTGTAACATTTTTATTTGTGTAATTAGCTGCCTCATGTGTTTTATCTTTTAGTATTCTCCCCATTAGGGAGAATACTAATAATAATATTGCATCTGTATGAATTCTTCTTTTTCTTCCCCCTTTTTGTTTGGTCACATTTGGCTGAAATTTTCAAAAAAGTTGCAGGACCATGTGGGAATTGGAGATTTATAAAATTAAATGATTTTTTTCGCAAAATCGGCCAAATTTCAATCTTGAATATCCCCAGAACAGCTAAACATAATTTATTCATATTTTCAGTATTTAGTTTAAAATAGATATCCAACATTTCTTATATAAAACTGAACCGGAAGTTCTCCAGCGAAGAACATGCAGCTTTCATTTGTTTCACAGTATAGCCCAGGGTTCGTAGGGTCCTTAAAGGTTTGTAAGAACTGAGGGACCTTTTTTAAGACCTTGAAAGTCGATAATAATTGACTGGGTTTATAAAAGTTTGTAAATTTGATGCCCTCTCCTCAAAAAGAGCACTACTACAAAGACAGAGGTATTTTCTTCCATGGAAAGAAAAACTGCTGCAACGAAGAAGAAAAAATTCAAACTTTAAATTAATTTTATAAATGATCTTATGATTGCCGATATTTGCCTACCGTTACTTTCGGTTTTAGCGGAAGGTTCTTCTTAGTTATTTCCCTTGCTTAATATCCGAGCATGCGTATGACATTCGACCGGTTGGCACCACAAGCCATTTCACATTGAGTTAGTTGCCGCTTGCGATAATATCAGAATGCCTGGCCGTTGTAAGTAAAGTCTAAGGCAAAAAAAGCAGAGGTGCAGAATGTGACAAAACGGTTTTCAGACCTGGAAGCAAATATTGCATAGTTCTAGCCAAGTGTTATTTTTCTACAGTGTGTGTCTGTTTGTGTGTAATTGAATACATTGTGGTAAACACAAATGGGTGGAGATGGACAAACTCTTCTGTTATTGTGATGGAAACTGGTGGTCTTCATTGGGGAAGAAAGGACTAAGTTGACGATTGTAAAGAACTAGCGCAACGCCTAGTACTGGCAATGCACCATACTGGTAACACCTAGTAACGGTAACGGCAAGTACTGGTAACGCTGAGTACAGCAAATTTGAAGCGATTCGGTTAAGAAACGGCGGAGTTATAAGGCCCCGTTTCCCGTTGGCGCTGCTCTGAGAGTGACGCGTTCTCCCGATTCTCTTCAAATTTGCTGCTAGGCGTTGCCCGGGCCATAGCAAGCCTGACAGCAAATTTGAATCAATTTGGTTAAGAAACGGCGGAGTTATGCGTGAAAAGGTGGAGCGGCGTATAGCGCGCGCGTTTCTGAATCGATTCGCTTCCGGTTTGGCACACGGATAGTCCCCGGCCCCGGTCATCTTCCTGCCATATTTGAAGGCAATCGGCCCAGAAACGCCGGAGATACGGGCGCCAAGAGGCCGGCGGATGCGCGTTTCGCGCATTTGCGAAACCGCGCAAATGACACGGCCGCCTCGGTTGCCGTTGCCATCGCCCCGTGAGGGCTCACAGCAAATTTGAAGCGATTCTGTTGAAAAACGGCGGAGTTATAAGGCCCGTTTCGTGTTTCAGACAGACACACACACACACACACAGACACACACACACGGACAGTTGGCTTTTTACTATATGATGAAAGAACTCTTCTGTTAAAGAAGCTGGTGGTCTTTAACCCTCTCATAATTGCAGACGCCAAATCCGCCCAAATTTGTTTCCTTCCCTGGCTTGCGTAAACGCCGATTGCGCCCGCTGAACGCCAGGTCTAGTACGTTCACTTTCACTTTCTCCCTACCCACAATGCAATATACTAGATTAGTTCTTCCTGTTCCTGACACTCACTGATCCGTTTTTGGTCTTTACAGCAAGGGAAAGCACCCAATAGTCTTTTTGAACGGATTTTTTGAAGTGACCCCAAATTTTTTTCTTCTTTCCACGTGACGTGTGCAGTATTGACTCGGCGTGATGCTCGGAGTGCCATTACGGATTTTTTCTTCTAATTCATGGTTTGTTGTGTGACATTGTGTTAGCTTTCAAATGAAAATATCATCATTGCTATTCAATATGCATCTTTCAGAAGTGAAATGTGAGTTCGACTTTATTCTGGGTGATTTTTTCAGATAAAAGATTTGGTGTGACGTTCGGAGTTACTCCCCTTCTCTTGTGCAATAGGATCGATTCTCAGTTCGATTGATCGGGAGGCATAGGGTTAATGGGAAAGAAGGTAAGCTAAAAGTACCTTTCCTTGCTGCTTTGTTTGTTGGGAGGGGGTGCAGTGATATTTTTTTAATCTGTCTGGAACCAATTACATTTGTAAACTTTTTCAACTGTGGTATTGAAAGTTTGTGAATTTTGTGTCCCTTTTCCCCTACGAACCCTGTAGCCCAAACCAGAAGTGATGTCACAACACTAACTACTGGATATTGTAGCCCAATTCTGGTGTCATCAAAAAGTATGACATCACACTAGGCTCTGGCTTGTTATACACACCTTATTTGTTTAGTTATGTATTATTTTGCTGCTTTGTTTCTGCATGTTAAGACATTCAAATATAATGGACAGAGACTTTTAGACAATCTTGGCGTGTTTGTTTTCACAGAAGCTGGAACCAGCATGGTCCATGGAGGAAGACTTGCCAGATCAGCCCTTAGCTGTCTACGGCACAGCACAGCCCGTGTCTGACAACACTTCTGGGTCACTGCTATCTCTGAGCACAAGTCATGTGTGTCAGCATTGCTCTGCTGTTTTTGAGCTGGTCAACAATTTGAGACTCCACCTGGTGTCAGTTCATGGAGAGAAACTGGAGATGGTGTTACCTGGGTCCTCCACACCTGACATATGTGTTGCTGGTGACAGTAAGAACACAAGCATTGATAAGGAGGCAGATAGCAACAGTAAAATAGAAGAAAGACAGTATGAGTGTGATGTCACTGAGACTAGTGTAAGAACAGGAAGAAGTCGACCGAGGAAGGACAGACAATATGCATGTGACAGCCATAGCGACAGTAAAGTAGAGAAGAAAGTTAATGATAGTGAGACTTGTCTAAGAAGAGGAAGAAGTCGAACGAGAGAGAAGGGACGAGATGCGTGTGAAAGCCATAGCGAGAGTAAAATAGTAGAGAAGAACGTTAATGATTGTGAGATTTCGAGTGTAAGGAGAGGAAGAGGTGGACGGGAAAAGGGTAAACAGTACCGGTTTATGTGTGGCGTCTGTTGTGAGGATTTTGATTGGTTTACTGCATTGAAGAGGCACATGCTAAGACACTACCCTCAGGAAAAAACCATGCCTCTGAACATACGTTATGTGTGCCAGCGTTGTTCTGCTGCCTTTGTGCTGGTCAGCAATTTGGAATATCACCTGGCGTCAGTTCATGGAGAGGAACTGGACATGGTGTTACCTTGGTCTTGCAAACATGACATTGAAAAGGAGGCAGATTGCCATAGGAAAGGAACGTACCAAAGAAGGCAGTGTTAGTGACTAATCTTAAAAGAGGAAGTGGTCCACATAAAGCTGAGAGACAGTGCCGGTTTATGTGTGGTATCTGCTATGCGGATTTTGATTTGTTTTCTACATTGAAGAATCACATGCCGAAACATTACCCCGAGAAAAGGGTAAAGGCGAGTGACCTCTTGAATCAGCCCATGTCTGGCAACACTTCTGGGTCACTGCTGTCGCTGAACGTACGTTTTGTGTGTCTGCATTGTTCTGCTCACTTTGTGCTGGTCAGCAGTTTGGAACTCCACCTGGCGTCAGTTCATGGACAGAAACTGAACTTGGTGTTACCTGTGACCCCCACACCTAAGAAATCTGGTGATGGTGAGTGCAGTGACTCTGATTGGGATCCAGGTATCCGTAGTGATTGTAGTGACTCAGACTTTGAACCAGAAAGCCCTAGAAAGAGACCAACAAAAAGAAAAAAGAAACTTGATAAAGAAATTAATACGGAGGCAGATAATCATAGCCAGAGTAAAATAGCAGACAAGAAAGTGTATTTTAATGATATTTGTGTAAAAA
Source organism: Phymorhynchus buccinoides (assembly GCA_017654935.2). Taxonomy (NCBI): domain Eukaryota; kingdom Metazoa; phylum Mollusca; class Gastropoda; order Neogastropoda; family Raphitomidae; genus Phymorhynchus; species Phymorhynchus buccinoides. Next base: position 22,520,085 of record CM065709.1, on the reverse strand, counting down.
AGGGAAAAGGTCCAATGAAAAGGGAGAGACAGTACCGGTATATGTGTGGCATCTGCTACGAGCTTTTTGACCGGCATTCTTTATTGAAGATACACACTGAGAAACGCCACCCCCCTCAGGAAGGGGAAAAGAGCAGTGATGTCTTGGATCAGCCAATGTCTGACAACACGTCTGGGTCACTGCCGTCTCTGAACACAACTTATGTGTGTCAGCGTTGCTCTGCTCCTTTTGTGCTGGGCAGCAGTTTGGAAATCCACCTGGCGTCGGTTCATGGAGAGAAACTGCACCAGTTTGTACCTGGGTTCTCCTTACCTGCCAGAGAGAAGTATGCATGTGAATTCTGTGATAAGGTTTTCAAGTGGGCTACCACTTTGATCAGACACAGGTCGAAACACTTTCGTCAGAGGAAGGAAAAGAGGAAAAACTATTTATGTGAGGTGTGTGGAAAACCTTTCAGGACACCCAGTGAACTGGTGGCACACGAGCGTACTCACACTGGTGATAAACCATTTGTCTGCGACATCTGCAGTAAGAGGTTTTTTCAAGGTACAGAGTTGTACTCTCACAAAAGGAAACATCATGGAGACAGCTCATTGACCAATCCTAAACCTTTTATGTGTGATGTGTGTGGAAAAACATTTATTCAGAAATGTGGTTTGATGACCCACAAAAAACTGAAACATTTTCATCCTCCACGTGCCCCTAAACTCTTTGTTTGCGGCTTTTGTGGCAAGAAATTGTCAAGCCGTTGTAACCTGATGGAGCACAAGAAAATTCATTCTGGGGAGAAGCCTTTCAAGTGTACACAGTGCAAGAGGGATTTCCGGCACCTACCTTCTTTACAAAACCACATAAAGGCAGTGCACACGAATGAAAGACCCCATGTGTGTGATTTCTGTGGGAATGGTTTCGTTACGGCTGGCACTTTAAAAACGCACAGGGACACGCACACGGGTGAAACCAAGAAACCCTTTGTGTGCTCTTTTTGTGGAAAAGCTTTCATCAGCTGCGGTCATCTAGAGGTGCACTGTCGAACACACACAGGAGAAAGACCCTTTGTGTGTCCAGACTGTGGGAAAGCCTTTGCCCAGAAGGGTACTCTACAAGACCATCACCTGATGGTTCACACTGACCAGAGGCCTCACAGCTGTCCTCAGTGTCCTGCTGCTTTCAAAATGAAATACCATTTGAGGACACACATAAAACTGAAACACAAGAACACCATTCAACTTCAAGGCAGCCAGCAGCACTCTGGTCCCCACCAAACTAGTTCCAGTTAACCACTTGGCTGCTAAACGTGCAAACATCACAGGTGGATTCGATTTTTATCAAAGGGTATGCATGTATAGTTATAGAGACTAAAATAGGCTTCAGAAGCCTTTCAAGGTCCCGTCATTTTAGTTTTAGTTTTTCATTGATGCTTAGCATGCGCTAAGTTTGGTCCCTCATCAAAGTTAGACACAGGCCAAAACACTTTCGTGAGAGGAATGAAAAGAGAAAAAAATATTTGTGTGAGGCTTGTGGAAAACCTTTCGGGACACCTAGTGACCTGATGAAACACGAGCGTACTCACACTGGTGCTAAACCATTTGTCTGTGGCATCTGCAAGATGAGGTTTTCTCAAAAATCAGGTTTAACCTCTCACAAAGGGAAATATCACGGAGAGGGCACATTCACCAATCCTAAGCCTTTTATGTGTGACGTGTGCAGAAAAACATTTATTGAGAAATGTGGTTTGATTACCCACAAAAAACTGAAACATTTTCATCCTCCACGTGCCCCTAAACTCTTTGTTTGTGACTTTTGTGGCAAGAAATTGTCAAGCTGTAACAGCCTGATGGAGCACAAGAAAAGTCATTCTGGGGAGAGGCCTTTCAAGTGTACACAGTGTGAGAGGGATTTCCTGAGGCTACCTACTTTACAAAACCACATAAAGGCAGTGCACACGAATGAAAGACCCCATGTGTGTGATTTCTGTGGGAATGGTTTCGTTACGGCTGGCAATTTAAAAACGCACAGGGACACACACGCGGGTGAAACCAAGAAACCCTTTGTGTGCTCATTCTGTGGGAAAGCTTTTATCAGTTGTGCTAAACTAGAGATGTATCATCGTACCCACACAGGGGAAAGACCCTTTGTGTGTGCAGACTGTGGGAAAGCCTTTGCACAGAAAAGTACTCTACAAGGCCACCATCTGATGGTTCACACTGACCAGAGGCCTCACAGCTGTCCTCAGTGTCCTGCTGCTTTCAAGATGAAAAATCATTTGAGGACACACATAAAACTAAAACACAAGAACACTGTTCAACTTCAAGGCAGCCAGCAGCACTCTGGTCCCCACCAAACTAGTTCCAGTGAACCACTTGGCTGCTAAGCATGCAAACATCACAGGTAGATTTGATTTTTATCATAGGGTATAGTTATAGAGACTAAAATAGACTTCAGAAGCCTTTCAAGGTCCCGTCATTTTAGTTTTTGTTTATCATTGATAAGGTGTTGCTTAGCATACGTTAATAGTAGTCCCTCATAAAAATCGAGTGAATCTATATTTGTTTTTTGTTTGTTTGCTTGGGTCCTTTCCTTAACCCTATTGCATTCACATTTGTTACCCAAAAAAACCTTGTAGTGTTCAGACTTTTTCACACATTTTCAAGAAAGTCTGACATTCAAAGCACAGAGACTGGCTTATAGTTACTATAGCATCATTGCATGTGAGAAGCTTCTTCATAGTGTGTGTATAACAAACCAGAATTTTGTGTGATGAAAATGCTGTCAGAGGTGGTCTCAGAATGGGGGCAAGCTATGGGCAGTTTGGGGCGGCTTGAATACACAGAGGGCAACTCCGGCTGGGCAGTTTGGGGCGGAATAAATGCAAGAGAGTAAAAAACCACAGGATGGATTTCGACCAATTTTCTTTTTAACCATCAAGGCAATCCGTGTAGTCATTTTGTCAGCAATTTTTGTTTCCAATAATCAAACTCTCTCTCTCTCTCTCTCTCTCTCTCTCTCTCTCTCTCTCTCTCTCTCTCTCTCTCTCTCTCTCTCTCTCTCTGTGTGTGTGTCTCTCACACACACACACACCACAGGGAGCATGTTTATATATTTTTTAAGCTGAGCATTATTTTACTGCTTTTGTTTATGTCAAAGCATTCAGACATAATGGAAAGAGACTTTTAGACAACCCTGGTATGTTTGTTTTCACAGAAGCCTGAACCAGTATGGTCCATGGAGGAAGACTCACCAGATCAACCCTCAGCTGTCTACAGCACAGCACAACCCGTGTCTGATAACGCTTCTGGGTCACTGCTGTCTCTGAACACAAGTCATGTGTGCCCTCATTGTCCTGCTGCCTTTGAGCTGATCGACAATTTGGAACTCCACCTGGCATCAGTTCATGGAGATAAACTGTGCATGGTGTTACCTGGGTGTTCCACACCTGACAGATGTGATGCTGGTAACAGTAATAACACAGACACTGATAAAGAGAAAGATGGCCTTAAGAACAGTAAAATACAAGAAAGCCAGTATGTGTGTGGTGTCTCTGAGGCTAGTGTTAGACAAGGAAGAGGTCGACCGAGAAAGGACAGACAATATGCATGTGATAGCCATAGCGACAGTAAAGTAGAGGAGAAAGTTACTGATACTGAGACTTGTCTAAGAAGAGGAAGAAGTCGAACGAGAAAAAGGGTACGAGATGTGTGTGAAAGCCACAGCGAGAATAAAACAGTAGAGAAGAATGATTCTGAGATTTTGAGTGTAAGGAAAGGAAGTGGGAAGAAAAAGGATAGACAGTACCGGTTTATGTGCGGAGTGTGCTGTGAGGATTTTTATCATTTTACTGTATTGAAGAAGCACATGCTAAGACACTACCCTCAGGAAAGGACCATGCCTCTGAACATATGTTATGTGTGCCAGCGTTGTTCTGCTGCCTTTGTGCTGGTCAGCAGTTTGGAACATCACCTGGCGTCAGTTCATGGAGAGGAACTGGACATGGTGTTACCTTGGTCTTGCAAACATGACATTGAAAAGGAGGCAGATTGCCATAGGAACAGGAACGTACCAAAGAAGGCAGTTCTGGTGACTAATCTTAAAAGAGGAACTGGTTGTTCACAGAAAGCGGAGAGACAGTGCCGGTTTATGTGTGGTATCTGCTATGCGGATTTTGATTTGTTTTCTACATTGAAGAATCACATGCCGAAACATTACCCCGAGAAAAGGGTAAAGGCGAGTGACCTCTTGAACCGGCCCATGTCTGGCAACACTTCTGGGTCACTGCTGTCTCTGAACGTACGTTTTGTGTGTCTGAGTTGTTCTGCTCACTTTGTGCTGGTCAGCAGTTTGGAACTCCACCTGGCGTCAGTTCATGGACAGAAACTGAACTTTGTGTTGCCTGTGACCTCCACACCTAAGAAATGTAAGAAATCTGATGCTGGTGAGTGCAGTGACTCTGATTGGGATCCAGGTATTCGTAATGAGTGTAGTGACTCGGACTTTGAGCCAGATAGCCCTAGAAAGAGACAAGCAAGGAAAAGAAAAAAGAAAACTGATGTGGAGGCAAACAGCCATAGCCGGAGCAAAATACCAGAGAAGAAAGTGTATTTTAATGAGGTTTGTGTAAAAAAAGGAGTAGGTAAGCCGAAAAAGGAGAGACAGTACCAATGTATGTGTGGCATCTGCTACAAGCTTTTTGACCGGCATTCTTTATTGAAGATACACATGGAGAAACGCCACCCCCCTCAGGAAGGGGAAAAGAGCAGTGATGTCTTAGATCAGCCCATGTCTGACACCACGTTTGGATCACTGCCTTCTCTGAACACAACTTATGTGTGTCAGCGTTGCTCTGCTCCTTTTGTGCTGGTCAGCAGTTTGGAACTGCATCTGGCATCAGTTCATGGACAGAAACTGTACCAGTTTGTACCTGGGTACTCCGCACCTACTAAAGAGAAGTATGTGTGTGATGTCTGCAATGAGGCTTTTGACTGGCCTGCCCATTTGATCAGACACAGGCCAAAACACTTTCGTCAGAGGAAGGAAAAGAGAAAAAAATATTTGTGTGAGGCTTGTGGAAAACCTTTCTGGACACCTAGTGACCTGATGAAACACGAGCGTACTCACACTGGTGCTAAACCATTTGTCTGTGGCATCTGCAAAATGAGGTTTTCTCAAAAATCGGGTTTAAACTCTCACAAAAAGAAATGTCACGGAGAGGGCACATTCACCAATCCTAAACCTTTTATGTGTGATGTGTGCGGAAAAACATTTATTCAGAAATGTGGTTTGATGACCCACAAAAAACTGAAACATTTTCATCCTCCACGTGCCCCTAAACTCTTTGTTTGCGGCTTTTGTGGCAAGAAATTGTCAAGCCGTAATAACCTGATGGAGCACAAGAAAATTCATTCTGGGGAGAAGCCTTTCAAGTGTACACAGTGCAAGAGGGATTTCCGGCACCTACCTTCTTTACAAAACCACATTAAGGCAGTGCACACGAATGAAAGACCCCATGTGTGTGATTTCTGTGGGAAGGGTTTCGTTACGGCTGGCACTTTAAAAACGCACAGGGACACACACACGGGTGAAACCAAGAAACCCTTTGTGTGCTCATTCTGTGGGAAAGCTTTTATCAGTTGTGCTAAACTAGAGATGCATCATCATACCCACACAGGGGAAAGACCCTTTGTGTGTGCAGACTGTGGGAAAGCCTTTGCACAGAAAAGTACTCTACAAGGCCACCATCTGATGGTTCACACTGACCAGAGGCCTCACAGCTGTCCTCAGTGTTCTGCTGCTTTCAAGATGAAAAATCATTTGAGGACACACATCAAGCTGAAACACAAGAACACAGTTCAACTTCAAGGCAGCCAGCAGCATTCTGGTCCCCACCAAACTAGTTCCAGTTAACCAACCCCTTGGCTACTAAGCATGCAAACATCACAGATGGATTCGATTTTTATCAAAGGTATAGGGACTAAAATAAAAAAGACTTTTAAGTGTCCTATCATTTTAGTTGTTTTTTCATTGCTTTGCATGCGCTAATTTTGGTCCCTCATGAAAATCGAGTAAATCTATAAACTTGTTACTGTCAAGAAAACTTCTTAATTTAAGGTTCATTTTGAATACATACGTTGATATTGCTTGCATTTGTGTATTTTATGCAAAGGTTTGTTTTATTTTATTTTATTTTAAAAGTGAGAAGAAGAAAAAAATGTTCAAACAAGTGTCAAATTTCACTAAATGCTGTATTCGTTACAAATATGTTTAAAATGCATTATCTTTGTTTAAACAACTTTATTCAAATACCAATGTAAATAATTCATCAATAATGAGGTTAAAAGGGGGGGGGGGGGTTAACAACATGCAAATGCTTTTGACGTGCCTAATACATTATCTTCAATTTATAGAGATTGTTTGAAAATGGTTTGGAGTTGGAAGAGAGGGGTCATGAAGGGAAGGAAATGCAGAAAATTAGACACTGTGTGTGTGTGTGTGTTGCTGAATATGGATCGGGGAGGGGGTAAATGGGGTCAAAACATGTACATACTTTACGAGTGCTTACTTGAACACACCAATTTTTTTAATGTATAAAATGTAATTTTTTTATGTATAATTATTGCCCTGTTTGTAACCATGCATGCTTCAGGTTTGTTTTCTGAAAAATTTCAAGAAATTATCGTTTGTATAAAGATGTTTTTGAGTGATATGCATCAGAAGAAAAAGAAATTATGGAAAAAATTGGGCGGGTTATGTGTGGCTTTATGTGTGTGTGTGTGTGTGTGGGGGGGGGGGGGGGTAACAATATGGTACTTTTTAACCCCCCCCTCTATCTATCTCTTATTTTCTTTTTTGTTTTAGCATTACACTTAAAAGAACACAAAAACTTCAGAAACTATCAAGCAGGCTTGGCGTGCCTGTCAAAAACTTAAAAATTATTGTATGTGCTATAGATGGTTTGAACCGCACTTTCAATTTGAGAAATCTTTTCAAATCCTCCACGATCTTTGTGCATGTATATTATTACTCTAGTTATTGGAGTTATTTGTGGGCCGAGTTCATACATATGCTCATTACTGCTTTTTTGTTTGTTAATAAGGTGAATGTGAATTTGGTTGTATTATTCTGATGTGTTTGGTATTTGATGTGGTGGCAATCCTGGAGAGAACGCCATTGCAGTTGACAGGACTGAAAAACCACATACGGGTAAATGAATCTATGCTAATGTTATGAAATTCATTTGATGTCTGTCTGTGTGTGTTTGTTTGTTTGCCCTGTTGACGGGACTACAAGCAATGTAAAAATAATAAATAAATAACTCGTGAACCGATGTACAGAATCGCTTCAAATTTTGTGTGGTGGTGTATCATAATGGTCCCATACAAATTTTGAAATCTTCGCCAAGGATGACGTACTTTTCTGTAGGATCGTATAATTATGCTGTAGTATTAAAGGGTAGTAACTCTAGGGAGTGACGTTGCTGGACTGGCTTATTTCCCTTGAACTACAAACCTGACTGAATGACACACAGAGAGAGAGAGAATGTGTGCGTGCGTACGAACTGTTGCGAGCCGGTTTGCTTCTTAAATAATAAATAAAATTCAACTGCTCATGATTGAACTGGGAAATGCGTCCGGTACAGTACTGTATCAGTGTATGTTACGGGCTAAAAGGCTTTTTTTTTCTCCCCAGAATTCTGTGCCTTATAATGTGACTAATAATTTTGTAAGAAAACATAACAAAATCTGAATTTTGTGTGAAATTTGGGGTGGGTGGGGGGGGCTGCCTTATAATAAGGTGTTCCTTACAGTCCGTAAAATAAGGTACCGTATTTTTCTGACTATAAGGCGATACTTTTTTCCCAGACTCAAACCCCTGCGCCTTATAATATGACTAATAAAATAGTAAGAAAATATAGTCACAGAATCTGAAATTTGGGGTGTGTGCCTTATAGTCCCCCAAAATACGGTTCTATTCCTTTGGGAATAATGAGTGTGCTGCGCGGTTGTGGCAGGAATGAGAGACTTAGTGCGATTTTTCTCACGCCAGAAAGGGCATGACGCTCGTGTGGGGCTAATCCTCTCTATATTATTAGTTGGGGATAAAGAAAGAGAGAGAGACAGTGAGTGGTCCTACCATCACTCTCTCTCTCACTACGCCCAAGTAAGAAAATCGCGTGATAAGCCCCTAGTGCATTGACTGCCCTCTGGCGTGAAAAATATCGCCATAGGTTGACCATTACTTTGTGAATTTCACTCTTAAGGTGGACTGCTTCAAACATGAAGACGTTTTGAGAATTATTATTGAGTTCCAGCTGGAGAACGTGCAGTCTGCATAAAATCATCATAATTCAAAAGGTATTTTGCCAGAAGGCGCTATCAGTCTTCTTCTTTGTTCCTTTTGTTATAATGTTTTCCGGCATATAGCCCACCACACTGTTAATTGTATGGGTGCAAGGATTTCCTGTTTTTGAATTTTACCAGAAAAGGAAGTTCTTTTTTTTTAAATTTGTCAAACAAGATCTTTGTGTGTCTACTGTGTTTTTCAAAGTCTTTAACCCTTTCACCGCCAATGTCGCATTTATGCACCACAATGGTTTAACACCCACGTCACTAAAAGGCATCAAATCAAGGCCTGTTATCCGAAGACCATATTTTCTTGAATTTGGGAGGTAAGGATAGGCCTAATGTTATACATGTCACAGAGGAATTCCCAGTATTGCAGGGTTTTTTTTCTCTCTACCCAGTTAAGTTAAAGGTATTTTGGGGCTGAAAAATGGCTGGCAGTGAAAGGGTTAATATTATAAGCATTTTGTATAAATTGTGGAAAAGGCAAACTAAAATACCTTCGTAAATCGGTTTTTGCTTCAGCTGCAGGGGACATTACCTTCAGACCCCGGCCTTTCAGGTTTTTTTTTTTTTCATTTTGTGTTGTTGCACCTATGTAACTGCTCTCTTGGTGGCAAGAATGTTTTATTGAACGTATTATGATGCAAATGTTGACAAATGACATGTATTGTACAGCGAGTAGTGTAACTGTGCTTAGTGAATTTATGCATGCAAAATGGGGGTTTTCTTCTTTTTTGTTGTTGTTGTCATTGGTGGATTTTTTATGCAAATTTTCCATGATCTTTTTTGAGGGAAAGAAATTGTCTGTGTGTGTGCACGCGCACTTATGTGTGTGTGCACACATTCAAGCTCTCACTCATGACTTCTTCTTTTTCTGTCTAATAGTACATGAAAATCCAACACACAGACACGCTGTTCTTTTTTTATGTTTTTAATTGGAGATACATTTATAAAGAATTGCCTTTGTCTGATTCTGCTCATTCTAAATCAAGGTTTCTGGTGGTTTTTTGTTTTTATTTTCTTTTGTGTCCAATTTTTGTCATTCAACATTAAGTATGACATAATGGTTGTATTCATCAACAGTGTTTGACGATGCAAATATAGTCTCTTTGCTGTTTTTAACCTTTACCGGATCATGCTTTTGACTACACGGACACGATGGCAGGGGTCTTCCATGACCCCCTACTCAGCAAAGAGCAAATTCTGAGGTGTTTATCCCTGTCCGGATGGCGGGGGTCTCCCACAACCCCTACTTGTCAAAGAGGCACCATGTGTTTATCCCTGTCTGGATGTCTCCCATGACCCCTACTCAATGCACTGCAGTGCTCTTTAAAGTAGGGGTCATGGGAGACCCCCATCATCCGGACAGGTATATCAAAATTACGCGTCATATTACGTCATTTATATTTTATACACATTAATGAAATTTAACACACTTAAAGCCATTTACGTTTTTGACAAAGTCATGAAATTTCATGAAGATTGCTTAAATAGTTTTAGAGATATAACATGTTTTGTGTGTCAAGGGGTCGTGGGCGACCCCAGAAGTCCGGTAAAGGTTAATGTAAATAGAGCTCCCTGTGGGGATACCGGAGGTCCTTTCCTACAAATAGTTCCCCCACCGTCTGGACGTTTTGTGCTTATAACTTCCTCTAATCTGCCACTCTCTTTGACTGTCTTTTTTTCTTTGCGTACTGTCGTCTACTATCTTACCGCTCCATTCTCCTGCCTTTGTTTTTGAAACTCTTACAAATGTTTTCTCCAGCCAAAGACTAGGCCGAAGTTTATTTGGTGCATAACGGCAGAGTGACGCATCTGCGCTTCTATGGTAGTCAACTGTTTGAGCGATCAACAACTAAGCAGAAGAAGAAATGTAAATATTGTAAAGAAAAAAGTTTTTGCTTTGTTCATGATTTGTCTGTTTGATTTATTTCATTTTTCCTTGTGTATTGATGTTGCTTTGGTTTGTAAGTAGCGACTCTCTCTCTCTCTCTCTCTCTCTCTCTCTCTCTCTCTCATTGTGTGTCCAATTGTTGTCATTGAAAAGTTAAGTTTGGTGTTTATGGTTAGATTCATCAGTAGTACTTGATAATGTAAATATAGTCTAAAAGGCAGATTTGCCGAAAACAAAATGCAAAAACCTCTCAGCTGTGCAAAAGTTCAAACAAAAATGACAGGACAGTGAAGAGGCAGCGAGGCCTAATGTCCTACCTGACCTGCCCTTGTTGGTTGTGTGTGTGTTGTTGTTTTTAGTGTAAATACAGTTTGTAAAGAAGCAACCAAGTTTTTGCTTTGTTCACTAATAATTACTCTCATTTGTTTGATCTATTTTCATTTTCTTATGTATTGCTGTTGATTTGTTCATGCATGACGCATCTACGCTCATTTGACAGGAAACTGAGCAAATGAAGAAGTACTGTGACAGGAAAACTGAGCAAATGAAGAAGTACTGTGACAGGAAACTGAGCAAATGAAGTAGTACTTGTGACTTTTGTACAGTACAGTGGAACCTCCCTTATAAGACCCCCATTATAAGACTCCCTCCCTTTTAAGACCTACTTCTCTGAGACATTGCCCTTTGTATTAAATCACCTCCCTTATACAACTCCCTCCCATTTAAGACATCTTGGATGGTTTTTGATTCCCCAACTAAATATAAAGTAATGTCCCATATGGCTTCGGCCGGGAGGACGTAAAGCTAAACTTCTGCTGGTGTTTGAAGGTCTTATAACGGGAGGTTCCACTGTACTACTACTGTATGTTCATTTCATGCATTATTTGATGAAGTGCATGTTGTGGCTCAAATCCCTTTGGCCGAGAGAGAGTGGGGATTCATCCTGGGCAAGGCATCTCCAGTCCACTGTAAACAACTTTTAGCCCAGCCCGCTGAAATAGTAGCTGCCCTTTCTGCTATCTAGCATTTATTGTCATTGCTGAAAACGACAGTCAGTACAAATAGTTCCTCCATTTTCTGGAATTTCTAGCCATTGGCTAGTAGAAAAGTCAGTGGGCGAGTAGATTACAAAAGTCACTAACCCGATGGGCGACTGACTATTTCAGCACTGCATGACCCTTTTATGGTGTGGCACTTTATAATGCCAGACCTGGCATTGCAGTACCTCCAGGATCTGCTCAGAGCTTTGAATGATGGTTGGTTGATGGTTCGTCCCCTATGTGCTGTTTTGCAGCCGAGTGGGCGTAAATCCTGACTCATTCCCTCTAAGATGTGACTCAAAACATTTTCACCGATTTTTGTTTTTCCCTTTCACATTCAGACTACTGGGTATCCACCTCCCTATGAAGACCCCTCTCTGTTAAGACCTTTTGGGGGGCTGATTTTTTTCAAGGTCTTAATAGGGATGTTTCACTGTATAGTAATAGGCGTCTTCTCCCTAGAGTTTCTCCTGAGTTATTGTTCTTTTCAATTGTTTTTAGTTATTCTTACATTTTTGGGTGTTTTTTTATGATCATAATTATTATGCATGCCTTTCCAATGTTACTGTTTTTGTATTTTACTCATAATAAGTCATTTCCAGAAGAACAGGAGTGTGTTTCAACTCAAACAAGGGTCTTTCTAGCCATGTGTTTGCGTGTACTGTGAACTAAAATTTGTTATAGCTCACTTCAAGGCAAATTAGGGTCTGTTATCCTAAGATCCTATACTGTAAATTATTCTTAATTTTTAGAAGGATATGCCTTACTTTATGCATGTATACAAGAAAATAAAGAACACAGATGCATGTCACAGGGGACCCCCCAGTATTGCAGATAGATTTTTGCTCTCTTCCCAGGTAAGTTTAATGGAAGTTTTGGGTTGAAAAATTGATGGCGGCGAAAGGGTTAAGCTACTGTGCCAGTTGTTGTTGTCGTCGTTCACTGGCTCAAAAACTTGAGGGATCATCCCAGCAGCCGAAGCCATTGAACACTATGGTACAAGTGCACCAGCTAAGGATGAGAACATTACGTGTGTGACCGTTTTTGATTACCCCGCCACGTGGGCAGCCACACTCCGACTTCGGAGGATGTGCCAGTTGAATAATGAAATCTGGCAATATCGACCATGCCTATTGTTTTAATTTGCCCGAAAATCCAATATCAACATAGAGAACAAACATGGAACACACACTCGCAAATACACACACTGTTAACCAAATGTTAGTGCAGATCCACACAAAACGTCTGTGCATGTATTTGTATGACTTGATGTCTTTTCTTTTAAAATCCAAATTCGAAGAAATTTTATTTCTTTTTCATTTTCTTAGTATTATTGACTAAAATGGAAAAGCATATAGACACAAACTTGCTATTGATTTTTATCATTGTTTGTTCTTAACAGTGATTTTTATTTGCTTGACATATTGTTTGCTGCTGTTAGTTTGTTCAATGGGCAGCTTAGGACGATAAATTGACCGCCAGAGGGCAGTCCAACCGTTAGGGGCTTATCACGTGCTATTCTTAGTTGGGCGTAGTGAGAGAGAGGGAGATGAGTCCCATCGTCCTAAGTTGCCCATTGTATGAATTCAGTTGACAAAAATGTAAAAGCAGATAGACACAAACTTGCAATTGATTCTTATCATTATTTGTTCTTAACAGTGGTTTTTATTTGCGTGACATATTGTTTGCTGTTGTTAGTTTGTTCAGTTGCATGAATTCAGAATCAAATGAGAAACGAATTGACTTGTTTTGCATTGAGTGAGTTTAGCAATGTTGTCATCTGCTTACCGAATGGGGTATGAATGAGTTGGCGTCAATAATTGTGTGTTTATGTGCGTGTGCGTGTGTGTGCGTGTGTGCGTGCATGCGTGTGTGTTAAAGAGAGAGAGAGAGTTGCTTTGCATATGCGCTGTTGGTGGTTGGTGTCACTCTTGAATCTTGTTTTTTGTTATCTGTTGATGAATAATTGATTGTAAAGCGCTTTGGGCTCATCTGAGGTAAAGCGCTATATAAATGTACTGTTATTATTATTATTATTATTATCTGAGTATTTACAGTGAGATGGAATTTTACCACACACACATGCTACCCACGCACGCAACAAAGACAAAGACATGAAATGTGTGTGTGTGTGTGTGTGAATGTTTATTAATATTGAATATTATGTGCCTTTGTGTGTGTGTGTGTGTGTGTGTGTGTGTGTGTGTGTGAATGTTTATTAATATTGAATATTATGTGCCTTTGTGTGTGTGTGTGACTATTGTATGTACAAATTATAGTAAGTTGTTATTCTATGATGCATGCAACTGTATTTCAGTCCTATATGTCTCTGTCTGTGTCTCTCTCCAGTCTTTCTCTGTCTGTCCCTGTCTGGCTCTCTGTCTTTCTCTGTATGTCTGTCTCTTTCTCTCTCTCGTTCTCTTTCTCTCTATCGTTATAAGTGTGGGTGTGAGTGTGATTTGTTAATAGTGTGGCCTGGGCGTCTTTAAGCGTCCATCAGTGTGTGTTTCAAGTTGGTTGCGAAAGTGTACTGTAGATTATGTCATTCATTATTTGGGCGTGATTGAGAAATTGACTGAGGGATCAGGGAAGGGTTGGTCAATGTTTGATGTATACTTTTTGTTCATTGTGTTTATTTTAGTAATTTCTGTAAAGCGCTTAGAGCTTAAAGATTAGGCGCTATAAAAGTTGTCTTAATAAATAAATAATACATAGGAGTTTACTATACGCACTCACAAGTACCCACAACATGCGCAACAAACTCAAATATGTGCATATGAACTCAAACGCATACAACCATGAGCATAACTTCTTATTCACATACACCAGACAGTGAGACATACAAATGTTCGAGAGGGAAAAGATCATGTTTTTAAAAAAATACATGCATTGCAAAAACATTTATCTTTTTTACTCTCATGGACTGAATGCTTATTCATATAGAAGTATTTATTTAAAATGTCCAACTGATTACCCATACTCGGTCTATAAAATTGCTTGCTCCAAAATTATAACTTCCAATTTTGAAACGTACATGTACACGCAAGCATGCATACATGTGTGTGTGCACACACACACACACACACACACAGTGTGAGTTAAAAGCATTCTCGAATATGTAGAGGAATATGGCCATGGCAAAGTTTGAACAAAATGAAGATGACAAAAAAGAAGAATGGAGTGGAGATAAGGAAATCCTGAAGCAAAGTAAAATATTGACAGCAAGAACACAAGAGGTTAAGGAGAAGGAAACAAAATCTGATGTAAAAAAAAAATATTCTGCATTTCTGCCAATTTTCATTATTTGGTCAAAATTTACCCCCACCCCCACCCCACCACCCCTTTCCTTCCTCATCAGTCACACAAAAATTGCATGCAAAAAAACAAATTGGGTGGCGCGCCTCTGGCTGCGACGCACTCTCCAGGTGGGAGCAACCCGGATTTCAAAGACGGCTCTGTGACTATAAAGTACATAATACCTCAAAAACACGTCCCACTATGACTTCCAGATAGCAGAGGAGGCATTGACTATTCCAAGGGGCTACAACTCAAGATGTGCGCATATGTTACGCCCAATCCGTGAAATTGCCTATTTCATGAAATGGGTAAAATGCTTTGCCCAATTTATGAAATGGACAATGCATATCACATTTTTTAATCTCCATTCACAAAGGTATTGATTCAATGGTATCGCACTTTTCTACATTGTATTTGCACCCCTATCCTGTCCCCCAAACTCAACCAGATGCTTAGCTGGGGCATGCCTGAGCCACATGTTGAATCAAACGTTTTATCAAATTAAGTCTGAATAAAATAATTTTAACTCATCTACAGATGAGATTTCTCATTCGTTTGAACCAATTCTTGATCTATATGTGCTAATGAACAAAAACTATTTTTCATTCATATTGCTTTTCTCAATTGCAAGTTATAAATTGGCTATTTCACGAACCGGGCAAACCATTTTGCCCATTTCATGAAATGGGCAATTTCATGGATTGGGCGTAACACATCCCCCTTCCGATAATTACTTCCAGACAGCAGAGGCAACAACTACTCCAGAGGGCTGGGAGTTGGATATGTAAGTGTATGCCAGCCTGACTGCAGTTTCCAGACATCAGAAGAGACAACCCAGCCGAAGTCGGACATGCTTCGTTAGGCGCATAACGGCAGCATGACGCATCTGCACTCATAATTGACAGGAAGCTGAGCGATCGAAGAACAAGAAGAGACAACTGCTAGTTAGTCTGTTATAGTCCCGTCAACAGCTATGGTTATCTCAGGACTGTCACCGCGTAAAGTTTGACCACGTATATAACAAAACACACACATCAATGATTCTTAACAGCGTCCAAAATCCTGAAAATAACAACAACAACAAAAACCAGTACAATTCACGACATGGCATCTTCATCATTGTACACTGTAGCTCATAATTTCACACAGTGCTGGAAACGTTGAGCCACTCTACTCTACTTATTAAAGGTTAAAAAAAAAGATAACAGATCCTAGTAAAAACAAAATATATTTTTTTTAAAGGCCATATAAGAAAACATGCACTGCAGAATGGGCAACATGTGCCCACTCAAGTGCGCAAGGTCTCGCGCGTGAAAGCCAGTGAACAATAAAAAAAAATTAAAAACACTAGCATGTCATAAATTGTAAATGAGGATGGAGAGAATGAAAAATGGGGATGAGGGGCTACTCTTAGTTTAAAGCTCCCCCACCATGACAAGGTGGAAGCCCGCGGGGGAGAAACAACTGCTATTCTAGATAGCAGGGCTTGAATTGACAAATAGAACACCAAGACTCTATTCCACTTGGAACACACACGAAACACATTCAGGGATTGGTTATAGCTCAATGCAGTCAACACTGGACATGGCAGAATTTCTCCTTCATATCACAGACTTTTAGACCATTTTCAAAAATTCACACATGAAAATTGAATACGCATCATACAGAAAATATTGCATACACACAGCGACGGATAAATTAGCTCGTCTAAAAGACGTTAAATTAAACAAAACAAAAGATAAATGATTACCACAAATTTTCCATGGGATAGACAATACGTTTGTTGTTTGTTGGCTTACCCTGGCTAAAGGACTCCAGGGATCATCCCAGCAACGGAAGCACTTGAACACTGTGCTACAAGTGCATCAGCTACAGATGAGAACATTACGTGTGTGACATTCTTCTCTGTTTCTAATTTTAATACAACTAGGGATTCTGAGGGGAAACCTTTTGGGGGTTTTGTTAAATTTTGCCGAACTAACAAACGCAAATTTTCATTTTCTCACAGTTGTTAACCATTGGAATAACCTTCAAACTAACATTAAATTTGCACTGAATATTGACCAGTTCAAGAATCTTCTGGATGCAGTTCCAAAATTCAGAGATCTTTTTATATGATTATGACAACTGATCATATAATTTCAAAATTTAAAGCATGCAATCAAACAGCTCACAAAGATGTAATAAAGAGGGGATGTTTAATAGGCCGCGAGGCCTAGGCTTTCTACCCTGTCCCTATCTACCTACCTCACAACCTATATTTATGGAAACTTGTAGCTTCGAAGAAGTGATCTGCGTAGATTAGATGGTGTAAGTAAATGAATGAAACACACTTTGGAAGAGTAACAAAATGTTTTTAACTTGACATGTTGACAACTTTGCTGTATGATTTGTATCCTCTATCCTCTGTCATAAACGTTTGTCAGCTTCTAGTTGTAGTCCGGGTTCACATTAGATGCATAAGTTCCATACGGAAAACCCTAAAGAAGTGGAAGAAAGAAGGATAAAAGTTTATGCATAATAGAGGAAATTCGGACACGTGCGCAAATCTTTTCCCCCCTTTGTTTCACTTATTTATGGATTGCGCACAGGTTTCCGCATAGAATATCCGCTTATGTGTGTACACAGCCGTAGACTTGGTTAATTTGTATTAAATTGTTAATAAAGAGCATAACATAAAGAGCAATGAAAATTTCAAGTCACAGCCATATTAAAACCAAACACATGTGAGGATGACAGATGACAAAGGCTGCCAGTTGCATTAGAGATGGTCTAAGGGAGGCAATTGCAAAAAAAAACCACTCATAAGTCATCATTAACAATTGAAATATGCGAAATTAACCCCTTGACTGCCACCAACGTATTATGTACTGACCTGATGAGAAGAGGAACAACCCTGACATGCTGGCTTTTGCTCCTCAGGGCTCCCCATTTGGGGGTCTATGAAGCACTAAAATTCTAAAGGACCCTCTAAAAGAATGTGCAGGGGGTCCCAGGGATGCACTATAAAAATTCGTTTTAGAATTCGCAATGCTACTGGGACCCTCTATCCCACCTCTAGGACCCTCTATACTGTAAGTGAAGGAGTCCCTGGGACCCCTTGATTTGCATGACGATTGGGAGCCCTGCTCCTGCACAGTCAAGAGGTCCATATCCCCAGACTATTTTTCCAGATTGTCTCTATCAGCTGTCTGTTTCATGGCATGATTTGCCCAATGTTTTTTCTGATTTTCTCTGGCAGTCAAGGGGTTAAAAATCACCAAAATTGGTTGCAAAAATGCCGCTAACTCCACTCTAAATTATAGGAACAGTATGTGCACGTTTCTGTCAAGAATCGACTGGAGTACAATGTTAGCCAGTCTGACAACAGTGACGCACGTGATGATAAGACTGATGAAAGAAGTTAGTACCCGTGTAAATTTGGCAGGCGTTATTTACAGCTGCTACACTGTGTACATATTGTCACTCAGGTTCCAAATTCCTCGTGGGAATACCGGGGGTCTTTCGTACAAATACTTCCTCCACCTTCCGGAAGTTCTGTGCCATATATGTGCCTTCCCGGGTCGAGAGGACGTAAAATACCAAAATTTCTTCTTCGGAAGTTCTGTGCTTGTAATTTCCACTAATCTTTCACTCTCTTTGACACTGCCTTTTCCATTTGCTTTCTGTCATCTACTACCTTTCTGCCTTATTGGTCCATTCTCCTGCCCTTTAAAAAAAAAAACGTCCCAATTTTCTCCTTTGAGCTCCTCCGAAATCGGAACGTGTTGGCTGAATGCAGCGGGGAGACCGGTGAAAACTGAAAACCGGACACATACGTAGCTTACCCATTATGGCCATATGGTCTGGGAACGCAGAAGAAGAAGTACAGTGGAACCTCCTTTATAAGACTCCCTCCCACATAAGACCTACTTCTCTTGAGACAGTGCCCTTCTTTGTAAGTATTAAAATTACCTCCCTTATAAGAACCCTCCCTTATAAGACCTCATTTTGGATGATTTTGGAAGGTCTTATCAGGGAGGTTCCACTGTAGTCACTCATGCTCCGTTCGTAAATGTTTCTTCAACTGATACGACCACTTGAAAGCGGAGCCCGGGCAGTGAGGACAGCTGTGAGGTTTCTCTCCCGTGTGGCTCAGACGATGCTTGACCAGAGAACTCGCCTGGCTGAAACCCTTCCTGCAGTCTGAGCACGCGAAAGGTTTCTCCCCCGTGTGGCTTCTCCAGTGTATCGTCAAATGGGCGCGCTTGGAGTAAGCCGCCCCACAGACATCACAGACATGGGGCCTGTTGCCGTCGTGCACTGTCTTGACGTGCACCTGTACAATGAACAACATTTTATTGCCATTACTGGAATAGCCCTCTCTTGGCAAAGGGGATACAAAAATATAAATCAATTTATGAAACGAGGCTAGCCCTCTTTGGCAAGGGGGATACAAAATTTAAATCAATGGGGCTTTATACTATTTACTTCTTGCCAACACGAAAGGGCGATAATTTTAGGCCTGAACTGCTCATGCCACCTATTGACGAGTCAGGTGCAGATAATTTTCTGTGGCTATATACAGTGGAACTTCCCTTATAAGACCTTCCAAAATGATCCAAAATGAGGTCTTATAAGGGAGGGGTCTTATAAGGGAGGTAATTTTAATACTTACAAAGAAGGGCAATGTCTCAGAGAAGTAGGTCTTATGAGGGAGGGAGTCTTATAATGGGAGGTCTTATAAGGGAGGCTCCACTGTACTACTACTTCATGACAGGCAAGGACGATAATCTTAAGTGGGTGGCGTTCGCATCTCAGGGCACGAGACAGGGGCAGAGAATTTTTGGCATAAAACATCATTTGTGAAACGAGGCGAGTCCTCTTGGCAAGGGGGATACAAAATTCGAATCAATTTATGAAGCAAGGAGCAGAAAATAGAAATGAACCGTAACTCATCTCCACACATAACATAACTATTAACAATACTAATACAGTATAAACGTATTTCTTGTCTTGGTATCCATGCATACACACACTCACACTTACCCACACATCTGTATTCCATCCACACCCACATATGCACTCACACCCACCTACGCGCACGCACACACGCACACCTATGCACACACATGCGCGCGCACACACACACATGTGTGCACGCTTAACCCGTTGACTGCGTAGGACGAATCCACTCGTCCTAGAGCGGGTGTTTCCGGCTTGACTGACAATGCTGACGACGAGTCCGTTCGTCCTCGTCACATGCGTTTATATAGGCAAGGTTAAAGGGCCAGCATCGCGGTGTTGGAGAAAACAAATTGTACAGCTGAAAAGTAGAGTTGTTTCCCTTTCGTTTGATACCTATTATGGGATACCTTGCCGCAAATTTGTGCGCATGCACGACCTGTTTTCATCAAGTTTGAGCGAAGTAGACTTCACTGAGTTTGACAAAGTAGGATGGCATCGAAAAGGTGGTATAATGCTAATGAAGTTTTGACAATTCTGCAAGATATCGACTCTGATGACGAAGATTTCGATTCAGATAACATTGAGCATGAATCGAGTGATGATTTTGATAGTGCTGATAGCCCAGCACGGGGGGATTGACTTCCATCCTAGTAGGCTCAGCAGTCAAGAGGTTAAAACATACAAAACTCAATTTCTTTGATTCGCACCTGTAGATAACTGGACAGCTTGAACTCGCTGTCACATTGCGGGCACTTGTGAAGCGTGCCCGTAGCAGCGTGGGTTCTCTTGTGCTGGGCCAGGTTATCCACCCGGGAAAAACTCTTACCGCAAACCTCACACACACATGGCTTACGACCGCCGCCGTGCGTCCCCTTGTGCGTCTTGAGATTACCGGCCAGGGAAAAACGCTTGTCGCACACATCACACACAAACGGTTTGTGACCGCTATGTCTCAGCTTGTGAGTCTTCAAGTGGGAACCCCGCGCGAAGCTCTTACTGCACACTTCGCACACGTACGGCCTTTCGTCGGAAGGGATTGGCAGGTAGGAAAGGGTGAGCGACTCGGCGGCGAGGATGTCAGACGTGGACTGCGCCTTGCCTGGGATGGGTTCCAGTTTCTGATATAAAAAAACCAAAACAATCAAACATCAGGCATGGTCATGAAGGAAAAGTATTTTTCTTTGAAAATATTTGGGGGTGTCAGGAGACATTGCTTCATTATGTATTAGGTACAGAGGCGTCTCTGTGATATTCGGGTCACAGAGGCGTCAATTTTTGTGTGTGAAATTCGGGTTTTTCACACTGGTAGGCCCTTTCACCCAATGTCGACTTTTTTTTTTGGTTTAGCACCCATGCGACTAAAAGGCATCAAATCAGGACTGATATCCAAAGACCCTATTTTCTTAATTTTGGGAGGGGGCCTAATGTTATACATTTTGACCAAAATTCGCAATATTGCAGAAATATTTTTTTGTCACCCAGGGATTAATGGTATTTTAAGGCTGAAAATGGCTGGCGGCAAAGGGTTAACGTGTGCTAAGTGCATGGTTTATTTATCGTCTCATCCAAAAGACTCCACGTTCAGACTGTAAGGCCTAGTGCAGAGTGAGAGGAAAAATCCCCTGTACCCAGGTTCGAACTCGGGTTTACTTGACACGAGGCGGTCGCAATACCTCAGTGGTCTCAGTGGGTAAAGAGCCCTTTATAGTGATCAGGGGGCAGTTTCTTTTGAGGACAAATATATAAAACTTAAAAACTGTGGGGAGAAAAAAAAGGCTTATCTTCAAGTTTAAAACCCCATCTAACATATTGTTTTTCTACATTCACTTTTCTCTGAATTCAAAGAATTCTCTGAAGATTACCATGCCTGAACATTAAAAAAAAAAATCTAAAACTTCTTCACAAAACGCAGCTCCTCATACACTATAATTTTCTTCTTTTTTTTGACCTACTGACTGATTGAATCCAATTGAATGTCAAATAAGTTTATACAGACAAGCCCCTATTTTACGACCCTCTGTTAAGCGACCACCTCTCACTTGAGACCGGATTTGTTGGCACGGATGCATTTTACTATGTAAACGACCTCTCTTAAACGACTTCCTCTAAAACGCGACTTACGACCGCCATTTTGTTGGTTTTTATGACCGTTGTTGTCGTCTGCATACACTTCGAGCAAAGGGAAACAACCACGGTCAAGGGCCTGAAAGCGGAGTCGCTTCCCTTGTTGTAGAAAAGATGGCGGAAAGCGTAGGAAAAGCACGAAAACCACTGACTTTGAACAAGAAAACCACTAACTTTGGACGAGAGTGGAGGTGATTAACAGAAGTCGGCGAAGTGAAACTGTAATACATCGATTGCACAATCCTATGGAGTTGGAAAGACCCAAATCCAGTTTTAATATGTCATTGTATGTGTGCATGAAGAAGAGAGTATGAACTGTGCTGAACTTTTTCTTTCTACGGCTGCCAGTGAAAACCTCCGTCATACGACCCCTCCAATTTACCACCGATTTTTCCGGACATTTTGGAATGTCTTAAATTAGAGGTTTGTCTGTGATGTTGTACTGACATAAGAAGGCCTACATCAGCAGATGCCGCTGCAGTGCGCAAGGCGCATCCCTCCATTTTTACCCCTTCGACCCCCACCCCACCCAATTGTGTTTAGATCTAGTTACAGATGAGGCAACTGCATTAAAATGGGGTTTTAAGCTCTACAACAATGCTTTTTACATCCAATGAAGGGTTATGGCATCTGTTCTTCCTAGGAGGGAATATGGTATCTCGGACTTTATACATAGGGATTTTGAAGCATTTTTTAACGCGAGTATTCGTCGTATCGGCGACTTGTGACCACTTTCGATGTCTGACTCACAGTAGACTGTACTGAACACGGCAATCGTTGCCTCTCTTCTCATGATTTTGTTCACTAATAGGGCGCCCTAGTTTATTAGGCGCATAGGTCGAAATTGGAGAAAAAATATCGCCTTATAACCCGAAATTTTTGGTACTCATCACAAGTTTAGTGACTATTATATTATATAATATAAATGACCATATTTTTCGGACTATAAGGCGCTCATCCCAAACTTTACCCAAATTTCAGATTTTGTTACTATATTTTCTTACTATTTCATCAGTCGCATTATAAGGCGCAGAGGTCTGAGTCTTGGAAAAAAAAGTATCGCCTTATAGTCCGAAAAATATGGTAGTAATTACACACCACAACAAATTTAGTGACTGCGTCAGCTGAACCACCTCTCTGGTCTACCTCCTTAGTGGGCAGTCTCCCATGTGGCAAGGTCATCTGTAATGATAGTTAAAAACCTAGGTAATTTCATAGCTGTGCAGGGCTCCCAATCGTCCCGCAAAACAAGGGGTCCTAGGAACTCCTTCACTTACATCATAGAGGGTCCTAGAGGCATAGTGAATGCTAAAAATAATTTTTCTAGTGCATCCTGGGACCCCCTGCACATTCTTTCAGAGGGGCCTGTAGAATTTTAGTGCTTCATAGACCCCCAAATGGGGGTCCCTGCCATGTCATGTCATTACATCGCACCCCTCGGCCCCTGATACCTCTTTCATAGCTGCCAACCTTGGAGAAATTAAATTCATGACAAAAAGTACGGGGATCCGGGAGCCTTCAGCGGCCCCCGGGTATGATCCAGGAGCCACGCCCATGGTGGGGTGGGGGTGTGAGAGCAACGTCCCTGAAGCTGAAGGTTTTCTATGAAATGATTAACCCTTTCGCCGCCAGACATTTTTCATCAAAAATATTCCATTAAACTTAACCGGGTGGAGAAACAAAATCATCTGCAATAGTTTGGATTCCTCTGTGGCATGTATAAAGTGAGGCCTATCCTTACCTCCCCAAATTATGAAAATAGGCTCTTTGGATAACAGACCCTGGTTTAAAAAAAGGTATCAAATTGAGGCCTTTTGTACATGACATGGGTATTAAATCATTGTGGTGCTAAAATGCGACATTGGCGGTGAAAGGGTTAAGCAGCAAGAATTGACTCTTCGTAATGGTTTTTTAAACTACACTTTGAGAAATAAAGGTATCAAATTTGAATCAATATCTTGTACATAAAAAAAGGTATCAAATTTGAATCAATATCTTGAACATTAAAAAAAAAGGTATCAAATTTGAATCAATATCTTGTACATACAAAAAAGTATATAAAAAGAGTTCTGAATAATCCTACTTTTAAAGTTCAACTGGCTGCATTGATGTTAAAACTAAGAAAATGCATTTTAAAAATTCCCATCTTTCCTTGGAAATGTCAAATTCAGGAAAATCAGATAGTCTCCTGGATTTTCCTGACAGACTTGAAAAATCTGAACATTCCTGAAAAATTCCTGACAGTTGGCAGCTATGCTCGTTGTGTTACATTCCCACACAAATTACAATGTTCACAATGTCATAATCTTAAACATAACCTTAACACATATTAATACATTAAAAAGAATTAAAAAGAATTTAAAAAATGTAAATGATAAAGAAAAGAAAAGAAACAAAAAAGGGTATGGTTAGATTCAGCAATAGCAATGTAAATTGTTATAAATACTATACAAATGTTTTTGGGGGAACTCACTGGAACATACAACAAACAAACAACTACCAGACCAGTTTACCCTAATGATGAAAAACCTGGAATTTGCCACACAAAAACCCGGTATTTGAGAAAAAAACAACAGAATTCACATCGGTACACAACTCACGATAAAACACTGATTCAACTTGGTGCCATCGCGATCAATTTTCACTTCATTTTCTATTGAAAAGTTCAAATTTTTCACATCATCGTATTTTCCAGTGATAATATAATCTAAATGGACTCATTTCAAGCCCTAATTACAATCTCTACCATTTAAAAACTGCCCGGAAAGCTCTTCGAATCGACAGTAAAAGCCTGGCCACCATTTGCATTCGGTTTCGGTCAACCCTTGCGTCTTTTCATACAAACGGAAACAAATAATAGACGTTTTTTCGAAATCCCGGAATTTTCAACGACAGACGAAAAATTAAACAGCTCCTTTTCCTATATTTGCAGTTTAATTGTTTGTCTGTGTTGATAAAGGCACGTTCGCCGAAATATTCAATGGTTCAGTAGTTTTGTTTTGTCTCTTGTGAATAAAATAACGTCACTTTACACTTGTCGTGTAGTTGTTTGTTTGTTGTATGTAATAAATATAGCAAAGCTGAGGTTTAAACCAGGTAGGCCTAATTTGGACATCGCATTTATTAAATTTAATGATTTACACATACATCTCTGTCCCTACTCTCAGTCCACTCAGGGAACGGCAGAGGCTCTCCATGAACTGACGCCAGGTGGAGTTCCAAACTACTGACGAGCACAAAGGCAGCAGAACAACGCTGACACACACGACCTCTTTTCAGAGACAGCAGTGACCCAGAAGCGTTGTCAGACATGGGCTGTACTGTGCTGTAGACAGCTGAGGGCTGATCTGGTGAGTCTTCCTCTGTGGACCATGCTGGTTCCAGCTTCTGTGAAAACAGAAAGCATAATTTCTACCGGCAACATTTAGGGCACCTGCACCACGAAAGGAACATTAAGTGTCAAACTGACCATTCTGAGAGAATTGTACATTAATTTTGTTATAACTTCTGACAATTCTCTTTCTACTGATACAAGAACCATTCTTGTATTTTTTTTCCGTTCCAGAGTTATGAGCACTTAAAGTTAGTAGGGTAAGTACTTATTGACTGGGTTTCTGTGCAGAACTTCCTCGTATATCTGTGCACAGCCTTAATGTAGAACATTGTCACAAAAACATCACATGCTCACACATACTGATACAAACACGCACATTGAACACACATTTTGATTTGCTTTCAATCTCTCTCTCTCTCTCTTGTGTGTGTGTGTACACGCATGCACGCACACACACACAAACACAGAGAGAGATAAACAGAGACGGAGAGAGATAAAGGCAAACAGAGACAAAGATTCAATGACAGAAACAAAGAGATAAAGTGAAACGAGAGAAAGGGAGAGAAGTGAGGGGTGTACATCATATATAATGTGTATCTTCTTCTTCTTCTTCGATCGCTCAGACAGTTTCCTGCCAATTATGAGCGCAGATGCGTCATGCTGCCGTTATGCGCCTAACTATTTCTTAGTTAGGCCCAGCAAGTCCGACTTCGGCTGGAAGAAATGTTTTTGAAAAGTGTTTCTTGAAAAAAGGCAGGAGAATGGACTGGTAAGGCAGAAAGATAGTAGATGACAGTAAGCAAAGGGAAAAGGTATAATGTGTATGATTATCCCCTCCCCCATCATCATATAGTTAAAAGCCAAGTGTCCGTGTGTCTGTCTGTCTGTCTGAAACACAAAACCGGCCTTATAACTCCGCCGTTTTTCGACTGAATCGCTTCAAATTTGCTGTGAGCCCTAACGGGGCGATGGCAACGGCAACCGAGGCGGCCGTATCATTTGCGCAGTTTCGCAAATGCGCGAAACGCGCATCCCCCGGCCTCTCGGCGCCCGTATCTCCAGTGTTTCTGGGCCGATTGCCTTCGAATTTGGCAGTAGATGACCGGGGACGGGGACTATCAGTGTGCCAAACCGGAAGCGAATCGGTTCAGAAACGCGCGCGCTATACGCCGCTTCACCTTTTCACAAATAACTCCGCCGTTTTTTAACCGAATCGCTTCAAATTTGCTGTCAGGCTTGCTATGGCCAGGGCAAAGCCTGGCAGAAGACAATCGGGAGAGCGCATCGCTCTCAGAGCAGCACCAACGGGAAACGGGTCTTATAACTCTGCCATTTCTTAACCGAATCGCTTCAAATTTGCTGTACTCAGCGTTACCAGTACTTGGCGTTACCGTTACTAGGCGTTACCGGTACGCGGCGTTGTGCTAGTCCTAGTTATTCTCTAGAGGCATTTTTTCCAATAATCCACAGTGTAATAAAGCCTTTTAACCACTTGACTGCCAGAGAAAATTAAAGAAAAATCATGTACACATCATGCCATGAAAAAGACAACTGATAGAGCCAATCTGGCAAAATGGTCTGGGGATATACCTCTCTTGACTGTGTTAGAGCACAAAACAGCATATTAGTTATTCCTCTTCATCTGATGATGTCATCAGTGATGCCATCAAGTCAGTATGTGACACGTTATATGGCAGTCAAGGGGTTAAAAACTGCACTGCTCTCACTTAAAGACCGCCCACGTCACGCTTCACATTCCCTCTTATGCTAGGAAGATTTCTTAAGATTCCTTACTAGCTATAAGAGGGAAAACACGTGAAAACCGTGATTTTGACACGTGACGTGGGGGGTCTTTAAGACTCTCTAATGCTTCAACGCTTCCTTTCGCTGTTAAATCAGTTCCTGCTCCTAACTCACTGGAAAGACTTGATTTAAAGGTTTAAAAGAAAAGTCCAAAGAATTGCGGTCTACCTAAAATATGAAAACGAGCGAAAACGAGCAAAAACGGGCGAAAACATAAGAGACTGAATCTGATTCAAAGGGATTACGCTGATGGGTCATTACGTCAATTTTAACACCATGGGCAGCATCTAAGGAACCTTTCTGCCAAGTTTCATTAAGATTTAATAGTATGGTGAGAAGTGGAAAAAAGTTCAGTCGGCGGAAGTAATGGCTAGCGGAAACTGGTTTATTAAAAAAATGCAGATCGGAAATTACATCTAAATATGGATCAACAGTCGATTAAATATAAAATCTATGCAAAATTTGGTAGGGTTTAGACAAATTTAACATTTTTTGTTCTTGTTTACGATCAAAAATGCACTTTCGCTTCTGTTTTCGCCCGTTTTCGTATATTAGGCACACCCAAGAATTGTACTGACCACCACAACACCACTGTCCATCCAAGGTTTATAGTCTCCATCCATGACCTCTTCCTTAACTCCGTCCATTGTCTGCAGTTCAGCTTCCTTTTAATGTTTTAGTACACATCTGTAAGAGACTAAGACAATTAGCGAAGAAATGAGAATAAAAAATGTAAGCTACAACAAAAGAAATAATTGCTCAACAAACAACAGTGATGTAGATTTATTATTTTTAAAACACAAAACAAAGTTTTGCTCTGAACAAACATGCTAACAAACAAAAACATTGTTTAACCCTTTCACCGCCAGCCATATTTCAGCCACAAATGTCCATTCATTTCACCTGGGTAGAGAACAAAATCCATCTGCAGTATTGGGGATTCTTTTGTGACATATATAAAATAAGGTCTACCGTTACTTCCCAAAACCAAGACAATAGGGTCTTTGGATAATAGACCCCAATTTGATGCCTTTTAGTGACATATGTGTTAAATCACTGTGGTGCTAAAATGCGACTTTGGCGGTGAAAGGGCTAAGTAAAGTTTAGTTCCGTGTTGCTAACCTCTGGAACTCACTGCCACCTAACTTTAAAAGAGCACAATATACTAACCAATTAAAAAATCTGGACAGAAATCCTGGACAGTAACAAAAGTTTTAGTCAAATATTACTTTTATTTTGACGATCGATTTGAAATCATGTTTTTACTGCATGCAATAAGCAGACGTATATAAGCCAAGAAAAAACAAATGGATGGGACGGTTTATAAGCTGCAAGGCTTGAAGGCTGAAGCCTGTCCCTATCTACCTACCTACCAAATAACAAAAACCAATGAGCTGATGTGTGGTTCTTTCGGTTCATGAAACTATAATAATAATAATAGTGAATCATTTATATAGCGCACTCCTCCACCAAATGTGGAGCTCTATGCGCTGAACAACAACAAAAATTAAAAGCAAGAAATTCAACAACAAAACAAATAATCGCTCACACACATGTAAATATGCATACACATACACCCCCCACCCGTGACCCACCCACCCACATACATGCAGGCATGCACGTATGCACACATACACACACACGCACGCACACACACACACACACACACACGTATGCACGCACACAGACACACACACATCATTACCATCACCACCTGACTTCATCCCATCCAAGAACACAATACATAAGTCATAATACAATCAGTTGAATAAAGCATCAACACACTCTCTCTCTCTCTCTCTCTCTCACTCTCTCTGTCTGACTCTCACAACAAAGCTGATGTAGACATTGCAGTCAACACACAGTAAAAAGTAACATGGGGGGGGGGGGAGAATAGAATCGAGAAGTAATGTGGCCTAAAGGTTGTGATGTAGCTTGAATAGGTGGGTCTTGAGAGCTGATTTGAAACATTGCAAGGACTGGATATGACGAATTTCGCGTGGTAACTCACCAAACATTTTTGTTCGTGGACTAGGCCTATAACCCTAACCCGATACTAACCCTATCCCTTTCCTGAGCACAACAAAATGTTGTATCTTATTCTTATCTTAGTAAACAATGACAAAATTTGGTTACAAGTGGATGTGGTTCATCTGTGGGTGGGTGGGTAAGTGGGGGAGAGGGGGAGGGGTTGTAGCAGAGAATGTAACATGTGATATTGTATAGTCTGTGGTTGTAGCAAAACTACAACTGCAAGTATTCTACCCCAGTTTCTACAACAGAACCATCAAAAAGATGATGGCGGTTGTACAAAGAAAGAATAAGACCCCAAACTTCAACTTCTTGGGTAGTGTTTGCGGTTACTTTGCCAGAACTGAACAGATAAAACGATCTATATTTTGGGGGGCCATAAATTACCTCCCCTGGGAACAGAAATGTAAATATTGCCGTTATGTTTGTCATCGTTCGAGCAAGTTAAGTTTGCACCTTCTCATCTCTTTAGAAGCCCAAGTTATACATCCTCTTCGACGGTGCATTCTTGTGCAGACTTTTTTCTTTTCTTTTTTCCATCTTGATCAAGGGAGTTTACTCAGCTTTGTAGTTTCAGAAGAAAAGAAAAGAAAGGTGGACATAGAACGGGATTTAGTCAAACTCGAAACTGACTAAACATTGATAAGTTGTTTGTAAGGCTTGATAACCACTTGCAATTTGTATGCCATTGATATATTCACAACCACAGAGTGCGAAACGAAATAAAGCCAGATTTTTTTTCTCATAAAAAGTACAATGCAATGTAAGTGCATTTTGTTGCACGTGCATGTAAGATTGATTTAGTTTCTATTCCTGTTCAGAGTGTACTGTGACTCCTTGAACAGAACCATATGAGGGACCATAAATTCCAACTTGCTGAACATTCTTCTTGGCATTAATTGATTGTAGCAATTGGCGTCTATACCAGAACTGGGTGCCTGCCAACGTACTTAAACCCAGAGCCGGCATATATAAAGCGTTCACGCGAGGCGCGCGCCATCATTCTTATCGCGGCTGGCGAGAGAGACGGTTCAACCGTTCTTTTTTCCCTGTTGCTCGAGCCACTGTGAGTCAGAACTTCGCAGTGACTAGCCTAGCAGTCTGTACCCGATCCCTGGGATCGGTAGCTTTCCCTTTAATGCAGATGCAGAGGGAGCAGCACTGGCAGCAGCAGCAGCAGCAGCGGCATAACCTATGAAACCTAGAGGCTATGGTCTACGATCAAGAATGCTATCAATGACTTATATCGTTCATTCGCACCACCACGCCAAATTAAGGTCAAAGTCAAAGGTCAAGCATCAATCAATTGCATGATGCCTCAATTGATGCCTCAATCACATCAAAGGATGCAGATTCCTTAGTAAATTGGTTAGAAACCTGGAAGTTGTACATGTAAGCTTGTATGCATCTATTAGGTAAAAAGAATCCTTGTAACCACTGATACTATGAAGAATGGTGATACTGTAAATGAAATAACAAAATGTACAGAAGAAAAGGATTTACATGTAATAATGGACAAAACCTTAAATTTGATTGTCATATTCACGAAGCTGTAAAGAAGGCAAATAAAATGCTAGGAATTATTAAGCGAACCTTTTGTTACAGATAGATAAAGATATATTTTTACATTTGTTTAAAGGATTAGTTAGACCTTGTTTAGAATACGGAAATGTTGTTTGGTCTCCATATTTGAAAAGACAATCACTGATGATAGAGAGAGGGCAAAGAAGGGCTACAAAATTAATAAGAGGATTCCAAAATTATGCCTACAGGGAAAGACTAGAGCTCCTTAAATTACCTTAAGTGGTTTGTTACATTTTAAAGATTGAATTTCCTCACTAAAATGTCTTCCCAAATAGTAACACACACACACACACACACACACACACACACACACACACACACACACACACACACACACACACACACGCACGTGCGCGCACTTATAATTTACTACAGTATTCAGCAAATTATGTTGTTGTACAATTTTTCTGCTGAATGAACTGATCACTTTTCTATCGTTTATGTATACAAGCAGATGACTGTATTATAATCAAATGGATTGATTGACTTTGCTGTACTTTCTAAATAAAAAAAAGAAGACCTAATAATACACATTTTGAAAGGGCAAGAAAATACCGTAAAGCCTTTAAAAAAAACCCACTAATCTTGATATGATATGGTAATTATGTGCTATGATTGCTTGATTGGCTGATTGGTTGGTTAATAAGAGACTTAGTGCGATTTTTCTCAGGCCAAAGGGCATGACGCTCGTGTGGGGCTAATCCTCTCTATATTATTAGTTGGGGATAAAGTTAAAAAAAGAGAGAGAGACAGTGAGTGGTCCTACCATCACTCTCTCTCTCACTACGCCCAAGTAAGAAAATCGCGTGATAAGCCCCTAGTGCATTGACTGCCCTCTGGCGTGAAAAATATCGCCATAGGTTGACCATTATCAGTCGCGTACCAAGTTGGGCTTTAAACGCCGTGAGGCCCAGTCCAGTAATTGGAAGAAGAAGAAGAAGAAGAAGAATTGATGATGATGAAGATGCTGCTGCTGCTGATGATGATTTCAGTTATTGTCATCAACATCTTTGATTCAGTTTTTTATTGTCATAATCAATATATTTTAATCATTTTCCCCCGGTTGATGTCATAACTTTATCCTGTCAACGTACTCCTTCAAGATCAATAGCAACATCTGTTCGAGCACTAGAACCACATCCATCTTTTTCTTTTCCCATTCAAAAATCACCGGCTGTTAACTCCCTTTCCAAAATGGTGTCTGCAAGAAAGAGCTGAAAAGATTGAAAACTGCCCTGTCACTCAACTGTAACTTTGTAAGGCTGTACACCTGTTTGCCTCTTACAGAATGAATATTTGGCAATAGTTTTACTGTCTATGTAGACCACAAGCGTTTATCAATCATTGACAATAGCCTATAATAATGTGGAGAAATGGGAACGACATGTATCGTATGCAATTCCATCCAGACAAATGCAGTGTCATGTATGTCACTCGCACGGACTGCCACCACCTCCCCCAAACTTGTACTCCCTCCATGATCAAGAATTGCAGACAGTGGCCTGGGAACCACACTGCAGGATGATGGCAAGTGGGACACCCACATTAACAACTTTGTGGCCAAAGACAACAACACCCTTGGCTTCATGATCATCAGAAGATCCCTCAAGTCAAGACAGTCAGAAGAACATAAAAGAACAAGCCTACGAAGCACTTGTCCGTCCTCGTCTTGAATATGCCTCAAGCATGTGGGATCCCACCGCGCAGAAAAACATCAACAACATCAAGGCAGTCCAACGTAGAGCAGCATGCTTCGTCATGAATGACTATCATCAAAAGTCCAGCGTGACTTCCATGCTCAACAAACTGGAGTGGCCGACGCTGCAAAAACGAAGAGCCGCCACAAGACTCACAACATTCTACAAGATCCTCGGGCTGCCGACTTTGTCCTGAGACGCTTCCGAAAAACCTCCAGCATCTCTGCATTGATCGAAGAACTCGGCTGGCCCTCTTTGCAGCAGCGTCGTCAAACCGCAAGGCTGGCGATGATGCACAAACTGCAAGAAGGAGACGTGGAAATGGACTCCTTGAAACAAAAACTTGCTCCACCACCAGCATGACAACGTCGCACCCACTTTCCCGAATCTAATGCAGAACCAAATGCAGACAGGCCAGTTTCCTCCCACGCACCATCCGGGATTGGAACTCTCTTCCCCAGGAAGCTGTCTGGGCCAGGACCGTTGGCACTTTCGTGTCGATAGCCTCCAACTGAAACTCCATCAAGTCTTTTTTTTGTGTGTGTCTCCGCATGTCTTCCGCAGATCCCTTTGTTTAAAGTGATATAATAGTCAAGTGTGACTGTGATCACTTAACGGAAGGAAGGAAGGAAGAACACTGATTATTTTCCCACGGAACCGGAGTTTTTTGTTGTTGCTGGAAACAAAGGTCTCAAGGCCTAAAGAAATACTATTTAAGAAAGACATTCTGAAGAACAAATAATAAAGTCTAAAAGACTATAATAATTTTTCTCTTTCAAAATTGTTTCTTTTGTTTCAGTTAACAAACACTAAGATTAAGAACCACTGTTGTCTTTTATGTCCAGAGGAAGGCTCATCAGATCAGCCATCAGCTGTCTACAGCACAGCACAGCCCATGTCTGACAACACCCCTGGGTCACTGCTGTCTCTGAAAAGAGGTCGTGTGTGTCAGCATTGTTCTGCTGCCTTTGTGCTGGTCAGCAGTTTGGAACTCCACCTGGCGTCAGTTCATGGAGAGCCTCTGCCGTTCCCTGACTGGATTGAGACTAAGAGTAGTGACAGACAAGTAAGTGGGATGTTTACTGAATGCAATCTCAGAACTGTATTTGTCGTATCTTCTTTATTAAGCGAAGAAAGAAAATGGGAAGAGCAAGAAAAGGGGGTGATAACGGGAGTGAAAAGAAAAGAACAGAATTTTTTTTTTTTTTTAATGCGGAAGTGGTGGTGGGTTGCATGATGAGTGATCAAGATAGCGAAGAGCAGATGAATGATTGGGTGTGGTATGAGAGTTACATACTTGTTCTTATGTAAATTTAGGTTTCTTGTTTTTAATTAATATTATATTTTGATGTAAATTTTTTTATCTTATTTTACATGATGGAAGACAATGTTCCATGTGCGTTCGTACAGTGCCATGATGGACAATAAAAAAAAAACCTTATGACTTATGACTGACAAATAGGGGTCGCTTTGTTTAGCCTACTGTGCACTAGCAGTGATGTTCGGAGGCCACAGGCATAGGACATAGTCCTATTCTTGTAATTGAACTATTGTGTTTCCCCCTGTCAGAACAAATGTTCTATTGAAATTTAACACTTGGAGATTTTGTCCTTCTCATTGATTTCAGCAAGAACCAAGATATTCATTTTTTTTAAATTTTTTGTTGTTGCTTTCTCTCCGCTCCTTCCGAATCCCAATGCGCAGCCACATCCTGACATGTCAGGTTGCAGAATCTGAAACCAGTAGATCAAGGGGAGATTATCTATGTTAGTTCGCTGTCAGAAGGCAACCAACCGAGGAGACGTTGCACTGCTGCTGAGTCACTTCAGTGAAGTTTAATGGAGCCTGTTCTGCGCTAACAATATGCAGAACACCACCTACTAATAGTACTAATCCCAATACTGACAACTATAATGTTTTAGTCATGGAGTGGGGGAAGCAGATTGCTTGAATACATGTAGTTTGACATTGATGTCGTGACGATCAAAAGTAATAAAAAAATTCCACTTCTTTTTTTTGGCAGATGTCTTCGCTACAAGAAGGGAGACTACCCTCAAAAGAGACGCACCACGTCAGAAATGCTACAGATCCAGTAACTGGATTTGTCCTGGTGAATATTTCGGTAAAGGTCAAGATGTGCCACCCCCCCTACCTATCTCGGTTAATTCCATTTTTCCGTTATTGCCTTTCTTACCATACATAAAGCTGTATTTTAGGAACATTTTTAGCTAATAATCTTTTTGGAATACTAACCTTAGCCCTAACCCTAGCCCTAAACCTAACCCTACCCCCCACCCTATAAGACGGAAAAACGCAACGAACCACAACTGTGACAAATCGCGGTGTACTGCAGTGGGGGTTAGGTTTAGGGCTAGGGTTAGTATTCCAAAAAGGTTATTAGCTGAAAATTTTCCTAAAATACAGCTTTATGTATGGTAAGAAAGGCAAAAACGGAAAAATATAATTAACCGAGAAATGCAGGGGGGGGGGGGGCACATCTTTACCTTTACCAGTATTTCATTTTTAGTTCCTGAGCGAAGCTTTGGGAAGTATTGTTTTTGGGGTGTTTTTTTTAATTTGTTTCGTCTGTCCATCCGTGCGTCTATCCAGTCAGCTGCGTTATCTTGAACACCATTCAGTCTATTTCAATCACTTAGTGTACAAGTCCCCCCATGGGGATACCGGGGGATCTTCCGTACAAATAGTTCCCCCATATTCTGAAAGTTTTGTGCTTATAACTTCCTCTAATCTGTCTCTCTCTTTGACTCTGCCTCTTTCCTTGCTTTGTGTCATCTACTATCTTTCTGACGTTTTGGCCCATTCTCCTGCCCTTTTAACCCCAAAAAAATCTTCCATATAGTTTTCTCCTTTCAGCTCCTTTCAGCTCCTCCGAAATCGGAATGTGTCGGCTGAATGCAGCGAGGAGACCAGTGAAAACTGGAAAACGAACACATATGTACCCATTGTGGTCTTATGGCCCTGGAATGCTGAATAAGAAGAAGTGTACAAGTTTAAGAGGATTTTTATTAGCTATTGACTGATCAATTTAGTTTTATTTCAAGGTCAAGGTCATGACAATTAAGGGGTTCAAGCCCCAAAGCACTTATTCGCTAATATTTCAATGCGTTTTCTTTTTGCAATGTGTTCTGATAAAAGGGCTATGGCATCGTATTCATGGATTTGTCTGTGCATTCGTGTGTGCGTGCGTGCGAATCACTGGATTTGAACCCCAAGGCTGTATCTCAAGAACTGCTGCGTGGAATCACTTCAAATTTAGTGTGGTGGTGCATCACTGTACACAAAAGACCCCGTACAAAAATAATAACCATACTGACCTTGTCCTTGAAATAAACTAAATTGATCAGTCGATGCCCATACCCTACTAATACACATGTCCCATATGTGCCCACCCGGGTCGAGAGTACATAAAACACCAAAATTCATTCATTCTTGATCAGTCGATAGCTAATATCCTCTAAAACTTGTACACTAAAAGTGAAAACATAAATTTCTTGTATTTATTGATTGATTTTTTTTACATATCTACTCAACTATCAATGATTGACATTAAGTATGAAATTGGGTTAGTACAGTAGTAGTAAAGTGTGAAATGGCATTGCATGGTAAGTGATTTTTTTTTTTTACAGTAATGGAAAATCTTTGTACAGACGCACAAACACCAACACACACAATACCTGCAAGCACAAAACTCACATTCACACAGACAATTGCACATGTGGGCACACACACATACACATATATATATATATATATGTCGTGCTCAATTTCAGTAGTTTGCGCATTTCCAGTAATACTCAATGTTTTTGCTCATTATCGGAAATGAGCGATGCTGATTTGCTCAATACTGGTAATGAGCAAAAAAACTGAACAATACCGGCATTGAGCAAAATCCCACTTTGGGCATTACCAGTAATGAGCACGTAGTGTGCAAGCAATATCTATATATATGGAGACCACTTCGTTATCTTGGTTGCTCACCAGTGGTGTTGAAAGAAGATGACTGAACGGTAAGTTCAAATCACACTGACTGTTCATCATTTTACTTCTCCTTTTTAAATTTCTGAGTCAGTTGTCTTGTTCATTTCATGTTGACTTCATTTTGTCATTCCCTGTGACAGTCAGAGTGGATGGAAACAAGCATTAATTCGAAGAAGAAATTTTTAGGCCATATGAGGCTGAGGGTCACAAAAAACGGTTCACGATGGATAGGATCGATGAGTATATTTATTAAAAAGGTCCAAATAGCAAAAGCAAAAACAAGAGGAAAACCCCAGAAGTGTACAAGCTTTTGAAAAGATGACTGTGTTCAACTTGGATCGGTAAAGAAGCTCATTCTTGCCGGTGATCAAGACCCAATGAATTTTTTTGTTCCATTGGAAGATCTCTATAAAACCATTAAGGATGCGCACGTGAAATGTGGCCACAGTTGAGAGAAGAGAATGGAAAGAACTTTCCAAATTGCAAACATCATGACTGATACTATCACTCGGTGATACCTTGACTGCTTTACAAAGTACCGTGTTCTAAGTAGAGTCAAATTCTGTTTTTATACATGCGGTTTTATGCATGAAATATAGTAAGGTGCATTACATCCGTGCACAGAAAGTCGGTCTTAAATTAGAGGGGGTCTTTTAACTGAGGGTCTTATAATGGAGGTTTGACTGTATTACATTTTCTAAGCTGTAATTTCATTATCCGTGCGTGTGTAAGTGAGGGAGAGATAGACTTTCAGGTATATTTTTTATAATTTATCAGGAACAACAAATCGTTACTCACGTCTAATCTGTGTTTGCGTATGTATGTGTGTGTGTGCGTACGTGTGTGTTTGTGTGTGTGCGCGCGTGTGTTTGTTTGCTTGTGTGTGTGTGTGTGTGCATGCGTGTGTGTGTGTGTGTGTGTGTATGTGTGTGTGTGAGAGAGAGTTGAACATAAACAATCCAATCCAAAATATCTTCTTCAACATTTTTTCAGGCATTGATTAAAACAACGCTGATTAAAAGCATGCTGTTATGATTTGACCTACGATTCACAGGTTGCATCGTCCTTTAACACAACCATACATGACAATGATTAGCAAGATTATGAAAGCTTGCACAGTACGTGCTCATTACCGATAATGCCCAAACTGGGATTTTGCTCAATACCAGTATTGTCCTAATTTTTTGCTCATTACCAGTATTGAGCAAATCAGCATTGCTCATTTCCGGTAATGAACAAAAACTGTGGACATTACTAGTAATGCGCAAATTACTGTAATTGAGCACGACATACACACACACACACACACACACACACACACACATCCACTCACTATTAACATACCCAGAAATATGCATCTGTGCAGCAAAGCATGCTCATTCATTATATCATTATACGCATGCAAAATGGGGAGGGGGGTGAGAAAAGGGGAGGGTGAATTTTGCTATTTTTGACCCTGCACCACGAAAGGGACATGAAGTCGCTGCGCTAGTTTTTATTAACAGGCTTGGAAAGTCAATATTCTCATTTTTTGTCAATTCCGAGTCATGGGTAATTTTTTGTTCCATGACATATTATCTTTCATATGGACAATCTTTAATATGGTCTCTAAATGGTCTTATAAATGCTTTAAAATGAGTAGGTCAATGCTTTTTCTTCAGGTAGGCTAGACTTTAGACTTTTCTCAAAATGACCGACACTCACCCTACTAACTTTAAATGCTCATAATTCTGGAATGGAAAAAGATATAAGAATGGTTCTTGTATCATTAGAAAGAAAATTGTCTGAAGTTTTACTGTATCAGATATTGTTTCAGTAGTAAGTTAACCTAAGGGCCCAGAAAAGGTACAAAGGTGATGCAATAGAAATGTGATTCTATGAAAATGGATGCAACCTTGCCTTGGATACGAGGCCGCGCCTGTTTTTCAAAATTTTGACCCCCAAAAAAAAATTTGATTCACAGTTCAAGGGGAAAAAAGTGTTGAATTCTCACTTTACAAGCCTGGAATAAGCTTCAAATTGAGTATGATTTTGCTTTTTCTTCAGCTTCAGGGGCGCGTTGCCCCCCTGACCCCCCAACAGGGGCCCTGGACCCCTGCCTTGCCTGTTTTTGGATTTTCTCCAATTGCATCCATGTGTATGTTTTGCCAAAAAAAGTTTAAGGCAGTCTTTTTCTTTCTTTGATTTTTGTTGTGTGTTTTTCCCCCCACAGAAGTTGGAACCCTCTTGGTCCATGCATGAAGACTCACCAGATCAGCCCTCAGCTGTCTACAGCACAGTACAGCCTCCTGGGTCACTGCCGTCTCTGAACATCAACATGAGTCACGAGCGCCACCCCTGCTACCTTTGTTCCACTGCCTTTGTGCTGGTCAGCAGATTGGAGCTCCACCTGGCGTCGGATCATGGAGAGAGATTGCACATGGTGTTACCTGGGTCCCCCACACCCAACGCTGACATAGAGGTACCGATCCATGCCAACAAAAAAAGCAAGAAAATGACAAAAAAGAAGAAAGTTGATAAAAACAATACTGAGAACAAAGACAAAAGTAATAGAAGACTGCATGTGTGTAGTACTTGCCAAAAGCCTTTCCCCGCGTCGAGCAAACTGAAGAGACACGAGCTAACTCACGCCAACTGTAAAGACAAAAATAATAGCAGACAGCATGTGTGTAACATTTGCCAAAAGTCTTTCCCCGCGTCAAGCAAGCTGAAGAGACACGAGCTTACTCACGCCAACGGTAAAGACAAAAATGATAGCAGACAGCACGTGTGTAACACTTGCCAAAAGTCTTTCCCCACGTCGAGCAAACTGAAGAGACACGAGCTAACCCACACCGGCGTCAAATCCTTTCAGTGCGACGTTTGCAGCAAGAGGTTCGCTCAGGCCGCCGATCTGAAGAGACACAAGATGATACACGGCGACGAGAAACCCTTTGTGTGTGACGTGTGCAGCCAGGCTTTCAAACAAGCCGGTCACCTCTCGTCGCACAAGAAGACCCACTCCGACGACAGACCTTACAAATGCCCGCACTGTGACAGCCAGTTCAAGCGTCCGAGTCACTTAAGGTGTCACGTACAAGTGGTTCATGAAGGACACAAACCTGTGGTCTGCGAAACGTGTGGGGCGGCTTTCGCCGAGAAAAGCGCGTTGACGGTTCACTTGAGGGTTCACACGCGTGAAAGGCCTCACGCGTGTTCGGACTGCGGGAGACGTTTTTCCCACGCGAATGTTCTGCGTCTGCACAGACTGACGCACACTAAAGAGAAACCTCACACGTGTCCCCACTGCCTGTCTGAGTTCAGCAGGTTGCAGAATATGAAGAGACACATACTTAATAAACATCAGTAATATTTGTACCACTTGCAGTTACATAAATTTTTAAAGGGGCACCCTGACGGATGAGTTTTTGTAAAACAAAACGTTGAGATCACCAGGAAAACACCCTTTACAGAGATTGCAACCCTCACTTTGCTCTGGTTTCCTAGAAATCAAACCGTCAAATCAGCGATTCCTCCTTGGCGGAGGTGCTGGAAGTCAAATTCTTTCACCCAAAGAGAAGGCGTGTGCCATCTTTTCTAATGGCCGCCAAACCGTTTGCACGAAAGTTTCGCAATACAAGCCTTTTTATTTTTAAATTTTTTATTTTATACAGTTTACCTAAAGGAGTTTCGCTCACAACAAAGGAAATATATCCCTTTTTTTTTTTACTGCACTACAAAAAAAAGAAAACGCTTCAACCACAATGAGTGACCTCCACCCACCCCATCCAAAATGGCTACTCTTTCCAGCATCTCCGCCAAGGAGGAATCGCCGTTTTGATGGTTTAATTTCTAGGAAACCAGAGCAAAGTGAGTTCCAATCCTTGAAAAGGCTGTCTTTCCTGGTGATCTCGTCGTGTTTCTTGCAAAAACTACTCTGTGAGGGTCCACCTTTAAGTCCACCTGGACACGTTTAAAAACATCAGTAATATGTGATAGTGCATGGGAAAAACAGATGTAATGGAAATTTGGCATAAATTGATATTTTATATTTTACCAAATGGGACAAAGACTCGCAGTCAATACGCAGAAAACAGAATTGGGTTATCTTGTTTAGTTTTGATTTTGTAGCCGTTTGAAGTTTGACATTCGAGATAGATCATTTGCAGAAATCGCACATAGAAGACAGAATGTTGCCTCTTTGTTTCAGTTGACTTCTTCTTCTTCGATCGCTCAGACAGTTTCCTGTCAATTATGAGCGCAAATGCGTCTTGCTGCTGTTATGCGCCTAAGTAAGAAATCATTAGGCCCAGCATGTCCGACTTCGGCTGGAGGAAATCTTTTTAAAAGCATTTCTTGAAAAAAGGCAGGAGAATGGACAAAAGACCCCCCCAGTATCCCCACAGAGGACAGTTGACTTGATTTCAAAAGCAATCAAATAAAGAAATAATTCAAAACTGTCGTTCATGTTCATACTGGTAGAATACATAAAAAAATAGATTTAAGCATGCCCTACATAGAAAAAAAAAGGTATTTTGGGCTTTTGCTCAAAAACATTCTGAGCAACTGTTTTTCCCATGCACTATCACATTTTTGTACTCTGCAGTTACACGTGTTTAAAGTCAATGTGGACATATACGTACTATTATCAGTAATATTGTTTAAGACTGCAGTTACACATATCATGTTGCAAGTCAATCAAGATCTATTTTAGTAAATTTGAGGTTATTTTGAAGGTTGTGATTGTGCAATTAAAATCATATATGATTTAATGAACTTTTACAGCATAACTATTTAGCCTTTTGATTTCCAAATATACAATATAATATGTACTTAATCTTATATCTTCAGACATTCTACATTGTATGTTAATATGTTACAGTTTTATTATATATAAAAAAATATACCCATCACCTCATGAATGCAAGTGTACTAAAATACTCCAAAGTACTCTATACTTGTGCCCATATAGATCCGAAAGTACAAAAACTGAATTTCTCACTGTGTAAATAGGAGAGGAAATCTCATTTAGACACCATGTATAACTTCTTCTTCTTCTTCTTCTTCGATCGCTCAGACAGTTTCCTGTCAATTATGAGCGCAGATGCATCATGCTGCCGTTATGCGCCTAACTAACAAATAGTTAGGCCCAGCAAGTCCGACTTCGGCTGGAGGAGGAAATGTTTTTGAAAGTGTTTCGTGAAAAAAGGCAGGAGAATGGACCGGTAAGGCAGAAAGATAGTAGATGACAGTAAGCAAGGGGAAAAGGCTGAGTCAAAGAGAGTGACAGATTAGAGGAAGTTACAAGCACAGAACTTCCAGAAGGTGGGGGAACTATTTATACAAAAGACCCCCCCGGTATCCCCACGGGGGGAGCATGTATAACTATAAGTGAGAGAATTTGTAAAAAACATTTTGCCATGTAAAATAGTGCCACTGTTGAAACTCAAATATACCTGCAAAAAGTTAAAAAAAGAAAGGAGGAGGAGGAGGAAAAGAAGATGGAGAAGATAAGGAGGAGAAGGAAGAATTTAACAAAAAGGTGTGGGGGGAACAAGGAGAGGAAGGTGAAAAGGGATGAAGGGAGGAGGGGAATAAGTAGGAAGGTGAGGTGGGAGAAGAGAAAGAGAAGAAGATGATAAAAGGAGGGGGGGTGGGGAGAAGGAGGGGGTGGGGAGAAGGAGGGGGTGGGGAGAAGGAGGGGGTGGGGAGAAGGAGGGGGTGGGGAGAAGGAGGGGGTGGGGAGAAGGAGGGGGTGGGGAGAAGGAGAGGAGAAGACTAAGGCCGGGTTCACATTAGATGCGTAAAATCTGTACGGAAAACCTTAAATAAGTGGAAGAAAAACGGATACAAGTTTACGCATACGGGGAAAATTCGGACACGTGCGCAAATCTTTTCCCTTCTTTGTTTCACTTATTTATGGATTGCGCACTGGTTTCCGCATGAAAAATCCGCTTATGTGTGTACACGGCGTAAAGGACGAACGAAAAAACCCAAATCTTTTGTAATGTTTGTACATGTATCGGTATTTGGTATATTCTAGTCACAGAGACTTATCTCTGTGAAATTCAGGCTGCTCTCCCCAGGAGAGCGCGTCACCGCAAGTGCAGCGCAATGTTGGTAGAGTGTTTGCAATGTTGGTAGAGTAAGCAAAGTACAAGTTTCTTTTTATCATGCCAACCACAACATCAAAAAGCATTTTTTTTTTTTATGAAAAAGAAAACAAAATCAACTCCATACATACAAAGACATATATGTGAGTACTGTATATTACGGACTATAAGGCGATACTTTTTTCCCAGACTGAGATCCCTGCGCCTTATCATATGACTGATATTGGCAGCATTATTTTATGAATACAGCAAAACCCGGTTATAAGAAAATCGAAGGGAGATCATTTTTTGTTTTCTTACATAAGTTTTTTTGGTTTTTTTGTTTTTGTTTTTCTGATAACCGAGTTGAATGGGGAAAAAGGGAGAGAAAAAAGAAACTAAAAGACAAACAGAAGCATAAAACGAAGAGAAAATGCTTTTACCTAACTTGGTGCATGAAAAAAAGGGGGGAAATGCAAAACAAAAAAGGGAAAAAAAGAAACAGAACAGAAAATTAAAAACAAAAATGAAGGCGGACGTGGTGTGAGTTGCATGATGAGCGAGCAAGATATCGGAGAGCAGATGAATGATTGGGTGTGGTGTGAGAGTAACATATTTGTTTAAATGTAAATTTCTGTTTCTTGTTTTTAATCAATATTCTAATTTAGATGTATAGCTTACTTTACACAGTGGAAGACAATTTTGTATTTGCGTTTGTACAATACCAATATAAAACTTGCGACCTATGACTCATGTTTTACATGATAAAATCAAAATAGAGCAAAACTCGGTTATAAGAAAATCGAAGGGAGATGATGTTTTGCTTATTACCATATCCGAGTTTATATACTCGGATATAAGAAAACATTTTGAAGTTTTTTTCCTTATAACCAAATTGAATGGGGGACAGAAAAACAAAACGAAGAGAAAATCCTTTTTCCTAATTTGATGCATGTCTTACATCATAAAATCAAAATAGTCTATTAAGAAGAAGATTTAAAGGTGCCTACAACCACTCAACTAAGAAGCCTTTTTTTTATTTTTTACTGTTATCAATTGCGTACCCCTTCACCTTTCTTGTACTGAACTATTACCATTTACTGTCCACCCATGCAGCTCTTCATCAATCGTTTGCTTTTGTTTATGTGGATTTTCGTCCACATATTCAGTTATTTGTATTTATCTTCTTAAAGAAATGGATTGCCTTTTCCTCTCTGCCATTGCTGCTAAAAATGTAAGGATGCACAGTCTCTCTACCACCAACACAAAAGTACAGGCACTCATATTTTTTTCTTTTGCTCAACATTTATTTGGCACAGAATACTGAAGCAAAGATATTCTAAAAGGGTAAGATGGATTACTTAAAAGCTTGGCGAACCGGGCTGATAGAGTTATCGTTAGTGTGGACGTGTACACTATTCACAGTGGAGGCTATCCAAAAACTCGAACTGGAACTTGAACGGAGAATTCAACTGGCCTATCGATGTGTAAAATGTGTCACTTTTCAAAGGGACATAACCAGTGTTTCTGTCCTCACTACTCATATAGGGAAAAGAGACCTGATGTTTATCTTCCCCTGTACAGTCTTTGACTGAAGGAAAGTATGGAATAAAGGAACAAAAACAACTCAATTAGTCTTGCAATCAAGTGCCTGTACTGTTTAGAATGTCTGTGACGCAACTGGTATGAGGTAAACTTTCCCTTTTTGGAACGACTTCAATTTTCTCGGAACATCCTTTCAGTTCAGGTCCAACTCACATTTAAAGACACACTGACCCAACACGATTAAGTCCCTTGTTTTTTCTGGGTAACTGTGACCCACATACAAATTCCCTCAACTTCAAATTGAGGCTGCTCTTTAAAATGTTTCGTTTTCAATTTGGGGGCATTTGTATGGGAGTCAAAACTGGTGAAAACAAGATTTCGTACCAGCTATAAGAAGGAAAACACGTGGAACCCGTGATTTTGACACGCGATCTGGTGGGTCTTTAAGAAAATGTTGTCAATGGTAATTCGCTTATAAGAAAATAGAACCCGCTTATAAGAAAACTAGCGCAACGCCCCGTACTGGTAACGCCTTGTACAG
Organism: Phymorhynchus buccinoides; assembly: GCA_017654935.2. Classification (NCBI taxonomy): domain Eukaryota; kingdom Metazoa; phylum Mollusca; class Gastropoda; order Neogastropoda; family Raphitomidae; genus Phymorhynchus; species Phymorhynchus buccinoides. The sequence goes on along the minus strand of CM065709.1, from coordinate 22,475,839 downwards.
GTAACGCCAAGTACCGGTACCGCTGAGTACCGGTTTCGCATGGTCCGCAAAATATTATATTTTTACTTTTGTGGCTGAAAATACAACTTTTTGACCCCTACCACTTTCAAGGCCTACCGATCTCCTTGACCTTGACCTTGATCTGTATGCAATCATCAAAACAACCATAAGCCAAAGTACCTACATGCCAAGTTTGAAGTCCCTAAGACCAACGGTGTGGACGTTATAGCCCCTTAAAGATTTTCGGTTTTCAAGGTCATACGCCAAGGTGAAGGTCATGACGGTGATAATTTATGCGCGGATGCCTCCTCTCATGGTGACACGCCACCACACAAAGCTGGAAACGATTCGGTAAAGCAGTTCGGGAGATATGCGTGGGACAGTAAAACCCAATCATTAGACCCCTACCACGTTCAAGGCATACTGATTGCCCTGACCTTGACCTTGACCTTCATTGGTATGCCATCCTCAGAACGGCCATAAGCGAAAGTACATCCATGCCAAGTTTCAAGACTCTAGGACCTGCGGTGTGGAAATTATGGCCCCTTAACTGCAGTGCGAGTGACCCAAGTTCGAATCCCAGCCTCGCCCTTTCTTTCTAGTTTGACATGAAAATCGAACTGAACATAGAGTCCTTCGGATGAGGACTTGAAGCTAGTCTGACCCGTGCGCTTTACATACGTAAAAATCCCACACCAGTTAAAAGTCGGTAAGAGCAGGGATAAATCCTGCTGCCTGGTATGACTAAATTGATAGCTAGGTTTCCCAAGCCTGCCCCCACCTGCTCCTCACCGTGCCCCCCCCCCCCCCCTAAAAAAAAAAAAAAAAAGGGTAGGTGCTGCACTTGCGGTGACGCGCTCTCCAGGGGAGAGCAGCCCAAATTTCACAGACGTAAGTCTCTGTGACTAGAATATACCAAATACCAAAAATCACTATTAATGTGCGACATTGTTTTAGGACTTCTTCAAATTCCTATTTTTGTTATCTTTAATTGATTTATGTCATGTTCAATTGTATTATTTTCTTTTGACTTCATTGTTAATCTGAAGATTTTACGTGTAGCTGAGTTATTCCCCTGTAGTTATGTTAGGGGAAGACGGGGTAAAAAGCGCATGGGCGGGTAAGAAGCCCACCCCAATTATCTCATGAAATAAAGAAAATGTCAGTCAAATTTGCCCATGAAACGAATGCTAAACATTAACGCTCGTCTCATGGGCAAAATGAGACTGAAATTTGCTTCATTTCATGAGATAATTGGGGTGGGCTTCTTACCCGCCCATGCGCTTTTTACCCCGTCTTCCCCTATCTATGTTGTAGCAATTAAGACACAGATATGTTTGGGGTTTGCTACATCATGTGTAATATTACTACACACAGACGTTATGTTAATTATGGTAATTACTTTTGTCTTTGTTTTGTATTTTTTATATTTTATCAACATTTTTATTTCTTACCTTAATGAATTGATTGTTAAAATGTTTTGTTCATTGTTTATTTGTGTATGTTTTGTCGTTGTGAAACATTTGCTTTTCTTACCTCAATGAATTGTTATTAATAAAGATGAAAAAGGTTTCCCTGCGTATGTCTGCATTTAATGAATTTTGTCTTTCTTCTTTCTGTAGATCTTTGTTCTTGTGTTGCATGCTTTTTCCTGCTGCGCCCTAAATATTTGATCAGTTGTCTATCGTTGTGTGCACGTGAGGGAAGATTGATTTAAGAGGTTTGTGCTGTGTTTTGTGGTGCGCGCGCGCGCGTGTGTGTGAGTGTGTGTGTGTGTGAGTGTGTGTGTGTGTGAGCATGAATGTGTGCTTGTGTGTATTTTGGTTTTGTGGGTTGTGTGTGCACGCATGTGTGTGTGTTTGTGTGCGTGTCTGTCTGCGTGCGTACGTTGTTTGTGTATGTGGTCAGTCCATGCGGCTCAGTTGCTGTGGCTTACCGAATGGGGTATGAACGAGTTGGCGTCAATAATTGTGTGTTTGTGTGTGTGTGTGTGTGTGTGTGTGTGTGTGTGCGTGTGCGTGCGTGTGTGCGTGTGTGTTAGAGAGAGAGAGAGAGAGTTGCTTTGCATATGCGCTGTTGGTGGTTGGTGTCACTCTTGAATGTTGTTTTTTGTTATCTGTTGATGAATAATTGATTGTAAAGCGCTTTGGGCTCATCTGAGGTAAAGCGCTATATAAATGTACTGTTATTATTATTATTATTGCATGCTTTTTCCTCCTACGCTTTATCATAAGGCCGGGTTCACATTAGACGCGTAAGTTCCGTACGGAAAACCCTAAATAAGTGGAAGAAAGAAGGATAAAAATGTACGCACATAGGGGAAATTCGGACACGTGCGCAAATTTTTTCCCTTCTTCGTTTCACTTATTTATGGATTGCGCACGGGTTTCCGCATGGAATATCCGCTTTTGTGTGTACACGGCCGTAAGTTCATATTCTGTGTGTGTGCATGTGTGTTGCTTTTTTATGAGTTAGTACTGAAATGCCATGATCTTTGACTTGCTGCTGTAGAGTAAACTGTGTTAAGTAAGAACAACAACAACAACAACAACAACAAGTATGGATGTTAATAGAATGAACTGAAATTACACATGATTGTGTTTTCCCGTTATTATATTTTTCGGACCATTACTATTAGGTTTGCGTGTATAAGGCAAATATTGTTTTAAATCTGAAAAACTTGATTTGTCTTGGATATCTTTTTCCCCCCGTGGGGGTCTTTTGCACAAATAGTTCCCCCACCTTCTGGAAGTTCTGTGCTTGTAACTTCCTCTAATTTTCTGTCATTCTCTTGGACTCTGCCTTTTCTCTTTGCTTACTGTCATCTGCTATCTTTCTATCTCACTGGTCCATTCTCCTGCCTTTTTTTCTCTATAAATTCTTACAAAGATTTTTTCAGCCGAAGTCGGACATGCTGGGCCTACCTATTTCTTCAGTTAGGTGCATAATGGCAGCATGACTCATCTACGCTCATATGACAGGAAACTGTCTGAGCGAACGAAGAAGAAGAAGAAAAAGGATATATTTTTCACGTCTGCAAACCATGTATTACTAAAGAACTGTGTTATCAGGCATCAGAACAGTCTGAAGTGTAATCGTCCATTGTTGTCGTACCCTGGATTAGGGATCATCCCAACAGCGGAAGCACTTAAATACTTTTGTACAAGTGCATCAGCTATGGATGAGAACATTACCGTGTTTTTTGGGGGTACTACCCTACCACATGGACAGCCACACTCCGACTTCGGGGGATATGTGATCCTTTGAAAATCATGGCAAAAGGGCTATCAAGGCCCCGGACTGTAGAGGAACAATACTGAATATCAGTCCCCCCAAAAAGGCTTAACACACAGTAAGAAATCAATTTGAAATACTAACACTTAAAAATCTGCAAAAATACTGTCATATGGCCTGCATGTTACGGTTTCATTTTATAGACCTACACTTTCTCACTATGATAGGCGCGCGCGTACACATGCACACCACACACACACATACACACCACACAATTCAATTTCAGTTTAATAATAATCCTTTGACCCCTCATGGAGGATAACCATTCATCAAACAAACTAAGCTGCAGTCTGTTGTCAAACAACTTTTTCCTGATCTTATAAATTTTTCAATTGGAATTTCGGCTTGGACATAAGGTTTTTTTTAAAGATTTCTTATTTATATAATACCTTGGCAAAATGTTCTTCAAATTATGGACATTCAATTACAAACTGATATTCATCACCAATAACACCCATATCACATTTGTCACACAAACGGTCCTGTCGGTCAAGTCCAAGTTGTCGTCCTGTTTCAATTGGTAATCTAAATTTCATTAAACTTATAATATATTTATTATCAGGTAATATCATGATATAACCCATTCACTCGCTGTTTAATAAGTTTATGCCACAAACTCTTCCTCCAAACTGAGTCAAAAGCTTTTTTGTAGTCAACAAAAGCACAAAAAGTTTTTGTTCCAGTGAGCGAAACACATCTGCTAAAACTTTTAATACAAATACATGGTCTGTTGTAGAATGATCACGACGAAAAACGGATTGATTTTCTGATAACAATTTCTTTCTTTATAGAAAATCAGTTAACCTATTATTTAGGTTAGACGTAAATAGTTTACCTAAACAACTTAATAAAGTTATGCCTCGATAATTATCACACTCATTTTTATCTCCTTTGCCTTTGTAAATTGGTAAAATGAGTCCCCTCATCCACTAAAAAAATCAGTTAACCTATTATTTAGGACAGACGTAAAAAGTTTACCTAAACAACTTAATAAAGTTATGCCTCGATAATGATATCTCCTTTGCCTTTGTAAATTGGTAAAATGAGTCCCCTCATCCACTCATCACATATTGAACCAGAATCAAGCACTCTATTGAAAAGTTTACAAAACACATCTGGCATTAAAGCAAACAACGAGCGAAAATGGAGTTTTACGTCCTCTTGGTCTGAATCAGACACATATGGGACATTTGTAAATACAAATATGGTGGGAACAATCCTGGAGGCAATGCCCGGAGGCAGTACGAAACCAGTAAAGTCCCGATTTTTAAAATTAATACAGATAGCTGTAGCGGTGACCACGCCTCGGTTAAACCTCATCGGCTATGGCACCGCCACAAGTACTGTCTTGATGTGAGGTATAGTATTAAAGCAAACAAATATTTCAAATATTCATTGCATATTAGATCATTCCCAGCTGCTTTTGCATTTTTAAGCTTTTTAAGAGCCTTTTCCATTTCATTTTCAGTTATTGGCGCATTCATATGTTCCAAATCATAGTCTGCCACATACTCATATTCCGAAAATTCTTGTCCTTGCTCACTATCAATATTTTCATCATTAGTACTTGAAGCATTAAGATCTTTAAAGTGTTCAAATAATTCATTCAAATGTATTGTACAACTGTTTTGTTGCTTCCCTTTCATTTTCTTCCAATACTCTCTTGGATTTGAATACATAAGTCGTTTGATTTCTTTGTTCCATCTTTCTTTCTGCAGATCTTAACGTTCTTTTGTATTTTTTGCTACATGTCGTAAATTCATCTTTATTAGTATCATCACATCGTGCTTTACGTCTATGCTCAATTTACCGTTACTATCAGATTGTATGGTCACTGCTACTGACCAGTGGTCACTTTGACACATATTCCACTTTTTAGTGACAGTAACAATGTACAAGTTGCAGCAGTACTCGTGACACCCTAGTAAGCGGTGTTAAACAGTGAAAACATGGAATTTACGTCAAAGTGACTACTGGTCAGTGACGGTGACCACTGGTCATCTACGTTATACCAGTGCATATACTATCTAGTGACAGGAAATAAGCTGCTAAGAATCAACATATGATTTTTAACCCTTTCACTGCCAGCCACATTTCAGCAAAATAAATTCTTTAAATTCACCTGGGTAGAGAACAGAACCATCGGGGATTGGGGATTCTTCTATGAAATATATAAAATAAGGTATATCCTGACTTCCCCAAACTAAGACAATAAGGTCTTTGAATTTGATGCCTTTTAGTAACATAGGTGTTACATCATTGTGGTGCTAAAATGCGACTTTGGCAGTGAAAGGGTTAAGTCAAAGTGACCACTGAACATTGCATGTCACTGACCACTGCATGGTCATCTACATTGTTAAAGGTGCAGTAGTACTCTCAACACACTAATAAGCTGTTAAACAGCAAACATGTGAAATACGCATCAAAGTGACCACTGGGCAGTGGCAGTGACCACTGGTCATCTGAATTATATATGTGCATAAGTTATCTGGTGACAGGAAATAAGCTGTTAAGAATCAAAATTGTATTTCTAAGTCAAAATGACACTGATCATTGTCACTGACCACTGGTCATTGTCACTGTACAAGACACCAAAATCTTGTACAGAACAGTCATGTCACATGGACACATAGACACGCGGACATATATAATAGACATGTGGACATATAGACACGCGGACATAATATATATATAGAGAGAGACACGCGGACATATAGACATGTGGACATAGACATATGGGGAAGACGGGGTAAAAAGCGTATGGGCGGGTAAGAAGCCCACCCCAATTATCTCATGAAATAAAGAAAATTTCAGTCAAATTTGCCCATGAGACGAATGTTAGACATTAACGCTCGTCTCATGGGCAAAATGAGACTGAAATTTGCTTCATTTCATGAGATAATTGGGGTGGGCTTCTTACCCGCCCATGCGCTTTTTACCCCGTCTTCCCCTATGTAACCACTTAGAGTGAGTGGAACGTAGCGGGCCTTAGACTTAGAAGACCTGGGATTTAGAGGGCCTGGGACTTAACGAGCACCTCCCTTTTGGAAAGGGGGGGGGGGGGGGGGGGGGGGGGCTACGGATGCTATGATAGCAATTGCCCCCCAGATGATAACCCTCTACCCCACCCACCCCCAAACTTGATTGACTAAATGCTGTGTGTATGGGGCTCAAAAATGAAAAAATACCAGTTAAGTAGTTAACTGGCTTCAATATACTAGTTAAGTAGTTAACTGTCTTTTCTTATTCTAGTTAAGTAGTTAACTGATATAATCAACTTCCGCTTCCGGCAAAAGAAAAGTCAGTTAACTGTTACGTAGCATTTTGTCAGGAAAACCAACTCCTTAACTGTTTTTTGTAACACGAAACCCCATTGGATGTACTGCAGATCAGCAATCTTTTCCCATTTACACTGTTTCAATAATTTTTTTTTTATTAGCAATTTTGTTATCACGGATCGGACCTGCAGTACCTCCAGGGTCTGTTCAGAGCTTTGAATGATGGTTAGTTGATGGTTCATCCAGTATGTGCTGTTTTGCAGCCGAGTGTACGTAAAACCTAAATTTCATCAATTCAAACGCCGACCAATTACAATGTGTGTTACAAAACCTTCAGAAAATAATCGCTCTCAGACGGAAAAGCAACTTAACAGTTAAGTGATATTTCGAAATGTCAGTTGACTAGTATAAACGATTTCCGCTTCCGGTAAAACAAAGTCAGTTAACTGAATTAGAAAAAAGCCAGTTAAGTAGTGAACTGGTATTTTATCAATTCTGAACCCCATACGTGTGTATAATCACAATGCGTTTGATGGAAATCACGTGGTCGTTTGGTCCAATCAAGTTGTAGTTAAGTATACTCTTGTTGGTTTTCGACAAAGAAGAGTTCGGAAGCGGAAGTTATTTTTATTTTTTCTTTCTACAGAAGCGTGTGTGTTGTAAATTATCAAAGATCGTAACATATCTTTGCTGTAATTGATTTATTGAGACAACGTTGAGGCCAAAATTGATCGAAAAGTGAGTGCAAAATCTGTGTAAAGCTAAAAGTGCAGTTTAGTCTGCACTTGGCTTTTGGCTATTTAATTAATGACATGAATTTAGCATATCGAATGTGACCAGCAAACCTATTTATTTAATTATTAATCATTTATTTATTCATTATTTCATTCATATAGGCTCCTGCAACGTACTAAATCCAGATCCAGATCCAGATTGACTAGAAGAATAACTTCAACAAGAGAACACAACAGAACCATCAAAATGATGATGGCGGTTGTCTACTGCAAGAAGAAGAACAACCGTAGGACAAGGAAGAGCTGAGCTAAGATCTGCAGGCTCTTGAAGCATTTTTGTTTTGTTTCTCCTCTCTGTTTCTTTCTTTCATCTCCTTTGGTCACATCCCTAAGTGCGTACATTTACTTCTGTAAATAGAAGTTGATCGCCACCACAAAAGAAGAAGTCTGAAGAAGAAGAAGAAACTGAGCAAAGCCAGTAAGCTGACCCTTCACCTTGGCTTCCTCCGGCGCAAATTTAAAGTGGGGTCAGTCAACAATTTAAAAACATCAAGGAGAAGGCATACAAGTTGCTGGTCAGGCCCATCCTAGAATATGCCTCGCCGGTATGGGACCCCTACACCGCGAAATATGTCGGCAGAGTGGAGAAGGTACAGTAATGCGCTGCCCGCTGGGTGGTGAACACTGAATAGGCATTGTCAGACATCCAGCGTGGAAGACATGTACACCCAGCTACACTGGACTCCACTCGCCGATAAGAGGCGGGCATCTAGACTGTCCACCTTCTTCGACAGTTCAAGTTTCACCGAGGGGATGTCTCCATCAACACCCCCTACAGCCCGTCTCAACCCGCCAACACGTCAAATAAGACAGTCACATGAGTCAACTTCCTCCTGCAAGACAAGTTATAGAAAGTTCTCCTTTTCCCCCCTGGACCATCAGAGATTGGAACTCCCTCCCCCCCCCCCCCCCCCCCTGAGGCAGTAACATCAGCCTCAGTGGAGAGCTTTAAATCCTGGATCTAAGACACTACCCCCTCTCACCCCTACCCTACCCTACCCACCTACCCAATCCAAACCCTCCCTTAATATATCCACCAATCATGTGCCCATCACCTCCCACTGCCACCATTCCCTGCTTCCCCCCTAAATTCCCTTCAACACCAATCATCTAGGCAGCTATGTTTTAACTAGAGTTTCTGCCTGACAAAACTCCCACGTTTTATGCTAACAGAACCATCAAATTGATGATGGTGGTTGTGAAGAGAAAGAAGAAGAATCCTAAAAAAAAAATTGTATGTTGCATTACTCTTCCTGGGAAAATTTGATGAACGAGGTTAAATAATAACACTCACTGCAAAAAAGGGTGGTGATGGTGGGACGGCACCTTTTCAGATAATTTTCGCCCCCGTGGGGATACCGGGGGTCTTTTATATAAATAGTTCCCTCACCTTCTGGAAGTTCTGTGCTTGTAGCTTCCTCTAATCTGTCACTCTCTTTAACTCTTGCCTTTTCCCTTTGCTTACTCAAGTTACTGTCATCTACTATCTGCCTAGCCGGTCCATTCTCCTGACTTTTTTCACGAAACACTTTCAAAAAGATTTCCTCCAGCCGAAGTCGGGCTTGCTGGGCCTAACTATTTCTTAGTTAGGCGCATAACGGCAGCATGATGCATCTGCGCTCATCATTCACAGGAGACTGTCTGAGAGATTGAAGAAGAAGGAGAAGAAGATAATTTTCAACAACAAAAAGATCAGATCATACTGTAAATAGGGACTGAAGGTGACTTCCAGCACGTCCGCCAAGGAGGAATCACCGATTTGATGGTTTTGATGTCTAGGAAACCAGAGCAAAGTGAGTGTTGCGATCTCTGTAAAGGGTGTTTTCCTGGTGATCTTGACGTGTTTTTTACACAAAAACCTCATCCGTCAGGGTGCCCCTTTAATGTTAGGTAGTTAGATAGTACAGCTGGATCATGTGAACGAAGAAGAAGAAATTCACAGTAATATATAATTCATTAATGGAATAATGCATGTAAATGGAAAGCCCTGCTTTACAAAAGGTTTTGAAAACATTTTCCTTTTTTACATTTGCTTTCAGAAAGAAGATGGAACCTGAATGGTTTATGGATGACGACTCTTCTTACCAGCCCTCGGCTGTCTTCAACGCAGGGCAGCCCGCGTCTAACAACACTTCTGGACCAAGGCTGTCTCCGTACTCAAATCACGTCTGCTACCTTTGTTCCGCTGCCTTTGTGCTGGTCAGCAGTTTGGAACTCCACCTGGCGTCAGTTCATGGAGAGAAACTGCACATGGTGTTACCCGGATCCTCCACACCTGATGGATGCGACGCTGCTAACAGTACCACTAACAAAAACAAAGAGGCAGATAGCGACAGAAACACAACACAGAAATCTGGTGATAGTAGTTCCGGGGACAACGACGGGAAATCGAAAAGAGGCGGGCCGCATGTGTGCGACATATGCAAGAAGATTTTCCCCCGCCCTTCTCATTTGGCGCGACACAGACTGATCCACAGCAACGTAAAGCCTTTTGCGTGCGACGCATGCGGGAAAAGTTTCACTCAGGCGTCGCACCTGACGCGGCACCAGCTGGTCCATTCTCTGGAGAGGCCCTTCAAGTGTCCGCACTGCGACAGTACTTTCAAAGAGGCATCGGCTGTGTCTATGCACGTGTTTTCGGTCCATCAACGTGGCAGGGAGACTAACCTCAGACGCCACACCTGCGACGACTGTGGGGCCTCTTTCGGTCGGGCGGGGGCTCTGACCATTCATCGGAGAATTCACACGGGTGGAAAACCGTATGCATGTTCAGAGTGTGGGAAGTGCTTTGCCGAGGTCACTGATCTGCGAGAGCATCGTCTGAGTCATAAGAAGTCTGGAAAGAAGAAGAAGCCCCCCCAAGAAGATTCAGACTGAGGGAACAAATTTGATGTCTTTGTCAAGCGTCATCTTTTAAGAAAATTTTATATGACTCCGAGAGGACTGTGTTTGTCCTCACTCTCCTGCTTTTGTTGCCTTATTTTGAACAAGAGACATGATACTTTATCCATTTTAACTGGGTCGTATATCAATTTGGTGAACTCTACTAGAATTGTCAGTGTGTTATACGTGGTAAGATTTAACATGGTGGTGTGGCTGCGAATCGGGATTCGGAATGAGTGGCGTGGGAACAAGATGGGACAGCAAAAAAAAAAGGAAAAGATTTAACATGGTGTGAGCCCTGACATGGCCTTAGTTGTCGACTATTTTAATCTAAATCAAATGTTCGTGTGTTCTTAAAATCCTTGTCATGACGTTTGCATTTCAGTTGAACCTGATAAAAAAAAAGACTGTGTCACTGACTCTGTATTTGTTAGAATTGTCTCCCCTCATGGGTATTCCATGGGGTCTTTTGTATGAATACTAAAATAGCTCCCTCACCTTCTGGAAGTTCTGTGCTTGTAAGTAACTTCCTCTAATCTGTCACTCTTTGACTCTGCCTTTTTTCTCATTGCTTACTGTCATCTACTATCTTTCTGCCTTTCTGTTCAATTCTCCTGTCTTTAGTTTCAAGAAGATTTACTCCAGTCTAAGTCGGACATGCTGGGCCTAATTATTTCTTACTTAGGCGCATAACAGCAGCATAATTGACCAAAAAATGTCTGATCGATGAAAGAAGTTGGAATTGTGTAGACTTTGTATATAAAAAAGAAAGATAAAATTCCAAATGATGATGAAATTATGTGGCTAGTTTGTGTGTGAACGGAAAAAAAAGAAGAAGTTTGTGAATGTTTGTTTTATGCCGTAAAGTGAATGTTGTATGCTCTATAATTGTTACTTATGCTAAAGAAAAGTCCATTATACAGCTTACCCTTAGTGAATAACCAAGACTCTCATTCTCAAATGAAGAGGCTTTAGCAGTCTTGGAGACAAGTCGGCCTTTGCTTTAGAAACCTTTTTAAAGCCAACTGCCCAACAGTGTCCTCTTAGATACTAATCAGCATCAGCTTACCAGACCTGGTATAGCAGTACCTCCAGGATCTGCTCAGAGCCTTGAATGATGGTTGGTTGATGGTTCGTCCCACATGTGCTGTGTTGCAGCCAAGTGGACGTAAAACCTAACTTTCATTCAGTGTCCTCTTGGCCGAGAAAGTGGGGATGTTTCTTGGGCAAGGCTTTTCCAAGATAAACAAAATTCCAGCCTCCAGAATTTCTGCTGTCTGGATATGGACTGAGTCTGACATAATTGACTGAAGTAAGTGCTTGGGTGCTTCTACAAAATCCTTAAAAAGCGTGGGTCCAGGGGTGGTCTGGTTCCTAGTTCCTGGTGGGATACTGTGGCAGCATTCTTCTTCTTCTTCTTCTTCGCCTTAGGCAGTCAACTTCATCACGTTGAAGATTCTGCTGCACTTTAGGGGGTAGTACGAAAAAGAAAGAAAATAAGTTCAGCAAAGGTACTGTAGAAAGTGAACTGATGAGATATTGTGCCCAGGGAGAAGCTAGATCCCAAAACAGTCAGGGATAATTTAAGTATTTTTAGATACACCGTTTGCTGTGCAGATGGATGTTTATGAGATTATTTTCTCTTTTTTTCCCTTTCCCTTCCCCTTTTTTCTTTTCCTTTTCCCTTCTTTTTTAGGGGGTTAGTCAGATATTGAAGATTGATTTTTATTTATTATTATTTTTTAAAGGGGGGGAGGGGTCGACGTGTGATAGAGGGAAAGACGAGTTAAAGATCATACACGACTGTTTAATGCCCCGGTCTAGCCCGAGACATCTGGGCCCCGCGTGATGCATGCAGAGTGTGTCATGCACGATGCATTCTGGTTAGGAGTACCATATTTTTCGGACTATAAGGCGCACCTGATTATAAGGTACACCCCCAAAATTTTACACAAAGTTCAGATTCTGTAGTGTTATTATATTTCTTACTATTTTAGCAGTTATATTATAAGGCGCAGGGAAAAAAAAAGTGTCAGGTTATAGTCCGTAAAATACGGTAAGTAGGGTGATGGTTCTCTGAAGTTGAAGGAAAATGCTATTTTAAATAAAGAGATTTGACTGTGGGTTCCAGGGGATGATGAAAATGATGTTTTACGTCCTCTCGGTCATAGACACATATGGGACATTTGTAACTACAAAGATGTTGGGAACAATACTGGCTGCAATGCCCGGAGGCAGTGCAACACCAGTAAAGTCCCGAGTTTTTAACAATATAGATAGGTGTAGCGGTAACCATGCCTCGGTTAAACCTCATCGGCTATGGTACCGCCACATTATTTTGGGTTCAAGGGGAAACATGCACAAATATTTATGACACAGATGAGTAGTACAGAAAGCCTGGTAACTGGTAAAGTTTTAGCAAAAAATGATAGTTTAATTTTTAGTCCATATTTTAAAAAAAATCTGTTTCAAATTCTCCCATTCTACTGATTTAATTATATGAACATTTTTATCTGTGCTGCTATGAACATTTGTATCTGTGCTGCTATCAGACTGCATTAAAATGAGCAAGACTGGATGCTTACTGTGTGTGTGTGTCATGTGTGTGTGTGTGCACGCAAGCGGCAAGTAAGTGTTAGGATGAGCAAACCAGTATGTTGTATTTTTTATTTCCCAGCATGTAAAGAAAGTTTTGAATGTACAATAACAATATTCATAGCTGATAATAATATCTTTAGTAGTAATATATGTGTTCTGTGATTATGTCTTTAATCTTTTTCTTTTGTTTTTCTAATCAGTTGTTTATGGTATCGTAATCAATGCTTCATTGGGTATTGCATATTTTTCACTTTTGAGGATTTTGTTAGTAAAATTTGTTGTTTTTGTTTTTTGTTTTTTTCCCCCTATCTACTATTTAGACAATAAAGAATTCTTGACCCGGAATTGACTTTAGTGTTAGAATATCCTTTATGAATGTTTGAGTTTAGACAAAGATATTCTAAAAGGGTAAGATGGATTACTTAAGAGCTCGGCGAACCGGGCTGATAGAGTTATCGTTAGTGGGGACAGTACACTTTTCACAGTGGAGGCTATCCAAAAACTCAGACTGGAATTTGAACGGAGAATTCAAGTGGCCTATCGACGTGTAAAATGTGTCCTGTTTAAAAGGGGCATAACCAGTGTTTCTGTCCTCACTACTCATATAGGGAAAAGAGACCGGATGCTTATCTTCCCCTTTAGAATATCTTTGGTTTAGATGAACATTATAAAAAAAAAATCTAATATAGTAATAATTATGTTTGCCTTAGTTAAAGAATGGGCGAGAGAATGATGGCGTGTTGTTGTGGCTATGTTGTAATGTATTGTATTGTTTTATTACCTTTTTCGGTCCTGCAGGGACTCTTCTTCTTCTTCTGCGTTCCCGGGCCATATGGCCACAATGGGTACGTATGTGTCCGTTTTCCAATTTTCACTGGTGTTCTTGCTGCATTCAGCCGACACATTCTGATTTCGGAGGAGCTCAAAGGAGAAAAGTATATGGAAGATTTTTTGGGAAAAAAGGCAGGAGAATGGAACAATAAGTCGGAAAGATTGTAGATGACACAAGGCAAGAAAAAAAGGCAGAGTCAAAGAGAGAGAGACAGATTAGAGGAAGTTACAAGCACAGAACTTCCAGAAGGTGGGGACTATTTGTACAGAAGACACACCCACCCCCCACCCCCGGTATCCGCACAGGGGGAGCAGGGACTCATCTCTGTGACATTCGGGCTGCTCCCACCTGGAAAGTGTGTCGTGGCTAGTGCAGCGCCACAGATAATTGTGTCCAGAATTTCATTGAAATGTTAAAAATGAAAGGATACTGGATGTCTGGAATTATTTTGATCTCAAGTTAAAGCATTCCCACTCAACAGACACCAGATCTTGGGCATCTTCAGGGTATCCAACACAAATACATTTAGAGAGAGAGTGTGTGGTGAAAGAGAGGTGTACAAGACAGAAAGGTCTCCCATATTTTGAGCTATTGTTGTACCCTGGCTTTTAAGACTCCAGGGATCATCCCAACAGCCAAACCACTTGAACACTATGGTACAAATGCACCAGCTAGGGATACATATGAGAACATTACGCGTGTGACCGTTTTTTGATTGCCCCGCCACGTGGGCATCCACACTCCGACTTCGGAGGACCATATTTTGAGTGATATGGAGATACTGAGGGAAAAGGCTGAACCTCCCTCTCCACCCCCACCACCCTCTTCCCAATGTTTGGGCTGTTGACTTATTAAATTGAAACTACAGTGGAACCTCCCTTATAGGACCTTCAAAAATCATCCAAAATGAGGTCTTATAAGGGAGGGGTCTTATAATGGAGGTAATTTTAATACTTACAAAGGACTGTCCAAGAGAAGTAGGTCTTATAAGGGAGGTTCCACTGTATTAAGCCGGCGACAGACTATGTGACTGCCTCATGTGACTCGATCAGGTCGTGACGTTTCACCTCATTTGCATACCATCCTGCTCGATCAGTCTGACTCAGTCGGGCCCAGTCAGGTGACAGGGCCGAATAGGGCGGGTTCTAAATTTCACTGATCGAGTCTGATCGAGTCAGATGGCTTGTGACCTCTTCTGTGCGGGAAACCAAATTTGGTCTACGTCACGACCTGATCGACTCATATGAGGCAGTCGCATAGTCTGTCGCCCGCTTTAAAGCCATTCCGCTCATTTCTGTGAGTATCATGTCAGTAGTTTAGAGCTGGGACACATACAGGGGTAACGTTTTTGTATTCCCAGTTCTATAAGAACAGGGGGTGCATTGTGATTTATGAAACAGGCATTGCATGTACTCTTTCTGTGTGTGTGTGTGTGTGTGTGCATGTGAGTTTAAGCTTAGGCCTGAGTTTAATCAAACACAAGGAATTGCATGTATGCATGTAATTGTGTGTTTGTCTTACCCTGGCTAAAAAAAGACTCCAAGGATCATCCCAACAGCCGAAGCACTTGAACACTATGGTACAAATGCACCAACTAGGGACAACCCTAGGATGTGTGACCCGTTTTTGATTACCCCGCCACTTGGGCAGCCACACTCCAACTTTGGAGGATTTTGGAGACTAATGATGCTATGCTAGGAGCTTGTCTTGGCTAAACACAATCCCTGCATAACTATGCAGAACATAACATGCCTTGGTGTTCTTAGCAATTGTGTGTAACATAATTTCCAATGTTGAGGTTGCTTTTATCATCCACTCATTCAGGTGAAAATAAAACAAAACTTTATTTAATAATAATAATGAGGAAAATTTATATAGCGCCCATCGTACTATGTAGGCTACAGGGCGCTTTACACAGAATTGAAATGGAATAAAAACATGAAACAAAAAACCCAATAACATGAGCAGACAAAACAATACCGGTCAGACTTCGTTTGGCCGGCTAAAATGCACATAACAATCAGAAACAACAACTGCTGTGACTACTACTACTACTTATAGTAGGCCTAATACGTGTATGCATAGTCACACAATTCGCAAGCATAAAATAACAGCATAATAATTATTATATTCACAACAAGCTACACACACAACCAGCACATACACACACACACGCACACACCATGCATGCATACACTCATAATAGGGGCCTACATAAACGCATCACACGCACACACACAACACGCGCACGCACACATACACTACACACGTGCGCGCACGCATGCACACATAGAGACACGCACATGCACACACACAGAGCACGTGATGACACACATACACATAACAAGATGGACAAATAGAGTGGCTGGCAATATTTCTAAATTTTAGATGTACTCTGCAGCTGCAGTTTGAAGTAGTGTGTTTTCAGAGCAGACTAACGATACAAAGCATTTGGCATGACGAAGGCCTCCTACTCGGCGTATCTCTTTGCGCTGAAAGGGAGTGAGTTTCAGAGTGTAGCAGCTGAAACGGAAAATGCTCTGGAGCCGTGTTGTTTCCGATGGTAAGAGGGAATTTGAAAAATACGGTCATCAGAGGAAGAACGAAGGATACGGGCAGGAACGTAGATCTGGAAAAGGTTGCGAAGATAAGCTGGTGCGTCTTTTGTAACGATTTTGTAGCAGAGGCAGGCAGATTTGTATTTGATTCGGTATTCGATTTTGAGCCAGTGTAGTTTCATTAAAAGATCCGATGTATGGTGCCGTTTTGGTACTCTGAATACAAGGCGCGCGGCAGAATTTTTAACACATTGGAGAGAGGTTGTAGGAAGGCCTAGGAGGAGGGCATTGCAATAATCTAATCTAGACAGAATACAGGAAGTGACAAGTGTTTTTGTGGCATCTTCAGTCAGGAAGGGTCTAATTGAACTGATGCGACGGATTTCAAGAAAGCAGGCTTGACATATTTTAGTAATGTGTTGTTTCAAAGATAGACCAGAGATCATGAACGCACGACATGTAGTAGTAGTAGATAGGGACAAAACAAGCTATTAAGCTTTTTAGATAGTCCCATCTTTATAATCAGTGTTATATTAATACTGGTCAAGGTTTTGCGGTCAAACTTTTCCTACGACATAAACGTAATTTCGGTGGAACAAAGCTCTATAGAGACGTGGGAGATTTTGAGCATGATTTTGTCAAACAAACTGGCCCGAATTTCACAGGGACATGTCTCTGTGACAAGAAATGTTCCAAGATACAAAGATGATGATGATTATGATTAAATCATGAATCATGATCATCTGTAATAAAAAAAAATTAAAATGCCTCAGATAGTCTAATCAATGAAGCTTCTTTCTGTAGAATTTATTGTCGTCTGTTAATTCAGTACAGCTATGAGCTAGACGAACTAATCATTCAGTAAACGTGAAAAAGTTGTAATAACACTGCAACACAGCAGTGGAGTTTAATGTACTCCATAATTTGTCGTCTGCTTCGACCAGCAGGTCAAAGGTTAACCATGAGGTTAATTATTTAGGATTGTTAAAAAAACGTGGATGCGACACAAGATTTAGCATAGATTAATATATTTATCTACACACTCAGAAGACCGTCTTATGACATCACTAGTAGCATTTTCCTTATTCACAGCTGTTTTGATATCAAACTTTACATTTTAGAAAAGTAACCGGGCCCCTTTTCATTTTTTTACAGCAGTAAAAGTTTAGTTCACCATTACCACCAATGTCTGCAACAAATCTTACTCCATATCCAACTTTTATTTTTTTAAAGAGGTTATACTTGACCTTGACCTTTACACACACACAGAAGATGAAAGTCTTCATTCAGCAAGAGAAATACAGTATTTATATTATGCCAAGAAGAAAGGCGTTGGACTTGTAAGAGTTTAGAGGTGAGAATGTATCTGGTTGAATAGTCTATGTACACAGACTTAGTAATCTACTCTTATACTTTCTTCTTCTTGCAGAAGACAACCACCATCATCTTTTTGATGGTTCTGTTGTGTGTAGTAACTGGGGACTTCGGTCGTGTAGTAAAGATATATATCTTTATACAGTAGTAATTTCCTTAGCCGCCCGAATGATCGGCTTGAATGGCTGGGGGAAAGATGGGACAAGTTGGAAGTAGGATTGGGGAATACTGGAGGGGAGTGAGTGGGGCAGGGTCAAAGGGGATGG
The DNA here is from genome assembly GCA_017654935.2 of Phymorhynchus buccinoides. Taxonomy (NCBI): domain Eukaryota; kingdom Metazoa; phylum Mollusca; class Gastropoda; order Neogastropoda; family Raphitomidae; genus Phymorhynchus; species Phymorhynchus buccinoides. The sequence continues at coordinate 22,457,962 of CM065709.1, read as the reverse complement.
GGCTTGAGGGGGGAGGGGAGGAGCGCTGTTTATATCCAGGACTTGAAGCTGTCCACCGAGGCCGATGTTACTGCCTTAGGTGGGAGGGAGTTCCACTCAGAGATGGTCTGTGGAAAAAACCCACTTTCTGTAGCTGGTTTTGCAAGAGGGGAGGAAGCATGTTGCTTGGTGGGAATTTCTCGTTTGTCTTGTTGGTGGGTGGAGGGATGGGCTGTATGGGGTGTTTCTTTTGTTACTCAGTTTTGCGTGCTTTCTGTTTTAAACACTAGGCGTTCAAGACTGCACTTGGTCATCTCCAAACATGGAACACTCAATTTTTAGTAACATTTTGTTGTTGTTGTGTATTTGACGGTTTAAGGTTTTGAGTAGTGTTAGGGATAGGGTTAGACTTAGAGTCAGTTTAATTTCAGATTGAATGGTTAAAAGATACTTATTCAAAAGTTTCACTGAAAACCACATTGTCACGCAAATGGCATCACTTTCCATATTTGGAGATGACCAAGTGCAGCATTGAACAACTTGTGTTTTAAACAAATGAAGCAAACAGTGTTCTTTTGACTAAATTTGCAGACCACTGCAACTTACAAGCTGCAAGGAACGTGAACCGGAGACACTATGGATGGGGGACTGTCCACAGAAGAAACGGACCATGTCAGGAAATATCCTGCAGACCCACTCACTGACTTTGTCTTGGTTGGTACTGACAGTGGCAATCAATTTTTATTATAATTATAACTTTTAGTAACCGAAGATTTTTTTTTTAATTCTAGCTTGGATTAGAAATGTATTCACATTGGTCATCATTACATTTTGAATTAAATTTGTTGTTCTAATGTGTTAGTGTCTTGTAAAGCTTATTGTAAAGCATGCTATCCTGACATTCCTGTAGCTGGCTATTAATAAAATAGTAGCGTATTTAGCAGTAAGGACGCACTTTATTGGTGTCAGAAGTGGGATTCAAACCCACGCCGACATTTGTGGACCAGAACACATCCCATTCACTGAACGGAAGACAACAGTCTTGAGTCTGGTGTTCTGGTCCACGAATGTGGGCGTGGGTTTGAGATAAAGGGCTATCTATAAATACACTATTATTTCTATTTTATACTCTCCTCGTATAAGTGCATATGCTTGTAAGTAAACATACCTGCATGCACGCAGTCTCTCTCTCTGAAACTTGAGTGCAAATCAGTTTTGTTATCCATCACCTCTTAGACTTAAAACTGGCGATTATTCTCAGACTTGCACCATGTCTGACTGTCATTCAAAAGCTTGAGATAATTTATGATGTGATATTGTCTTCTTCTTCTTCTGCATTCTTAGTCTATATCATATGGCCATAGTGGATAAGGTACATTTGTGTCCGGTTTTCAGTTTTCACTGGTCTCCCAGCTGCATTCAGCCGCCACATTCTGATTTCGGAGGAGACAATGTAATGTTGAACTTTGACATGGAGCTGGAGTTTGGTTTCCAAAAGACTGATGTGTTGCGCTGAGGGAAATAATTTGCATATATTTTAGAGTAGGTAGTCGATTAACCCGAAGTCAATTCAGCCTACTAGTTCTATTGTTGAAGAAATTGCTTTCTTCTAGTTGTTCAGAATACAACTATTTTAATTGAGTGGGGTGTTATATCCATCTACATTAAAGGTTCGGAATGGCAAAACTAAGGGGACTGAAATAAAGAGACGGCTAATATTTTGAATAAAAAATCAAAACATCAGGGATAGCAGTAAGTAAGAGTTCAAAAAGTTCAGACCTTGTCAATTCTGTTAATAAAAATGTTCGAATGTGATTGAATGGAAAACCATGATTTGTGAAACTGAAAGGTTTATAATGCAATCTTGGGATTCTTGTTTTTACAGAAGCTGGAACCGGCATGGTCCATGGAGGAAGACTCACCAGATCAGCCCTCAGCTGTCTACAGCACAGTACAGCCCATGTCTGACAACACTTTTGGGTCACTGCTGTCGAGTCTGAACACAAGTCATGCCTGCTACCTTTGTTCTGCCGCCTTTGTGCTGGTCAGCAATTTGGAACTCCACCTGGCGTCAGTCCATGGAGAGAAACTTCATGTGGTGTTACCTGGGTCCTCCACACCTGAGAGGTGCGCTGGTGACTGTAACAATACAGACATAGATAAGGAAGAAGATATCCCTAGCGACCAAAAAAGGACAATGAAAAAGAAAGTTGAGGACGATGATACTGGTGATAAAGACGTAAACAAAAGGGGTAAGCAGCATGTGTGCGACGTGTGTGGAAAGTCTTTCCCGAGACCCAACAAGCTGAAATCGCACCAGCTGATTCACACCGGCGCCAAACCGTTTATATGTGATGTGTGCAGTAAGGGCTTCAACAAGGCCTGTAATCTGAAGATACACAAGATGATGCACGACGGTGACAAACCCTTTGTGTGTGACCTGTGCAGTAAGCGTTTCATTCGGGAAGATTTCTTGAAGAGGCATAAAATGGTCCACACAGGTGAGAGGCCATACAAGTGTCCCCACTGCGATCGCAATTTCCACCTTCCCGGCTCCTTACAGGACCACGTCAAGTCAAAACACGAAGGTGACAGGTCCCACGTTTGCGACGCTTGTGGGGCGGGTTTCCCTCGCTCTGGTGATTTAACGATGCACCGGCGGAGAAACCACACAGGGGAGAAACCCTTTGTGTGTTCAGTCTGCGGGAAAGGGTTCGTCTCTTCGGGCGAGCTGGGGAAACATTGCGTGTCTCACACGGTGGAGAAACCCCACGTGTGTTCGTACTGCGGGAAAGGCTTCGCCACGTCCTGCGATCTGGGAAGGCATTGTCTGATCCACACGGGGCAGAGACCTCACATCTGCCCTCATTGCCCCTCCGCTTTCAGGTTGTCAGGACACTTGAAGAGACATATGCGGACAAAACATCACTAACGCTGTAACTAGTAACCAGTCCTCTTCTTCGTCGATCGCTCGTTTCCTGTCATTGTGAGCGCAGATGCGTCCTGCTGCTGTTATGCGCTTAAGAAATAGTTAGGCCCAGCACGTCCTTCTTTGGCAGGAAAAGAACTTCCAGAAAATGGGGCAACTATTTGTATGAAAGACCCCCCAGTATCCTCACAAGGGGAACTAGTAACGGTGATCAACTACACACAATCAAAGTGGCTCCAAGGAATTGTATTGTAATGGTTTTTGTATAAAATTTATGGTCATTTTGTATGAAATTAAGAGCTCTCCAAAAGCTTTCAGAGTAAATGTTTTTAATTGTATTCCTGGTGTGGGATATTTTATGTCTTTTGGGGGTGGTTTTTGTTTCTTTTTATTTCGTCAAGGAGAAAGTTTTATATTGCTCAATGGAAACATTAATCAACCATTGTTGCTGCACAAGAACATATTTGGTGAAATATATATATTTATTTGGTAATGACAAGATGATTCTCTTGAATATTAACCCCTTCACTGCCGAGCCCGGTTCCGGTTCCGGGGCAACTATTTGCCAAGCCGTTTTAGGTTGCCAAGTCTATCGCAAAACTTTCTGAATAAAAGTGCATATAACATATTTTTTTCTGAACGGGGATTGAATATACTATCCTTTGAGAACACTCTCACATGCATTCGAACATACTGCGAAAAGCGTATGGATAGAAAAAGGGAAACTTAGAATAACCCTATGACGGATATTTCCGTGACGGGGCAGTTTATAGGTTACCGGAAGTTGATGGAAATATCCGTGACGGGGCAGTGTAAGGGTTAAAATAGGGTTGATTTTATAATTTGTTATGTATGAAAGTGTTGTATCTAATTGAAGACTGGAGAGAGCGAAGACAGAATTGACTTGAACCTGCGACTCCAGTCGCCAGGATCATGGGTCCAAATACTTCATTCATTGAGCCAGTCTTAACCCTTTCACCGCCAGTGTGTCATTTTTGCACCACAATGATTTAACAACCATGTCATAAAAACTATTGAAATCAGGGTCTGTTATTCAATATTGTGTCCTAAATTTGGGCAGTAAGGATTGACCCCATTCTAAATATGTCACAGAGAAATCCAACAATATTGCAGACAAAATCTTTTCTGTAGCCAAGTAGCTTTAATGGAGATGTTTGGCTCAAAGACGGCTGGCAGTGAAAGGGTTAAAGACACACTGACCCAGCAAAATTAAGTCCCTTGATATTTTCTGGCCAGGTGTGACCCACATACAAATGCCCCCAAATTCAACTCATGTTGCTATGCAGTGCTGGGAGTGGCCGTAAGTTAACTTTTTCAACTTGAGCCTGATAAATTACTGTATTTTACAGACTACAAGGCACACCCAAATTTTACACAAAATTCAGATTTTATTAGTTTCTTACCATATATCAGTCACATTATAAGGCGCAGGGGTTTCAGTCTAGGAAAACAGCATTGCCTTGTATTCCGTAAAATACGGTAACGGGCAGACTTCTACTTACATTCCTCGTCAGTCTTTTGAATATCAATGTGTAAATGAAGCTTTTTCCACATCAACAGCTGTGATCGTGGACAATAGTGTGATGTCACATGGTTTTTCGTAGATGTGTTGACATTTTTTTAGATTTTGTGTAATGCGTACCTGCTATTTTGCTTTAAGTTTATGATGGAAAGATTTTTTTTGTATGATGTGTAGAAGTCAGTTTATGTATTGTGATCTCATGAAATTGTGTGCACGCTGCCAAAAAAAGGAAATGGGAATAGGGTCGGTGGGAGGGTAGCCTTTTTTTTCCCCCTTTCTTGTGGGCTGGGGTAGAGGGGCTGTTAGGGGAGAGGTCTTTTTCTTCTTCTTCTTTCTTTAAACATCCTCCTTCAGCTTGCTGAAGATAAGTGGAGGTAAGGTGGGGGAGGATGATGGGGGGACACCCCCCACACCCCTACCTCCTTTCACTTCCTGCCCCTCACCTAGGGTAGCGCTAGCTGCTAGGCAGGGATTTTAAAAAAATTTGTTGTTGCTTATTTTGGAATTGTTTGGATTTGTTTTATAAGGTTTTAAGGGGGGGGGGGGGGGGGGGTAGGTTAAGGTCCGTTGGGGTTTTGAGTTGCGCGCAACTCATGGTACGATGAAAGGACACTATCCCCGTCTTGTTTAGAGTAGGTAGACAAGGTAGTAGGTAGGTTGGTAAGTAGACAAGTAATGTGTCATTGAAAGCTTTTATCATGGGCTAACATAAGTGAATGAATGAATCTTTTATTTAACGTGTGTTCACTTCACAGTGATATTACACGAACAAAATTAAAATCAACAACAAACATTTTCGAAAAGAAGAATAAACAAACAAACAAACAAAAAACAATACTAGCATGCAATTGCAAACCTGTTATAAGAAGTGTCCTACTGAACTATGTAAAATATTTTGTGCTAGGTTCATCAAAAATGAATTATCTTTTTTGTATAGCAGAGTATTTATTTCAATATTTGCAAAATCTGTAGGTAAAATATTTAATTTAGAGCAATTTAATATATGTTCAATAGAAATGTTGCTTTGACAAATACAGCTAACTTCCTTGGAATATTTAGTTTTGTATGCATTAAGTCTTAGCCTATGTATTAAGCTAGTTGCATGCCTGTTACCAGAAGGGATGTATGATTTAAATTGGTAGGGTTGTATGTTATTTTTATAACGTGAATAAATTTCGTATTCGATTATATGACTCATTAAGTGTCATTTCCTTTAGTGATACTTTAACTTTTAACTTTTCTGATTGAGAATGATTTTTTGCACCTGCTTTTGCATTTTTATCTGCCAATTCATTTATAAATACTCCACAGTGCGAAGGGACCCAACAAAATGTAATATTTGATCCTTTCATAATAAGACAATGTATGAGGTATTTAATCTCAAAAATAATATCAGTTCTTTCTAGTCATATCAGAATTTAGAGCATTTAATACCGATTTTGAGTCAACACAAAAGAGAAGGCTGAAGATAGTCATTGGAAAATTGACAATATATTGTAAAGCCATAACTAATGCTATCAACTCAGCTGTAAAAATCGAATATCCACGGCCAAGATGATACGATTTCTGTACATTTAAACTAGGGATAACAAAACCAGCCCCTGCTTTACTATCTTCCATTACAGATCCATCAGTGGCAACTTTAAGGGCATTTGCATGTTTCTCATAAATGAGAGAATTAGCTGCTGAAAGCAGCTGATTAGCATTAGCACTGACATAACTGTGAAGTTGGAACAATAATAAAGTAAGAGCTGTAATGGAAAATCCTGGTACATGTACAGCCTGGTCTTATCTGAACAATTAGGATGCATTTGCTTTGGCTCTTAGTGCTGTTGCCAAGGGATTAAATGACTCTCCCCAACACACACACACACACCCTGTGGGGGGGGGGGGGGGGCGGGGGTCTTCCGTACAAATAGTTCCCCCACCTTCTGGAAGTTCTGTGTTTGTAACTTCCTCTAATCTGTCTCTCTTTTTGACTCTGCCTTTTTCCTTGCTTTGTGTCATCTACTATCTTTCTGACTTTTTGGCCCATTCTCCTACCTTTAACCCTTTCACCGCCAACGTCGCATTTTTGCACCACAATGGTTTAACACCCATGTCACTAAAAGGCATCAAATCAGGGTCTGTTATCCAAAGACCCTATTCTCTTAATTTTGGGAGGTAAGGATAGCCCTTACTTTAAATATGTCACAGAGGAATCCCCAATATTACACACATACTTTTTTCTCTACCCAGGTTAGCTTAATGGAAATGTTTTGCTGAAAAATGGCTGGCGGCGAAAGGGTTAAAAAATAATATAAAAATCTTCCATATGGTTTTCTCCTTTGTGCTCCTCCAGAATCGGAATGTGTCGGCTGAACGCAGCGAGGAGACCAGTGAAAACTGGAAAACGGACACATACGTACCCATTGTGGCCTATTGGCCTGGGAACACAGAAGAAGAACTCTCCCCAACGCCATGTGCCTTAAATCCTCTTGGCAAGCAATTTCATGGATGCTCCTTCTTGCAGGACATTGCAGGATTTTTAAATTGCGTAGAGCCTGCGTCACTGGATTATGAGAATTTGAGAAACAACGATTTTCTTACACACACACACACTTGTACAATAAAAAGGGCCTATATAAGAATTTGTTATATTCAAAGGAGTGTAGCATTTGTACTAATATAGAGGGGTAAAAAAAAAGAGCAGTAAATGTGTGTGTGTGTGCGTGCGCGCTGCCCCTGCACTCTGCTGGGTCCGCCCCCTTGCAGAGGATTTTTGAAATTTCCCAGGAGCACCCATGCAGTTTAGTTGAGTTTGCGTTCACGTAATAACAAAAACGATTACCAATTTCAGAAAACAAAAGAAGAATGACTTTAGTTGGTCTAGGCTGATGCAGAGGATTGCAGTTTATTTCATTGTTTGAAAATCAGTTTTAGAATGTTTATAATCATTTTAAAATTTCAATTCCAGTCTGTTGTAATTTTCAAGCAAGCATTCATTTATCTATTTAAATGCTGTAACAGTAAAAATCAGTAATGCAAGTTGTTGATTAAATTGGATCAAATTAGTTTCTAGAACACGACTACATTGAAATTGATTGTCTTTTTTTAACTCTAGCTCTTTTCTTAGGAAATACTTAAGCATGCTTGAAATAGTATTAATTATTATTATAATTTGTTAAATTAACACATGCACTTGTACACACACACATGCATGCACAAACACAGTGATCGAAAAAACAAATTTATTTACAGAGGATAATTCTGTTCACAAATAAATCATGTTTGTTTGTTGTTTTCTTCCTCTCCTCTGGGCAAACAGCACTTAGTAACAAAATGATAAAGAAAAGTTAACCAACATTAAAAAACCCCAGCATAAACAAGCCCCAAACAGCATACAAAGAATAAACTCCACGTCAAAAGGGTACTTCTTTTTAGCGAAATATACCGAAATAGTAACGAAATACTACTAACATACAACGAAATATACCGACATACCGAAATATATTGACATACTTCGAAATATATAGCCCATGGCCATCCTTTACCCCCCCCCCCCCCTCCCCCATTCCTCACCCCCATCCACCCTACACCCCCACTCCCCCGGGGAAATGGATAAGGGATATACCCAGGTCGGTAACAACAGAGGATCGATGAGGATCGGCACAAGGATCAGCCTTAGTCCTTAGTGATTGACAATCGCGCTCCCCCCTCTCTCTCTCTGTATGCATGCACACACTCTAAAGCCCGATCCTCTGTTCTTACCAACCCAGGTACAGTTCTCATCAAATCCCTGGAGGGTGCATGGGGGGTACATGGTGGCCCACGGACTATAGTTTTAAGTACGTCAGTATATTTCAGTGTATTTTGGTATATGTCGGAAATATTTCTTTTCCGAAGTCTTAGATGAGGATGGAGATTTCAGAAATCTACCCTTATCATCTCTTGGAGGAGTAGGAACAACCGGCTTGACAACCAGTGTGTCAGAGGCCGCGAGGTTGTTGACCGAAGTAGTCGGAGAGAGTGCCGCCATGTTTGAAAACCAAAGTCTAGGTCATCAAAATCGGGTTCTAGCAAATCATTTCGTTAGTATTTCGCTAAAAAGAACTACTACATCAAAACGTTAATGAGGCTTTATACCGAAAATCATCTGCCCCTGTCTCGTGACCTCAAATGCAAACGCCACCTACTTAAGATTATCGCACTTGCCTGTCAGGAACTAGTAGTATATAGCCACAGAAAATTATCTGCTCCTGACTCGTCACCAGGGGGCATCGGCAACTCAGGCCTAAAATTATCGCCCTTTCGTGTCGGCAAGGAGTAGTATAAAGCCTCATTAAATTCCTCATAATTATGCAATCTGTTGCATATACAGCGGAACCTCCCTATTAAGACCTTCCCTATTAAGACTCCCTCTAAGATGTGACCCAAAAATATTTTGCTGATTTTTCCCCCCTTCATATCTGGACTACTGAGTGTCCACCTCCCTATTAACCCTTTCACCGCCAGCCATTTTTTGGCCAAAAAATACCCTTAAACCTAACTGGGTAGAGAAAAAAAAATCTCTGCAATATTGAGAATTCCTCTGTGACATATGTAACATCAGGCCCATCCCCACCTCCCCAAATCAAGAAAACAGGGTCTCCAGACAACAGGCTCTGACCTGATGCCCTCTAGTGACATGGGTGTAAAACCAATGTGGTGACAAAAGTCGACATTGGCGCTGAAAGGGTTAAACCCTCCCTATTAAGACCTTTCTGGGGGGCTGATTCATGTGTCCATGCACTTAGCGCACGTTAAACTCTGCGGCAATGAAACAATTGTCATATGGTCAAAATTTACAGTTGGTTGCCTTCTCTGCCACCCACCCCCACCCCCTCCCCCATGGCCATCACACTCACAATCTGACATTACTGAATTGTAACATACGCTGGAATCGTCCAATATTATGCATTGCCATTTGTAATCTGTTGTTACAGAAAGTGCATTGACTGACTGAAAGTAAGTCAGATCACATTTCCGACAAAACTGTTAAATGAAACGATTCTTGAAAACATTTTTAATGTATACAATTAAATTTACTTCACAGCTTATAACCAAAAATCCAAATTTATCATTACAAATCCTATTTTATATTTTAAGTAATAATAAAACTCGTAAACCATATCACAAAATAAGTACAGCAAATGTTGCTGGTCTCGTCTGGTCTAAACCGATTTGTGCGCACATTCAATCATGATATCCGAACACAAGGATGGTTTTCCATGAGTTCAAAGTTTACCTTGTGATCAGTTCTCTCTCTTCTTTTTTTCAGACTTTGGGCAGCCCGATATCCCTTAACATTTCAATATTTGATCATTAGCAGGAAGCACACATCGTCACACAACGAAAGTCTGCTTTCAGAAACGATTCGTAACATTCAAAACATAGTTATGCACACAGCAGCTGTGCTGCTTTGCATGCCGAGTGATCAGCGATCAATTTTTGTTTGGATGATATCTTTTAAGAGCTGAAGATAGCGTTGAACGGAAGGGCGGAAAAGAAATCAGTCTCGGGGGGAGCAATTCCGCTCACAGAGAAATCTACAGAGGGGTCATTGAATTCGAGGGGTCTGTTGTTGGGAGTAATCTCACTCACAGAGGGATCTTTGAGTTCGAGGGGTCTGTTGTTGGGAATAATCACGCTCACAGAGGGATCTTTGAGTTCGAGGGGTCTGTTGTTGGGAATAATCACGCTCACAGAGGGATCTTTGAGTTCGAGGGGTCTGTTGTTGGGAGTAATCTCACTCACAGAGGGATCTTTGAGTTTGAGGGGTCTGTTGTTGGGAGTAATCCCGCTCACAGAGGGATCTTTGAGTTCGAGGGGTCTGTTGTTGGGAGTAATCTCACTCACAGAAGAATTTGCAGAGGGATCTTTGAGTTTGAGGGGTCTTTTGTTGGGAGTAATTCTGAATATTTTGCTCACAGAAGAATCTGCGGAGGGATCTTTGTATTTGAGCGGTCTGTTGTTGTGTTTCAGTTTGATATGGGTCCTCAGATTCCCCTTCGTCTTGAAAGTCGACAAACAAAGATGGCAGATGTGCGGTCTCTCATCAGAGTGGCTCATCATATGTTCCCTGAGAGTACACATGTGGGTAAACGCCTTCCCGCATTTTTGGCACACGTGAGGTCTTTCTCCTGTATGGGTCATGCGATGCTGTTTCAGAACGCTGGCCTCGAAAAAGCCTCTCCCACAGACAGGACACACAAAGGGTTTAACACCCATGTGTCTTTTCTTGTGTTTCATCAAATCTCCCTTGTGGTTGAAAGCCGCCCCACAGACGTCGCAGAGATGCTCTCTGACGTCAGCATGAACCGACTGCAGGTGGTACTTCAGTCTGCATTTCTTGTGAAAACCGCTCTCACACTGCGGGCACTTGAAAGGCTTCTCCCCCGTGTGGGTTCTCGTGTGCACCGTCAGGTCGCTGACCTTGGAATACCTCTTGCTGCACACCTCACACGCAAATGGCTTAGGGCCCAGATGCGTCTTCAAGTGCTTCTTGAATTCGAAAATCTTGGTGAAACTCTCGCCGCAGACGTCGCACACCATGGGCTTCCTTCTAAACTTCTTGAACTCGCAGCCGAAAATTTCGTGTCTCTTCACTGTGCCGTACCTAACGAAAGACAGTCCGCAGCTACGGCACTTATGGGGTCTGCTGCTGTCGTTTTCGTCTTTACCACCAGCATCATCGTCATCATCGGCACTCATTTCCGCCGTTTCTCCGTTGCCGTCTCCCTCCCAGTCAAAAGGTTTCGCGTCCCTGTGTATTTTCCTGTGTCGCTTCAGAAGACAAAGCTTGCTGAAACTCTTCCCGCATACATCGCACTCCAGATACTTCACCCGACAACCATACATCTCGTGTCTTGCCACCGTGATAGCTCTGAGGAACGACTGCTTGCAGCCGCCGCACACATGCTGTTCTCTGTCGCTCTTTCCATCTTTATCACCATTTCCATCAGAATCATCCGTTTTCTTCCTTTTAATTTTTCTTTTGCTACGGCCCTGTACTTTCTTGACCGTGCGAGTCTTACTGGTACCAGCACCACGTGCTGGTCTGCCATGCGCGGAGGACCCAGGTAACACCACGCACAGTTTCTCTCCGTGAACAGACGCCAGGTGGAGCTCCAAACTGCTGACCAGCGCGAAGGTAGCAGAGCAACGCCGGCACACGTGACTCGCGCTCACACCCCACGCTGGTTTTAGCATCTGCAAAAATAAAATATTCCAATACTGTCCAAAATCAATTTTTTTTAAAAGCATGGTTTTCCCACTCAAGCACATTTGAACACTTGAGTGGGGCGGTGAGTGGGTGGATGCCTCATGCATCCATATGGGGAGCTGGATGACCCCGCCCCCTCCACGAGTCTCTCCGTGTGGGGATACCGGGGGGCTGTCTTTCATAAAAATTGTTCCCACACATTCTGGAAGTTCTGTGCTTGTAACTCTCTAATTTGCCACTCTCTTTGATTCTGCCTTTTTCCATTGCTTACTGTCATCTACTATCTTTCTGACTTATTGGCCCATTCTCCTGTCTTTCCAAAAACAAAATCTTCCAAATAACTTTTCTCCTTTCAGCTCCTCCGAAATTGGAATGTGTCGGACGTACGAACAGGGGCGACCAGGGAAAACTGAAAAGACACATACATACTTTACCCATTATGGCCTTTTGGCCTGCGAACGCAGAAGAAGAAGAACATTTGCGTGGTGGGCACAACTACCCCAGAATGGGGAGAAAAAAATGAAAGGCTGGGTTCCAGGGGCAGACCCGTTTACCCCCTACGCAAGTCTTGAGTAGTCTCATTAGCTGAAATGAGTAGTTTTGGTGCAAAATGTGTAGTTTTATTCATTAAATCATCAAACAATGTTAACTAAAAATGAGTAGTTAGAGCATTATTTTCAATTTTGAAGAGTAGTAGAGGTCCAAATTGAGTAGAATACTACTCGAAAAGAGAAGAGTAAACAGGTCTGCAGGGGCTGCCCGGGCCCTGGTGGGGTACATGGGGCAGAGCCCTGTTGGGGTGTGCCCTGTCCTGGGCAATAGGGCATTTGCCGCGTGCCGGTGACCTTCAATTTCACGGAGTTGAACTTTTATCGTTAGTGGACATTAGCCTGTAGTAGGGGCCAACAGTAACATGAGAGCTGTACAATCAATGATTTTCTACAGTAATGGAAAATCTTGGTACAGCTTAGTCTCTTGTGGAAGACTATGACTCTCAAACAAGGGGCACCAGCTCTGATGTTGCAGCCAAAGGGATGGGTTGGCCTTTGGGGACCTTCCCCAACACCTGCAGTCCCCCAAATCCCTTTGGCCGAGAGAGTGTGGTTGTACCCAGGGCAAGGCATCTCCACAATAAACAAATTGTAGCCCAGCCCGCCGGAATAGTGCTCTGGCAGTCACGGTCGGAAACGACTGACTGGCAAACGTGCATGAAAATCAAATGGTTCAGCTGAGACCTCCCCCTGTGGGGATACCGGGGGGGTGCTTTTGCACAAATAGTTGCCCCACCTTCTGGAAGTCATGTGCTTGTAACTTCCTATAATTCTGTCACTCTTTGACTTTGCCTTTTCCCTTTGCTTACTGTCATCTGCTATCTTTCTATCTCACTGGTCCATTCTCCTGCCCTTTTTATCTACATATTCTTACAAAGATTTCTTCAGCTGAAGTCGGACATGCTGGGCCTATTTCTTAGGCGCTGCATAACGGCAGCATGATGCATCTACGCTCATATGACAGGAAACTGTCTGAGCAAACTAAGAAGAAGAAGAAGAAACTGAGACCTTACCCATTCCCTACACCGTGACCTAGCTAATACTCACGTGTTTGTGTTTCAAATAACGATTTGTAAGCGGCAACGAAGCGTACATCGACACACAGCCGCGATGACAGCGTATGAAGGCGTCGTCAGTCGTGGACAGCAGCTGTTCCAACTCCTTGTGCAGTTCGTCGCCCCTTGCCCTGCTTGACTCGATGACTTTCCTCATTCTTTCCAGGCCACATCTCGAAACTGGAGTGTCGGAAGTGTAGGGGCAGTGGTACGAAGTCAGTGAAGATGCGTGAAGACGGAAATAGCACGTTTCTTCTTTCATAGCCTGTTAAAGAAACAAAGGACTTGAAACTTGAAATTTTTAACCCTTTCACTGCCAGCCATGTTTGAGCCAAAAATGTCCATTAAACTTACTTGGCTACAGTAAAAACAATCCTCTGCAATATTGTGGGATCTTTCTGTGACACACTTAGAATAGGGTCAAGCCTTACTACCAAAACTTAGGAACACAATATCATTGAATAATAGACCCTGATTTCAAGAGTTATGGTGTAGATGTTAAATCTCTGTTTGTATCTCTCTCTTCCTCTGTCTGTCCCTCTGTCTGGCTCTCTGTGTCTCCGTCTCTGTCTGTCTCTCTTTCTCTCTCGATCTCTTTATCGTTATAAGTGTGGGTGTGAGTGTGATTTGTTAATAGTGTGGCCTGGGCGTCTTTAAGCATCCATCAGTGTGAGTGTTTCAAGTTGGTTGCGAAAGTATACTGTAGATTATGTCATTCATTATTTGTGCGTGATTGAGAAATTGACTGAGGGATCAGGGAAGGGGGGTGTTGGTCAATGTTTGATGTATACTTTTTGTTCATTGTGTTTATTTTAGTGATTTCTGTAAAGCGCTTAGAGCTTAAAGATTAGGCGCTATAAAAGTTGTCTTAATAAATAAATAAATAAACGACAGACAGGCAAACGACAAAGGCAATTATGCACAGACACATACATAGGGTTAGTAGTAAAGGAATAAAGACTCACAAGTACTAATCATTCCCTTTTTTTCCTTTCAGTTCTTGTGATACTAATGAAATAAGATAGATAAATGGTTGATAAATGATAAATGGGTAGATAAATGGTTGTATGCGTGCGCATGATGTGTGTGTGTGTGACCAAGAATTGTATGTGCGCACGGTGTTTAAAATAGTCGCATATTTTATTTTTTGGCTTTTCTACATACTATGTCTCTGTCTTTATTGTGTTGTTTTGTTGATTGTTTTATCGCTGCAAAAAGAATTTCCTGTAAAATGGACAATACAAATATTGATTGATTGATTGAAAACAGCAAACCTACCCCAACTAAATACAACTTTACACTCTTTATGCAAATTAAATTTCACACACACACACACAAAGTTATTGATATGATCTGAGCATAAAACCTACATATCGTTCCTATTTGCAGCTGTATGAAATGAATACATTCCTTACTTTCAGCCCACTTTCCAATGACACGCTGGGCCTATTTCTTAGTTAAGCGCATAACGGAAGCGTGGCGCATCTGCGCTCATAACTGACATGAAACAGTCTCAGCGATTGATGAAGAAGAAAGAAACCCACTACCCAAAATGGCAAACCCTCTTCAATGGAACCTACCTTCTCAACACATCACAACAATTAGCACCAACTCACACCTACACCCAGGCCCCTCTATTTCCGTTCTTGTCAAACTGGGAATGCAAACCACACAGGTGGTGATACACACAGAATGCGATAGCGATACTCACATTCTCATTCCGTTCAGTCCTTTTTGATGAAACATCTGCAACAGACCATTATTAACTATCATTAAGTTAACTCATTCGCATCGCAACAAGTTTGAATTATTAAAAAAACCCTCACAAATCACTCCAGTTATACACACAAACAAAACATACATAAACAAATGGAGAAATGAAAGAAGATTACAGGGAAGTGGTAGATGAGACTTCTTTATATATCTAGACTTTATATAGAAAAACTCTCCACACCGATTGGTTTCCTCACAACAAACCACTACAAAAGCAAAGTCATAAGGCAAAATTGTGGTCTAACTAAGGGAGTGAAGTGAGTTTAGAAGTGACCATGGTATGGTGTGCACACAGATTTACCTCCTTTGAAGCAAATGCATCAAATTGACAGCTATCTATTAATTCCGGACATATATGGCCGGAACGACTTGAATGAGTTAAACTAACATTATCAAAGCAAAGCACACACAAAAAGAAGACAAAACCGATTAAGCTTTTATGTGCACACAGCCATTTTAAATGCCATGTACAGTAGAACCTCCCTTTAATATAAGACCCCCGATTATAAGACTTACTTAAGACCTACTTATCTTAGACTGCCCTTCTTTGTAAGTATTAAAATCACCTCCCTTATACAGCTCCCTCCCATTTAAGACCTCATTTTGGATTATTTGTGAAGGTCTTATAAGGGAGATTTCACTGTATTACCATATTACATATATATACATGCAGATGAAAATGGAAACGCAAATTTAAAAAAACATTTCAGGACCTCAGACCCTTGAGCACATTCTTCAGCATTGCCCAACCTACCATGCTCTACGGAGACCTAGAGAAGACTGTGGGGTTCATCATGGCGGCCAACTTAAAAGTTTGACGCTGCCATTACATCACCCACAGAAGACGAAAAAGAAAACCAGTCAAAATGCTACAGACCTGAATTCTGGCACTCTGGAGTCCATAAGTCATCAGAATCATCCATGTCTGCATTGACGTTGACCTCTGACGTCTCTGCTTCATCAGGGCCATCTGAATCATCGAGCTCTGCGTTGATCTCCGACATCTCTGCTTCATCAGGGGACGCTGAGGTTTTGTCATGGTGTCTGAAATCACAACACACAATGGTTCTAACCAAGCCTTTGGTTTTTTTGACGAGCGAAGTCTCGTCTATGTACTGATGATTGTGTGTGTGTGCGTGTGTGTGTGCGTGGTCATCAACTCATTAAAAACTTTATCATAGCAATTTTCTCAGAAACTACACGTACAACCAAAATTGCACGATGGTAAAAATCACATGTCTGCAGTGAATTATTTTATTTAAAAAGTCACTAGAACAAGTTGGCTGGAAATCAGTTATTATTTTTGCTTTATTTAAATTCCTGAGTACAAAAGGTTATCCTATTTCAATATCTATGTAAGCCTACAACAGCTCACGGTTATGATATCATAAAGAAATTGTCTTCTTTTTTTTTATTATCAAGTTTTGCTCTAGGCCCTAGTGACAAGAATGTGAAGACTAATGAGTAATGTGGCACACATGCATTTATAAGCGAGTCATTGTGGCGCTTCGCTCTTGTTTATTTTTGCTGTTGCTTATTTTTCAGTCAATACAGTAATACACATGATCTTGAATATAACTTACAAGCGATATAATAATATCATAAAAATAATATGCCCAATACTCAAGAACTAACCTTCAATTCAATCAACAGCATGAATAAGACTGAAAATGAAATTGGGGGGCATTTGCAGTATTGCACTGGCAGTTAAGTGTGAGGGAGTCTATTAGAACTTGTAAGGGGGGGGGGGGGGGGGGGGGGGTCTATAACTTAGGGAGGTTCTACTGTAACTGTAAGTATTTGAATACCAATTGTTACCAAACCAGCAGTTTTGCAGGAAATGCAATGCCCTCAATTCATCCAACCAGAACCCACCAACCCCCTACTCCTGCCTGACAAAACATTGCACGGTTGTAGCTAGATGTATTTGTAACAAAATCAATTTCACGCTTTGCCTCACCTCAGATTCATGAAGAAATCTTGTGTTTTGCCTGGCTCCTGATCCTCAGGTGATACAGAACACGGTTCAGGTTCTTCAACTACAGGAGTGTCCTCAGTCCATGCCTCAGTCTTCACTGGCTGAGATAAAGATGTGATATCTGCAGAACGACACATAATGATGCAGGTCTCCAGATTCAGATCAGCTTCTTGCAACAATCGCTTTCTGGTAGAGCTGTCTTTGATGCCTAAGACAATCCTGTCTCTCAAAAGACTGTCTTTCAAGCAGTCGCAGAAATTACAGGTTGAAGCAAGAGTGCACAGAGCAACAATATAGTCATCCATAGTCTCATCCTCCTTTTGATTTCGTGTGTTGAACACATATCTTTCATAAGTTTCGTTGTTCCTTGACTTTTCAAAGAAGTGAATGTCAAATGAGGCAATAATTTTGTTAACAGAGCTATCTGCCGGAAGCTGCATGCTGTTGTACAAGGCCAAACCTTCTTTGCCCAGTGTGTGCAGAAACAAAGCTTTCTTGCATGCCTCATCTTCATCCTTCTGTCTTGTTTTTAAGCAGTAACTGGTCCAGTTTTGCTTGAACAATGTCCAGCCATCTTTGCCCCTTTTCAGATCTAATGCCAGTAATGGTGGTGGAGGATTTGCAACTCTCACACAAACTTGAGGTGTGTTGTGCTGATGAGGAGCACCTATTATTCTCATTCTATTTTTAGGATTTTCACCTTTCAGTTTCATTTTTTAGCAGCAGCACGTTTCTGTTTAACTGTCTAATTTCGTTCTCTTTCTTATAACCAGTAATATAGACTGGTCAGGTCAGACGACTAGGCCTCGCGGCCTCTCAAGCGTTGAAATTTTGCTTAATGCGAATTATTTAAGCATAAAAGTGAAGAATATCAATGTGTTCTCCCAATTTCGGTTTCTGCTTATTAGCAGATAAACAGGAAGTAGTATTAAAAAACAGAGGAAGTTATTCGCACAGTAGCCCGTGGTCAAAACCACAAGTTTGAAATCTTCTTCTTCGCATTCACATCCTCCGTCAGCTTGTTGACGACTATGATGCATGGGGTTTCCGGTATTCTCTATAAACACACTTGTACTGTGGGAAAAGAACAGCTGCCCAGATGATCAGCTCAAGGGGGGGGGGGGGGGAGAGTAGGTAGGGTAGAGGGTGTAAAGAGAGGTCCAGGGGGCCAGCGGGGGTGGGGGGGTGTCGGCAGGGGATCAGGGGCAAGGGGGGTTCAGATCTGGGTTTTGAAGACCTCCACCGAGGCTGATGAAATAAGTATATCATGGGCCCTATAAACAACCCCCCCCCCCCCCTCATTTTTGGGTGTGTTGTTATTGAGAGTGTATCCTGAATCATTACTGCTGACATCAACTAAAACAACACTGGCATACATTGTAATTTTAATTACCGGTAGTACCTTATTTTTCAGACTGGAAGGCGACGATACTTTTTGTCCCAGACTGAGACTGACCCCTGTGCCTTATAATATGACGAGTAATATAGTAAGTAAACTTCCCCGTGGGGATACCGGGGGTCTTTCGTAAAAATAGTTCCCCCACCTTCTGGAAGTTCTGTGCTTCAAACTTCCTCTAATCTGCCACTCTCTTTGACTCTGCCTTTTCTCTTTGCTTTCTGTCATCTACTATCTTTCTGACTTAATGGCCCATTCTCCTGCCTTTTTCCCCCCAAAAAATCCTCCAAATAATTTTTCTCCTATAAGCTCCTCCGAAATCGGAATGTGTCGGCTGTACGCAGCGGGGAGACCAGTGAAAACTGAAAACCGGACACATATGTACCTTACCCATTATGGCCATATGGTCTGGGAACACAGAAGAAGAAAAAGAAGAATAGTAAGAGAACAACAAAAAAATCCAAACAACAACAAAATCCAAATGTGTAAAATTTGGTAGGTGCACTTTATCATCAGATGCGACTTGTAATCTAAAAATTATGGTAAGCAAAAAAGTAAAAAAGTAAAAAAGTAAAACGAGACAAGAGTAAGAGACGAAGAAAGGAGAGAGACAGACAGACAAAAGAACAGACAGAAAGAAATGGCGAGAACCAGAGACAGATGGACACTGGGAAAAGTGAGAAGAATCAGACAGGAGAGACAGGCAGACAGATAGCTGCATATAGACAAGATAGAGACAGAGACATGTGTGGAAAAATGGAGGGGAGAGAGATAGGCACACAGAGACAAGCTCTCACACAGCAGTTGGGTCATATTTTGTTGTTTATCAAGGACACATTTACTTCCATTTTCAATGATCAGTGTACACATAGTGCGCTACTATAATGTACATCAAGTCTGAGAGAGAGAGAGAGAGAGAGAGAGAGAGAGAGAGAGAGGGGGGGGGGGGGGGGGGGGGAGGGGGGGAGAGAGAGGGGGAGGAGAGAGAGAGAGAGAGAGAGATTGAGAGATTTTTTAGTATGAATGCGTGCGAGAGTGTGTCAAAAGGAGAGGGAAAGATTATGCATAAATATATGTGTGTGTATATCAGAGAGAAAGAGAGAGAGGTGATTATGTACGAATGTGTGCGCATGTGTGTGTGTGTGAGAGAGAGAGAGAGAGGGGGGGGGGGGGGAGTGAAAAAGAGGCAGACAGAGAGCAAGCGAGAATATCATTTGTCAGGAAGAAAGAACATTCTTGGCAATACAGGTACAGCATTTCGGCTAAGCTGTAATTTACATACACCCCTATTTAATGTTTTGCACACAAAAATTTCACTGAAAAGCAACAGTCTGCCATTCTTTGGATAGGGTTAAGATCAGCCTGGAGTTATTGTTATGAAACTGAAAGAACCAGGCTTTGAAATTGAGAGTTGTAAACTTGAACGGGGTGTCTAAATTTCAACTTTGCCAACATCTATTAGGCTCTAACGTGCACACAGCAGGCAGTATCTGCATAATCATGTAAGCATGAAGTTTCACTAAAGACGACTAAGACATTATTGTTGTCAGTATGGGGCTTAGTAGGTGGTATGATCTCCACCGAAGTGACTCAGCAGCAGAGCAGTTATCTCCTCGGTTGGTTGCCACCTGACAGCATAACATAGATTTGCTCCCGTTGGGCTGCTGGTTTCAGATTCTGCGACCGGGAAACAAACCGGGGTGTGGCTATGTGTTGGGACTCGGAATGATTGGCGTGGGAGCAACGCCAATGTACGGCCCAGAAGATGGGACAGCAAAAAAACACCGTTTCACTAAAGAGCGCACTCCAGGGAAGGGGATAACTCTTCCGACACTATTGGCGAATATATTCACCCAAGACATCACTCTTACACTCCCACCACCAAATGTAAAAACATTCACTGCTAAGCACCCTGCCCTGTGTTTGTCTGTTTTTAGAGCTTTTGTCACCATTTCTGCCCGTTAAAACAGTACATGCGCATTCGAAAAAATAGTTACTTCCCTCTTGTCGGTTGAAACGCAACGGACAACCAAGAACGTCAAAGCATACATGGCACTAGAAGAGGTAAAGATGTTGTATGCATACAAAGATGCTAGAGACAACAAAGAATTTGACAAGTTCATTCTGTAGCATTAGGTATTAGGTACTTCATAGTCACAGAGGCGTCTCTGTGAAAATCGGGTTGCTCCCACCTGGAGAGCGCGTCGCAGCCAGAGGCGCCCCACCTTCTTTTTTTTATTCTTTTTTTTACATGCGATTTTTTGTGTGACTGATGAGGAAAGCAGAGGGAGTGGGTAAATGTTGACCAAATGACAACTTTTTCGTTGCCTGTGGGATTAACGTGTGCTAAGTGCATGGGCACACGGGATCTCGGTTTATCATCTCATCAGAAAGACTCCACGTTCAGACCGTAAGGCCTAGTGTAAAGTGAGAGGAAAAATCCCCTGTACTCAGGTTCGAACTCAGGTTTACTTGACACGAAACGAACGCGCTACCACTGTGCCACTCTACACTACATGAACGTTAGGTTAAATAAAAACAAAACATTTGTATAAGAATGGATGCAAGAGTAACTAAAAGTCACTAAATTACAGTGACTAAAGCAAGAAAATAAGAAACAGAAATAATCAATCAATTAAATCAGTGAATAAATCAATCAATGCTTATACTCCATGTGCGTTAAAAAAAAGAAGCAAGTTTAGTTTGCCATCAAAGATCATGATGAAATAGACAACACATAAAAATGCACAATCTTTATCACAAAGTATATAAACAGCCTCTATGTCTTTTATCATTAAAAGACATTGAACAAAAAATTATAATTATTTACTAAGAACTTTTTTGACAGATTAAAAAAAAAACCTTAATGTGGAGGTTCCACTGCAAAAACAACATTCGTTCATCATATTCACATACACATACAAAATTAAACGAGAGGCAAAGGCCATCAAAGCTTCCTATTTACCATGCACAGACAGGCAAACAGACACACACACATCTGCTGTAGGCTTAATTAATTAATTTCACTTTTTTTTTCTTTTCTTTTTTTTGTTGGTCTAATATCACAGATAACTTAATGATATCTTAACAGACGTAAAACTAAAGAACGAACGAACACACACACATATGCACATACACAAACTATGGTGGGAGGGGGGGGGGGGGGGTGTATGTTTGTACAATCAAAAAAATCTTGTCTAAATGTCATATAGGTGCTATACAATTTAGCATTATTAATAAATGTTATTATTATTATTGTTAATTAGGTATCCTACACAATAAAAACTTGTAAACAGGAAAGCATCCACAGTGTGAACAATTTATCCCATATTTAAAAAAGAGATATGAAATTGAGAAATGTAATTTTGGTTTTGAAATGTCACAAGAAGTTTTTTTCACACGATGGCATCCATATTTATCTCTTTTGCGTTAATTGGAATGTACGACTATACTTTTTGGTTGAAAGTGATGTAAAGTTTGAATTGTTGTTGATATGGCCACAGGCATAAGAATGTGTGTGTGTGCATGTATGTGTGTATACATGTTTATATGTGTGTGAGTGCGTGCGTGTGTGTGTGTGTGTGTGTTTGAGAGTTGCATTTATAAGATAAGTGTTGAAAAAGGTTAATGTGTGTGTGTGTGTGTGTGTATGTGTGTGTGTGTGTGTGTGTGTGTGTGTGTGTGTGTGTGTGTGTGTGTGTGTGTGTGTGTGTGTGTGTGTGCGAGCGTTAATGTTTTGTTACGTGTTGCGACTATTTGATTTGTAAAATGCAAAAAAAGGAATATAAAAAAATAAAACTTGTAAACAATGTCCCCAAAATAGAGCAAATGCTGCAAATCTCGTCCGATCTAAACCACTTTGTACCTACATTCAAATCTGAATACAAGGATGCTTTTCCATGAATTTAATTTAGACAGAGGAATTATTTTTCTATCATTAGTATTATTCAATCAAATTATTCACCTTTTAAATTATTCACCATTCAATTATTCTTTTTTTTCTGACTTAGGGTAGAAGGATTTTTCATAGCAGGAACCACACCACACCAAAAACTGGGAGTTTGCTTCCAGAAATAAATCTAAAAATTGAAAATATAGTTATGCACACAGCAGCTGTGCTGCTCTGCATGTTGAGCAACAGGTAAGTGTTTTTCTTTACTTCCGTTGGTTGGTATTCTTAAGAGAGAAAGTCTATGGGGTTATGAAGGAGGACGGGGAAAAAGTTACGCTCAGGAGGTGGTATTCCGCTCACACTGGCGAAATCTACAGGGGACTCTTTGAGTTTCAATGATCTGTTGTTATGCTTCAGTTTGATATGCGTCCTCAAATGCGATTTCAGCTTGAAAGCCGAAGTGCAAAGATGGCAGGTGTGCGGCCTCTCGTCAGAGTGGCTCGTCATATGTCCTTTGAGAGTTTCGTACTGGGCAAACGCTTTTCCGCATTGCATACACATGTGAGGTCTTTCGCCTGTATGGGTCATGCGATGCTTTTTCAGCATAGAGGAATCGTAGAAGGCTTTCCCGCAGTCTGTACATACAAAAGGTCTAATACCCATGTGTCTTTTCCTGTGTTTTGTTAAATCTGTCTTGGTGGCGAAACCCTTTCCACACATGTCGCAGAGATGTGGTTTGATGTTGGTGTGATGTGACTGTACGTGGTTGGTCAGGTTAGTTTTTTGGTAGTAAGCGCGCTCACACTGCGTACACTTGTAAGGTCTCTCTCCCGTGTGAGTTCTCATGTGCGCGTTCAGGCAGCTCACGGTGGGGTATCTCTTGCTGCACACCTCACACACAAATGGCTTAGGGCCCAGATGCATCTTCCTGTGCCGCTTGAATGCAAAAACCTTGGTGAAACTCTCGTTGCAAATGTCGCACACCAGAGACTTTTGGGGCTTCTTCTGAAAGTCACAGCCAAGCACTTTGTGTTTAATCACTGTGCCTAACCTAATGAAAGAGTTTCCACAGCTATGGCACTTATGGGGTCTACTGCTGTCGTTTCCACCTTTATCACCAGCATCGTCATTCATTTCTGTTGCCTCTCTGTTGCAATTTTCCTCCCAGTCAAAAGGTTTAGCATCTCTGTGGATCTTCCTGTGCTTCGTCAAAGCGTAAAGGTTGGTAAAACTCTTATTGCAAACATCACATTCTAGATAGTTCACCCGACAACCGTACAGTTTGTGTTTCTCAACCGTGCTGGCCCAAGCGTAAGAATTATTGCAGCCATGGCACACATGCTCCTCTCTTCTGATCTTTCCACCTTTATAACCCTTGTCGTGACCGGTAGTTTTCTTTCTTGTAATGTTTCTTTTGCGACGGTCAGATGTAGAGGACCCAGGTAACATGACGTGCAGTTTTTCTCCATGAACTGACGCCAGGTGGAGTTCCAAACTGCTGACCAGCACAAAGGCAGCAGAACAACGCTGACACACATGGCTTGTGTTCAGAGACGGCAGTGACCCAGACATGTTGTCAGACATGGGCTGTGCTGTGCTGTAGACAGCTGAGGGCTGATCTGGTGAGCCTTCCTCCATGGAACATGCCGGTTCCTGCTTCTGTGGAATCAATCATTTCAAAAGTGTCTTAAAATCATTTCACAAAACCGATTTCTTCTTCTTCTTCGATCGCTCAGACAGCTTCCTGTCAATTATGAGCGCAGATGCCTCGTGCTGCCATTATGAGCCTAACTAAGAAATAGTTAGGCCCAGCAAGTCCGACTTCGGCTGGAGGAAATGATTTTGAAAGTGTTACATGAAAAAAGGCAGGAGAATGGACCGCTAAGGCAGAAAGATAGTAGATGACAGCAAGCAAAGGGAAAAGGCAGAGTCAAAGAGTCACAGAGTAGAGGAAGTTACAAGCACAGAACTTCCAGAAGGTGGGGGAAATATTTATACAAAAGACTCCCAGTATCCCCACAAGGGGAAACCGGTTTCAACATTGACACATATTAATAAACATCCCATGCTTGTGGTTGAGAACTGAGGAATGTGAGGGCCAGAGGTGGAGATATTAGTGCAGCGTTAACACCTGGGGTTCGCATTCCCCAGTTCCAGACCTGCTTACCCCCTACACAAGTCTTGAGTAGTCTGGATAGCTGAAATGAGTAGTTTGATTGCATTATGTATTGTGTTCTTGGGTGGGGTGAGTGGTGGTGATGGTAATGGTGTGTGTGCGTGTGTGTACGCGCGTGCCTGCGTGTATGTGTGGGTGGGGGGTGTATGTGTATGCCTATTTGCATGTGTGTGAGCGATTATTTGTTTTTGCTGTTGAATTTCTTGTTTTTAATTTATTTTTTTGTTAAGTGCATAGAGCTCCACATTTGGTGGAGGAATGCGCTATATAAATGATTCACTATTATTATTATTAAATGAGTAGCTTTGGTGCAAAATGTGTAGTTTTAATCATTAAACCATCAAACAATTTTCACTGAAAATGAGTAGTAATCAAGAATTAAAGAGCATCATTTTCAGTTTTGAAGAGATCCAAATTGAGTAGAATACTACTTGAAAAGAGAAGAATAAACAGGTCTGCAGTTCTCAAAGTGAAACCCTGTGACTATTCACTTGTGGAATAACCAAAGGAAAAGGGTATTCCAGAACAATCTGCAGCCAATGGAAGTGCTCAAAGACAACATTAAAAGGGAAATCAGGTGGATCCCAGGAGACATTCTGAACAGAACAGCGCACAATTTGAACGTTCAAGCTGCTGCGGTCATTCAGTGAGTGAGTGCCTTCATTGAATTATTTTAATTTAAAAACAACATGTGCAACGCCGAGCGGCTGCAAAGTCCCCTCGCAGCATCGCCGAGCTACTCCGAAATCGGAATGTGTCGGCTGTACACATACATAAAAACGCATCAAAACAGCACGTAACTACATAAAAACGCATGAAAACAGCACGTAACTGAATATTTTTTTATATATAGCCTTGGAGTTCGCACCCGTGATTTGAGCATGCGCGATCATGCGCACACGCGCGCCCAGAAAAATTCATGACAACATTCATCAAGAAATGTTGTGAAAAAAACTGCATTAAAATACATGCAAAACTTCGCGAGATATTAGCGATTATGTGTTTCGGGGTTTGAACCCCGTAACTGGTGCGACCTTGACCTTAATGTAAAACTAAATACATCAGTGGATAGCTTGCATCTTGGCAAACTAGTATACCAAATTTGATGATAGACTGAATAGTTTTTGAGAAAAACGGACGAATAGCCAGACAGACGGAGGCACGCCGGACGGACACCGGACAAAAACAATAGCTCCCCGAACCTTCGGCTCGGGGACTAAAAAAACCTGAAACAGACTGCAACATCACTGGAACATACAACAAACAAACAACTACACGACAAGTGTAAAGTGACGTTATTTTATTTACAAGAGACAAAGCAAAACTACTGGATATTTCGGCGAACGCGCCTTTATCAACACAAACAAACAATTAAACAGCAAACAGCAAATATAGCAAAAGGAGCAAAAAGCAGGCAACAAAAGGAGCAAAAAACCAACAAGATCAAAATAAAAAACAATACTTCCCCTCTACAGTCCAATGCGTAAATGGGAATTGGGAGTGTAAATGGTAAAAGGTGGTGTGCAGACGCACACATGCACACTCAACATGTAAATCATTTACGCATTGGACTGTAGAGGGGAAGTATTATTTTTTATTTTGATCTTGTTGTTTTTTTGCTCCTTTTGTTGCCTGCTTTTTGCTCCTTTTGCTGTTTAATTGTTTGTCTGTGTTGATAAAGGCGCATTCGCCGAAATATCCAGTAGTTTTGTTTTGTCTCTTGTGAATAAAATAACGTCACTTTACACTTGTCGTGTAGTTGTTTGTTTGTTGTATGTTCCAGTGACATTGCAGTCTGTTTCAATTTTTTTTAGTTATAATGACCAAAGAAAAATGCGTAAAGGGCCACTCTGTAACTTTTCATCCGAATTAACAAAAGTGTATTTCAAAAAAGCTTTGAAGCATTATAGTAGGACCATCTTAAAAACAGAACGGCAAATTTGGCTTTTCCGGGAATCGGGTGTAAATGGTAAAAGGTGGTGTGCAGACGCACACATGCACACTCAACATGTAAATCTCATGAGGAAGCATATATTCTCCCCCCCAAAATGCAATGAATGTGAAAAACGAAATGATTCAGAGTGAAGCCTTACCCCTTTAGACGGCGATTGCTTTGCCAGAGTCGCGTTTCTTTTCTTCAAATGACGACTGATGTGGGCCGTTGAAGTGTACGTTGACACGCAGTTGCGATGACAGTGAACGAAGGCGTTCTCATCAGAAGTAAACAGCAGCTGTTCCAGTTCCTTATACAGTTCGTCCCTCCTCGACCTGCTCGATTCGATAATTTTCTTGATTCTGTCCCGGCAGCATTTAACAATTCGAGCGTTGGGATAATTGGGGCAGCGGTGCGAAGATGGACGAAGATGGAAATAGCAGGTCTCATCTACCGCCTGGTAAAGAAACACACACACAAAGAGATTGTGAGAGGGTGTCATCTTGCAATTACAAGCTATACAGGTACATGCACATACACATGCACATATGCATGTACACACGTGCGCCTTGCATGCAGACATATACACAGAGCCACTGATATAGGAGCACACACACATACACACACAAAAACTCTTGGTACGGTGTCCGGACTTTTCCCACCGGACTTTTCCCACCCGGACTTTTCCCACCTATGACTATTCCCACCCGGACTTTTCCCACCTAGGACTTTTCCCACCCGGACTTTTCACACCCAATTGAACAAACTTCTGTTTATTGCATTTCATTTCCGACTATGACTGCCAGATACAAACAGTGTTTGTGTGCTTACTTTTTGCTATCATAATAGTAGGATGACAATGGATATATATAAGATAATATATAAGATAATCAGAGACAATTTTCTCTTCCTTTCTATGACCCCCTCTCTCTCGGAAGAAAGAGAGACAGAAAGGGAGAGAGAGAGTGTGAGAGAGAGAGAAAGAGAGAGAGAGAGAGAGAGAGAGAGAGAGAGAGAGAGAGAGAGAGAGAGAGAGAGAGAGAGAGAGAGAGAGAAATAAAGAAAGAAAGAGACAGAGAGGTGATTACGGAGTGCAATTTACATGATTAGTACTTGCAAAGAATGATATGTATGCTTATTACTCTTTACTTTTATTTTCTTCTTTTACTGTTTCCTTTGAAGGACAATACACCATTTGATTGCTTCATTAATTGATTGCTAGATTGATTTAGAGAGAGAGAAAGAGAGAGGGATAAAGAAAGAGAGGGGGAGATACGGAGTGAAAGAAAGAAAGAAACAATGTGTGTGTGTGTGTGTGTGTGTGTGTGTGTGTGTGTGTGTGTGAAAAGTGCGGGTGTGAAAAGTCCGGGTGGGAATAGTCCTAGGTGGGAAAAGTGCGGGTGTAAAAAGTCCGGGTGGGAATAGTCCTAGGTGGGAAAAGTCCGGGTGGGAAAAGTCCAGTAATCCTTGGTACATTCCTTTCTTTCTTTCACCCCCCAAAGCCACTTCATTAACATAGCAAACTTACCCAGTAACATTCAAACTTTCTGCCAGTTTCACACACACACACACACGCCCACACACACAAACATATGCCCTTGTACTTCAGCTCTTCATTTCTTGCAAAGCTAGAGTCTTTTTTTCCTTCTGCTTTCCCAGCCCACATGGCCATAATGGGTGAGGTACGTATGTGTCCGTTTTTCAGGTTTGACTGGTCTCCCCGCTGCATTCAGCCGATACATTTTTATTTTTTCGGGGGAGCTCAAACAAGATGTTTTAAAGATTTTTTTTTTTTTTTAAAGAAGTCAGGAGAATGGGCCCATAAGTCAGAAAAATAGTACCATGTTTTTGGACTATAAGGTGAACCTTATAAAATACACCCCAAATTTAACACAACATTCAGATTTTGTTATTCTATTTTCTTACTATTATTAGTCATATACCGTAATTTACGGCCCATAAGGCGACACAGCGCATAAGGGGCGCACCCCCTGCTTTTTATAAAAAATCGTAATTTGAACACATATAGGGCGCATACACCCGATAAGGTGCAAAGAAACCAAAGAAATCAAAAAAAGGAAGAACGAAACGATCAGCGAAAGTAACATCATTACAGGGCCAGTGACGGAAGTGGAAGCCTAACTATATAACTATATTTTAATGCAATGTGAGTGAATAGAGTATAGAAAGGGCGCATGCGCCGGATTGGGCGCAGGGGCAAAGTTCAGTAAAAAAAAGAAAGAAAAAAGTTGCGCCTAATAGGCCTTAAATTACAATAATTGAGTAGATGACAGTTCGAAAGGGAAATACAGAGTGGGAGAACTATTTATACTGAGAGATCCCCCCGGTATCCCCACAAGGGAAAATTGGAGTGAAAAACACACACAGGAGGTGATACTCACATTATAACGAGTCCTGTTCAATGAAACATCTGCAAAAGACACAATTCAAAGTTTGCTTACAACATCAAATATATATACATCTGGAACTTACTGTCCTGCCATACATTTACAGTTAAAGTAACAACATATGTGTAACAAAATAAAAATCTGATAAAATGCTAAGACTGTAGCAAATTAAAATAAATGTGACTCAAAATAAAACTAATGATTTATTCCTGATTGCAAATTTATCAGTTTTAAAGATAGCCTTTTCACTTCAAGGAAGCATTCTTGTTCCCACAAAGTAAAACGTTGCTGACTTTTAAAAAAAACTTGTTAATTCTGCCTTTTTCTTAAAAACTTATTGATTCTGCCATTTTCTTAATGGCATTCACACACAACAAAACTTGTTGAGCAGGGGGTGGGAATCACTTTGTTACATCACCTTCTAAAGAAAATTCCATCAAAACACTCCAAACCTGCACTTTCACAAACAACGAAACATTTGTCGGGTGTCAGGTTTGGGGGGGGGGGGGGGGGGGGGGGGGGGGGGTGTGGCAGGTGGCAGGCACACTGTTTTCATCAAAACTACTAACGTTTTGCACCAAATGATGTCACTACTTACAAAACTTGCAATGACCTTTCCCTGAAGTCTCTCATCCTGGGAATTTGTGTCTGAATCAGGGCTCCCAGGGACCCCCATTTGGGGGTCTATGAAGCACTAAAATTCTAAAGGACCCTCTAAAAGAATGTGCAGGGGGTCCCAGGGATGCACTAGAAAAATTCTTTTTAGCATTCGCAATGCCACTGGGACCCTCTATCCCTCCTCTAGGACCCTCTATACTGTAAGTGAAGGAGTCCCTGGGACCCCTTGTTTTGCGGGATGATTGGGAGCCCTGTGAATATTTTTTGAATTTAATCCTATAAACTCCCAAAACCAGAAGCCACAAGTTGTGGCACACCAGAAACCGGTAGCCTGAAGTTTTGGCAAAAGTGCTCAAAAAACCAGAAGCCCTAAGTTTCGTTAAGTCTAAAATAAAAAACGGATTTCTGGTTTATGCAGGAAAATTAGCCCCCACCCCCCACCCCCCTGTATCTCTGTATTAGTGTATGTGTTATGCCTCAAATCCCTACACGACTTTTCCTCTTAAAGCTGCACACGCAATTTTCAACATTAATAAACGGCCAAGTCTGCTGAAGGTAGTCAACAATGAACATGCCACTGACCTAAACTCCAGCTACGTGGAGTCCATGGAATGTCCGAGTCCTCAGAGTTCTCATCCTTCTCTGGTGTTAAGTTGACCTCTGACTCCTCTGCTTTATCAGTGGCATCGGAATCATCCAGCTCTGTGTTGAAGTTGGCCTCTGAGTCTGACATCTCCGCTTCATCATCATGGTATGCCAGAGTTTGGTCACGGTGTCTGAAATCACACAATACACATACAAATCTTTCTAACAAAGTTACCCCCTCTTGTCCGATGAGATGCAATGGACAACACAGAACGTGAAAAACATACATGGCGCTAGAAGAATTAAAGTTATACAACATCCGGGCTCCCAGGGACCCTCATTTGGGGGTCTATGAAGTGCTAAAATTTTAAAGGACCCTCTAAAAGAATGTGCAGGGGGTCCCAGGGATGCACTAGAAATTTTTTTTTAGCATTCACAATGCCACTGGGACCCTCTATCCTGCCTCTAGCACCCTCTATACTGTAAGTGGAGGAGTCCCTTAGGACCCCTTGTTTTGCGGGACGATTGGGAGCCCTGAACATTATGTTTATTTATATATCCAATACCCTAGAGCCAACCAGTTCAATTCTTAACCCCTTCACTGCCTGACTCATTCTACTACTGGGTGTGTGATGTCATTGGTAATGTCATAATAACTTATGTCATAGTCCTGGAAATGGAATGCTGGTCTTTGGCTTAGACAAACTCAGAAAAGATACCATCTCGGATCTCTAGACCATTAATTTTTTTGGAAATTGAGTCTAGCAGGTCTCTTTTAAATTTTATACAAGAAAATCGATAATTTCTCAAATTTTCTGTGGCAGTGAAGGGGTTAACTCTGTGTTCTCTCTAATTTAAAAAAAGAGCTAGGCTCAAAGCTTAGCTCCATCTCCCTCCTCCTCCCCATCATTATAGTGACTACTGTGACGTAAGTGTCCCGCGCGACCCCTCTTTCTTATCTACACCCCCCCCCCCTCTCCTTTTCATTTCTCTGTCCGGCCGCCACGTTAATTGCCACCCACCATCTAAAGAACGCCGATTAAGGCAATTATCTCTTTGAACCCCGATCTACTTACCCATCACAAGAAAGTGACAACCACGGTCGGGCCCCTTTGAACCCTTCCTTTCCGAGCACGAGAAGGATTTTGAATGTCGGCACGTGATAAGGATGTAACTGGCGCGTGATTATTCGGTACTAGTATGCATAAAATTATAGCATCATCTTGTGACGTGTCAACTGCTATAAACCAATGACAGGCTTTCATTGTTTGAAAGTGAAGGCTATAATTGGAGTGGTGAGAAAAAGTTTTCACACAAGACGCTGAAACGTAGCTAGAGCAACACTCACAACCAGTCATACTAAGCCCACTAGTAAGTATTATTGATGGCAGATGATTGAGACTTGTTTGTTTGATCATATTTTTGATCTAGATCCTATGTTCAATGATGAATAAGGAGTAGATAGATATGTTATTGAAAAGAAGTGGTAAACATTGTTCTATTTATGCACACTGATTATTTGTGTGTGTGTGTGTTTTTTGACTTGAACACTTTTGGTACCAGAACCGGAGTTTATGCCTACTAACCCTTTTGTCTATTTTTAGTAGGAAACCTATGGGCCGCAATCTTGCACTTTATGATACCATTCCTTTCCAGGTGTTGGATGGAGAGTGATGTTGTCTTGATCACCTTTTATGTTTTACTGATCTCAGTTTGTTAACTGAAATTCAGTTTATTTATTAACTAGTGGCAGTAGTGCTATTGTACAAGGGAAGCCTTCAAGCCGGTTGGGATTCACTAATTCCCTGCCGACTGAAGCCCCTTGTCTCTAAGCCATAGAGACCTACATCCACCTTCTCCTGTGATTATCAGCAGGGCATCGTGGGCCGGACGATTATCCCGGACTCACAAGCACCAAGACGGGACCGCCGCCAAGACGCCCCGCACCCAGAATCCGCGAGGAGACCACGCTTGAACCGTGCCATCCCGCGAAGCCGTAACCGGAACGACTGGGAGCTACTCTCATCTGACGAGCAAGCCCAGCCACCCCAGCACTCGCCGATCACTACGGAGGAACTCAACCACAGCTAAGTCCCCCGGACTGCGCCAATCATTTGAACTTTCCTCCGGACACTGAAGATAATTAGTGACCCTTCCCGCTTGGGGCTAACCTTCTAGAAAGACAAAAGTCTTGTAAATCCTTTCGGATTCCATTGTTTTTTTTATCCATATTTTGTTTTGGCGCCATTGAGCTGCTTTATTATTATTGTTGCATAATCTTATGCAGATTTTGGGAGTAAATAAAATACAAGTGTCAAATAATCCTGAACCCTTTGGTCAGACTGATGAGAGTGGGAGTCTTGTAATTTCATGTAAAACCCTACTTCTCTCTGTCTGCCATTTAGAGCAATTCAACCACTTGTATTTCTTACAATCCATACGAGCCAGAACCCGGGCACAAATATAAATTTATTAGATGAAAAGGGGCCGGGAAAGTTGCTCATCTCCCATACCCTCGAGAAGTGGGTTAAAGGCAAATTTTCTACTTGAAAATTTAACACACTAAAAGTCTCCCCTAGGGACTTAGCCTTTTAACCCATTACCTCGTCACAACTACCAATTCCCAGGTTAGTTTCTGCTTTCTTATTTACTACACTGGTCATAGTCTCACCCTTCTTCTTCTTCTTCTTCTTCTTCAAGTTCTGCTTTCCCAGGCCATAAGGTGGAAGGAAGGAGGCAGTGTGAAGGTGGAAGGCACAATGAAGGTGGAAGGAAGGAGGCAGTGTGAAGGTGGAAGGCACAATGAAGGTGGAAGGAAGGAGGCAGTGTGAAGGTGGAAGGAAGGAGGCAGTGTGAAGGTGGAAGGCACACTGAAGGTGGAAGGAAGGAGGCAGTGTGAAGGTGGAAGGCACAATGAAGGTGGAAGGAAGGAGGCAGTGTGAAGGTGGAAGGAAGGAGGCAGTGTGAAGGTGGAAGGCACAATGAAGGTGGAAGGAAGGAGGCAGTGTGAAGGTGGAAGGCACACTGAAGGTGGAAGGAAGGAGGCAGTGTGAAGGTGGAAGGCACAATGAACGTGGAAGGAAGGAGGCAGTGTGAAGGTGGAAGGCACAATGAAGGTGGAAGGAAGGAGGCAGTGTGAAGGTGGAAGGAAGGAGGCAGTGTGAAGGTGGAAGGCACACTGAAGGTGGAAGGAAGGAGGCAGTGTGAAGGTGGAAGGCACAATGAAGGTGGAAGGAAGGAGGCAGTGTGAAGGTGGAAGGCACACTGAAGGTGGAAGGAAGGAGGCAGTGTGAAGGTGGAAGGCACAATGAAGGTGGAAGGAAGGAGGCAGTGTGAAGGTGGAAGGCACAATGAAGGTGGAAGGAAGGAGGCAGTGTGAAGGTGGAAGGAAGGAGGCAGTGTGAAGGTGGAAGGCACACTGAAGGCAGAAGGAAGGAGGCAGAGTGGTTAACTATATAATAATAATAAGGCGTTCCCCTGCCAATTTCAATGTGTGAATGACCTGGGTTTGAATCCTAGCCTCACTTTTTCTTTCTAGTTCGATCGGAAAAACGAACTGAACGCTTAGTCCTTTGGATGGGGACTTGAATTATTAAGTTATTCTGACCTGTGCACATAAATATTCCACGAGAGTTTAAAGTCGCTGCCTGGAATGACCAAATTGATAGCTAGGTTTCCCAAGTCAAGCCCCCACCCCCACCCCACCCCCCTCTGGATACCCCCATCCACCTATCCACCCAGCAAAACATTGCACATGAAACATTCATTATTACAAAGCGGCTAGCATTTGAAACAAAATCAATTTCACATTTTGCCTTACCTCAGATTCATAGAGAAATCCTGCTTCTTGCCTGGCCTCTGATCCCCAGATGATACAGAACCAGCTTGAACTGCAGTAGTGTCCTCAGTCCATGTCACAGTTTTCACTGGCTGAGATGGTGAAGTAGCTTTACCAGCACGACAAAGAGATATTTTTCGCTTCTTGTTTGGCCTCTGATCCCCAGATGATACAGAACCAGCTTGAAATACAGTAGTGTCCTCAGTCCATGTTACGGTTTTCACTGGCTGAGATGGAGAAGCAGCTTCAGCAGAACGACACATAGTGATGCAGGTCTCCAGATTCAGATCAGCTTCTTTCAACAGTCGCTTTCTCGTAGAGCTGTCTTTGATGCCTAAAACAATCCTGTCTCTCAACAGACTGTCTTTCAGGCAATCACAGAAATTACAGGTTGCAGCAAGAGTGCACAGAGAAACAATATACTCATCCACATTCTCATCCTCCTTTTGATTTCGTGTGTTGAACACATATCTTTCATAAGTTTCATTGCTCTTTGACTTTCCGAAGTGAATGTCAAATGCGGTGATAATTTTGTCAACAGATTGACCTTCTGGAAGCTGCATACTGTTGTATAATGCCAATCCTTCTTGACCCAATGTGTGGAAAAATAAAGCTCTCTTGCACGTCTCTTTTTCATCATTCAGCCTTGTTTCAAGACAGTGAGTGTTCCACTTTTGTTTAAATAATGTCCATCCATCTTTGCCCTTTTTCACATCTAACGGTTGTGGTGGTTTTGCAAGACTCACGCAAACTTGAGGAAATGAATTGTGCTGACGAAATACGTCTGCCATTTTGATTTTCAAATTGTTTCTTTGGTCAGTTTGGTGGTTAATGCATCATGACTTATGAGCGAAGTCCAATCAAGCAATCATGTAATTTATAGTTTCAAACAGTTAAGTGTGCACGAGAGAAACATGAGTTGAAGAGAATTTTTTTTAGAAACACAGGTCTGTCGCTGTATAGACCTGTGCATGTCTGGATCTGAATCTGGCTACAACAACATGAACTTTCAAGCATTACAGTTATAGCGCCAATTTACCCAAAAGGAGCATACACACAATGACACATGCACGTGTTCGCAGACACACATGCACATGCAGACACACACACACACACACACAGAGAAAGACAAAGTCATATTAGAGACAGAGAGAGTGAGTGAGTCACTAGTGAGAGACAGACAGAGAGAGAGACAGAAAAAAGAGAGAGAGAACAAGAAACAAGAACAATGTTTTAGAGAGAGAGAGAGAGAGAGAGAGAGAGAGAGAGAGAGAGAGAGAGAGAGGAGAGAGAGAGAGAGAGAGAGAGAGAGAGAGAGAATTTATACGGCACTAAATCTTGATATAAATCAAATTGAAGTGCACACACACACATTAAACATTCATAACTTATTCAAACAAAGACGCTGTACAAATATGAACAAGAAAATAACACACATACACATACATTTGAGAAATAGACATAAAGGCAATAGGAGGGAAAGAGAGAATACAGGTGGGTTTTAAAATTTATTTAAGGTTTGATTTGAAAGCAGAGAGGGTTGGTCGCTGAAGGATGGAGAGGGGAAGTTTGTTCTGAGGAGGTTGGTACTGAAACAGCAATAGAGTGCCGACCAACAGTTGAAAGCTTATACCAAGGGATATAATATGATATAGGAACATGGATCCCCGGTTCTGTGGCAAAATAATCTAAGTGTTGATTGTGGCCAGGCATAGCAAAGACTGTATAGGGGAAGATAAGCATCCGTCTCTTTTCCCTATATGAGTAGTGAGGACAGAAACACTGGTTATGTCCCTTTTAAACAGGACAAATTTTACACGTCGATAGGCCAGTTGAATTCTCCGTTCAAATTCCAGTCTGAGTTTTTGGATAGCCTCCACTGTGAATGTGTACTATCGTCACTAACGATAACTCTATCAGCCCGGTTCGTCGAGCTCTTAAGTAGTCCATCTTATTTTCTTACTCTTTTAGAATATCTTTGGGCATAGCCAAGAAGAACTCAAGAAGATCTGGAGACAGAAGGTCGGAAACTGAACATACACACAGAGATTGAGAGAGCTAAGACTACTAGTACTACCACTAATACTACTGCTACTAGTAGCAATGTTCCTTTTGGGTCGTTTTGGGATCTTTTGGGTTAATCTACGCTCCCATTACATTAGTAGATTTACATGTTCAATGTTTCTTACTTCTGTTTCAGTCTCTCACTCTAGTCTGTTCTCATTCTCTTCCTTTTTACAAGTACTCTGGACTATTCTATACCATCCATCAGAACATCTAAACAGCAAAATTACAGATTCCCGTTTTCACCTCGAGTGAATTGTTAGAGCCTAAATCAGTAAATCTAAATTAGTAAATGGCTTTGTTTTCCAAATGTCGGCTTCTTCTCGCAGATAAACAGGAAGTAGAAACTAGAATAGAGGGAGAGAGGAAGTTATTCGGTATCCCTGAAAACCGGAACTCCCAAAAACTCCCCGGAAATTCACGGAAATCCCCGAGTCAAAGGGTCAATATTTTTATTTAGTTTTTGTCAAACTTTAAACAAACTATATAATTGGAAAGAGCATGACACGACCTTTAAAATGATACCGATTTTGTCTAAATTGGTCAACAAATAAGTAAGTTACGACTTCTTGAAATTAGTCTTTTTTACATGGGCTATATAAGAAAAAGTTGATCAAGATTTGGATGAATCTGAACTTCAACCAGCCTTAACTTGCTTATTTTGCTTATTGACTGTCTTAAGACAATGAGTCTTACCAGTACTATTAGACTTGGTACGTTGTTATACAACTCTAGTCCCCCCGTGGGGATACCGGGGGGGTCTTTCGTACTAGCTAGTTCCCCCACCTTTTGGAAGTTATGTGCATGTAACTTCCTCTAATCTGTCACTTTCTTTGACTCCGCCTTTTCCCTTTGCTTACTGTCGTCTATCTTTCTATCTTACTGGTCCACTCTCCTGCCGTTTTTTCTATAGGGGAAGACGGGGTAAAAAGCGCATGGGCGGGTAAGAAGCCCACCCCAAATTATCTCATGAAATGAAGCAAATTTCAGTCTCATTTTGCCTATGAGACGAGCGTTAATGTCTAGCATTCGTCTCAGGGGCAAATTTGACTGACATTTTCTTTATTTCATGAGATAACTGGGGTGGGCTTCTTACCCGCCCATGCGCTTTTTACCCCGTCTTCCCCTACATTCTTACAAAGATTGTGGGAAAAAAGAATAAAATCTCATTAAAAAAGAAAAAACATAAAAGGAACTAAAAAATTGGAATGTAATATATTTAAAACAATAATTTATTACTTTTCTTTACAGTAAACACACACACACGCGCGCGCACGCACACGCACACGCACACACACACACACACATCATCGTCATCTATTTCCAAACAGAGAATAGATCAACAAAATACTTCGTGTCGTAATAGTTTTGGGGAGTTACGGGGAGTTTTGGGGAGTTCCGGTATTCAGGGGTACCCAAGTTATTCGCAAGTATCCAATGATCCATGCCGCAAGTTTGAAATATTATTATGCCAAAAGCAAAACTCTGTAGTAAAATAACTACAGAAGTGTGACACGTTGAAGTTTTCCTTTCACAAGTACCTTTTTTTCTTTTACCCACGATTTTTACATTGATTTCCGAAAGGTACTGCAGTCCATTTTTCTTTTTTCAGGTAGTATGTAAAATTTAATGCCACAAAAGGACCTCAAAAGTTGGCGGACCACAAGCTGTGCGACAACCACCGTGTTTATTATTTTTGTTTTACATTTTTTTTGGGTACATATTTTGATCTGAAAGTTGTTAAAGAAATGTATGAATGACTCTAGTATGTGATCGTGTAAGTTGAACTGTAAATGTATGCGCTAGGAATAGAAATGGGTTGCAGTAATGATGACGCGTCTACATACTTGGACTAGTTTGAACCACTTGAATAGACTAGATCTAGATCTATCCCAACAACAAAAACGACCGCCGCACAAAAGAGGGAGAAGGGGGGGGGGGGGGGTTGCTGCACGAATGAGGCGTAGAAAATACAAACTGCCCATGCCCAGCATATCGTTCTAGGAAACGCACAGTCACTGAGAAATAAGACAGATGAACTCCAAATTGTTCATTGTGATCTTTCACAGTCAGCAACTGGTAAAAAAAACACCCAGGGGGGAGGGGTACCTGGGTGTGTTTGTCAACGAACGCTGGTGTACCAATATCAGTACAACGGAAAAGCACTGCTGTCAGAACATAGAACTGCTATCTGTGGCACTGAGACCTTATTTTATCTTCCGCGTGAGTTCCAGAGAGTGTTCGTTACCATTGTGTACATTCATCAGAAGGCTGACGTGAAGATTGCCACAGAGAAGATCCGTCAGGTGGTGCAGCAGCAAGAACGAGACTGCCCTGACTCCATCAGACTGGTTTTGGGCGATTTTAACAAGTGTCGCCTCAACAAAGTGCTGCCCAGCTATAAACAGTACGTGACGTGCAAGAATAGCACACTAGATCTATGCTATGGAAACGTTCCCAGAACCTGCAGGAGTGTGCCCCTCCCTTCACTTGGTCGGTCCATCCACAATGTGGTCAACCTTCAGCCCACCTACAAGACGGTGCTGAAATCTAACAAACCATGTGTCCAAGATGTCATGAAATGGACCCCAGATGCCTCGGCCACGCTCAGCGCCTGCTTTGACTGCACCGGCTGGGACCTGTTCTTCGACTCCAGTGAGTCCCATGAGGAGGCCGTTGATGTGGTGACAGCTTATGTCAACTTTTGCAGGGACATGCTGGTGCCTACAAAAAAGGTGAAAGTTTATGCAAACAGCAAACCCTGGGTCTCCAAGGACATCAGAGGCCTTGTGGAAGACAGGCAGAGACTGTTCTACGAAGGTGACGAACAGGGAACCAAAAACAAACAGAAGGAGCTGAAAGACAAGATCGCTGAGAGTCGTCAGCGCTACAAGGAGAAGGTGGAGGACTCCTTCAGCTCAGGCAACTCCAGGCGGCTGTGGCAGGGCGTGCGCACCATGACTGGCATCAGACCATCCAAGAAAGCCATCAGCACCCAGGACAGCCAGGCCCTGGCCAACCAGCTCAACACCTTTTATGCCAGGTTTGATCAGCAGGACTTCCGCACTGAGCAGACGAAGGTGTTGGGAGAAGTGGCAGAGAAAGACAGCTTGCCATTACTTTTGGACGAATCTGAGGTCAGGAGCTGCTTCAAGCATCTGAACACACGCAGTGTTCCTGACTCTGACTCCATCACCGGCGCCATTCTCAAGTGGTGTGGAGACTCTCTGGCGCCTGTCTTCACGCGGCTCTTCCAGTGGTCCATGGACTCTGGTCAGGTGCCTCCTCTCTGGAAGATGGCCACAGTTGTCCCTGTCCCCAAGAAGTCAACGCCTGCAGCGTTAAATGACTACAGGCCTGTGGCGCTCACGTCAGTGCCATTCAAGTGCCTAGAGAGACTGGTCCTGCAGCGTCTTATCGCAGAGACGAAAGAGCACCAAGACCCCTATCAGTTTGCCTACTCGGCAAACAGCAGCTGCGAAGACGCAGTCAACCTTCTCCTCCACCAGACATATGAGCACTTAGAGAGACCCAAGTCATACGTTCGGTTGCTGTTCCTGGACTTCGGCATTTAACACCATCCAGACGCACCTCATGATGTCCAAGCTGCTGAGGATGGAGGTCAACCCGCTGATCATCCAATGGGTATTCAGCTTCATCACTGACAGACGGCAGAGGGTACGCATCGCCCGTCCCACCGACGTCTGTTTGGATCAGACGATCACCAACACGGGTGCTCCTCAGGGGTGCGTCATTTCGCCTGCCCTATTTACTTTATACACGGCTGACTGCAGGTGTGGGGAGCCCAGAGTCCTACAGATCAAATTCTCCGACAACACCTCCATTGCCGGCATGGTGACGCAGGGGGACGAGACAGCCTACAGATCTGCTGTTGCTGACATGGCTGCCTGGTGCCAGGAGAACCATCTGCTTCTCAACGTCGGCAAGACAGAGGAAGTCATTATTGACTTCCGGAAGAACACTCCTGCTCCTCTTCCTGTGCAGATCAATGGCGACCAGGTTGAGAGTGTCCAGGAATATAAATACCTGAGCACGTCTCTCGACTCCAAGCTGGACTGGTCCAGGAACGCCGCTGCCATCCTTAAAAAGGGGCAACAACGCCTCTACTTCCTTCGGAAATTGAGGTCATTCAACGTCAAGCCCACCATCTTGATGATGTTTTACCAGGCCATGGTGGAGAGCGTCCTGACCTACAACACCCTTTGCTTCTTTGGCAACCTGCGTGCGGCAGACGCCTCCAAACTGCACAAGCTGACCAGAACACCAGAAATACAGAGAATGGAGGGGGAAAGGGTGTGGTGGGGGAGACAGATAGGAATTGGAGGGGGAAAAGGGAGGAGGGAGGGGATATGGACGAGAAGAGAGGGCGAAAGGGAGGTGTGAGGAGAGAGGGTTAGGGGTAAGGAGGGGGAAGGGGGGAAGGTAATCAGGGTGAGGGGGCAGTTAATATTTCTCTGTAAGACTTCATTTCAATTGTTAGTTAGGGATGTCATTCTTTCATTCATTATTTCATGCGCGTATGCGTATGTGTGGGTGTGAGTGTATGGATGTGGGTGTGTTTCTGTGTTATCTTGTTCAACATTATAAGTCATTATTATCATTTTTGCTATTATGATTGATGCTATTATTCAGATGTCATTATTATCAGAAGTAGGCCTATTGTCCTCATTGATGGTTCTACTGATGTGTTGTTATATCATCATCATAATCATCATTATTATCGTCATCATCATCATCGTCATCGTCACAATCATCATCATCATTTCTGTTTTTCTTATTATTACTAATATTAGTATTGGTAGTGGTATTGGTGGTTCCCATTTTACTTATGCATTATTTATCATAATCTTCATTATTATCACTGTTGTTGTAGTGATTGTCCACTTAACTCTTTTAATGCACACGTTTATCCACTTGCACACATACACACATATGCATGCGCTTGCGCACACACCATATATTTGCACACAGCATGTACACACACACACACACACACCACACTCTCTCCTCTCTCCCACACATACACCAGCTTCACACAGTATGAATGTGTCAGTACATCAAACACTATGTCACACAGAAACCCAGACATTTTTGTATCAAATAACAACACTTAAGGCTCTTGGAAATGTCCATCTTAGTCAGCCACACAGACATAGGATGAAAGAGAGCGGGAAAAAGCCTACCTAAAAATAATTTAAAAAAATTAAAAGGCGGGGGGAGAGGTAGGAAAAAGGGGGGAAAACGGAGGGGAGGGGGGAAAAAACAAAAAAAGAAAAGGAACAAGTGGTGGTGGGTTGCATGATGAGTGAGCAAGATAGCGGAGAGCGGATGAATGATTGGGTGCAGGTGGTGTGTGAGTTACATATTTGTTATACAATGTAAATTTATGTTTCATACTTTTATTTAATGTTTTTATTTTACACGGTGGAAGACAAGTTTCCATGTGCGTTGTACAATGCCAATGGACAATAAAGAAACTTATGACTTATTGACTTATGACTTATTCTGGCACCTCAAAAAAAGAAAGAAAATACACTCTGAATAACACTGTTTTTTCTTTGCTTCTTCCCATACAGACCTCCAGGAACAAGAAACCCTGAAAGTATCTGCAGAAAACACTATCACCACGTAACAAAACAATGTCAAACGGAATCCTTGGAAAGATCCTAAATTTCGCCGACTTTGGCTCAAAGTTTAAAGACCGAGTGGACAGTGCTGTATGGATGTACAGACTTCACAACATCACCACTGGCTCTTCAGATAGCGATGGCAGCACTGGGCAGCGTTCATACTGGAGTTTCTACAGGTGAGTAGGTACAGACTACAATGGAACATCCCTTATAAGTACATTCAAAAATCATCCAAGATGAGCACTGGGCAGCGTTCATACTGGAGTTTCTACAGGTGAGTAGGTACAGACTACAGTGGAACATCCCTTATAAGACCTTCAAAAATCATCCAAAATGAGCACTGGGCAGCGTTCATACTGGAGTTTCTAACAGGTGAGTAGTGTACAGACTACAGTGGAACATCCCTTATAAGACCTTCAAAAATCATCCAAAATGAGCACTGGGCAGCGTTCATACTGGAGTTTCTACAGGTGAGTAGGCAGACTACAGTGGAACATCCCTTATAAGACCTTCAAAAATCATCCTAAATGAGCACTGGGCAGCGTTCATACTGGAGTTTCTACAGGTAAGTAGGTACAGACTACAGTGGAACATCCCTTATAAGACCTTCAAAAATCATCCAAGATGAGCACTGGGCAGCGTTCATACTGGAGTTTCTACAGGTGAGTAGGCAGACTACAGTGGAACATCCCTTATAAGACCTTTCAAAAATCATCCCCTTAAATGAGGCACTGGGCAGCGTTCATACTGGAGTTTCTACAGGTGAGTAGGTACAGACTACAGTGGAACATCCTTTATAAGACCTTCAAAAATCATCCAAGATGAGCACTGTGCAGCGTTCATACTGGAGTTTCTACAGGTGAGTAGGTACAGACTACAATGGAACATCCCTTATAAGACCTTCAAAATAAGCACTGGGCACAGCGTTCATACTGGAGTTTCTACAGGCGAGTAGGTACAGGACTACAATGGAACATCCCTTATAAGACCTTCAAAATAAGCACTGGGCAAGCGTTCATACTGGAGTTTCTACAGGTGAGTAGGTACAGACGTGACAATGGAACATCCCTTATAAGACCTTCAAAATAAGCCACTGGGCAGCGTTCATACTGGAGTTTCTACAGGTAAGTTGGTACAGACTACAGTAGAACATCGGCGCTTATATAGACCTTCAAAAATCATCCAAGATGAGCACTGGGCAGCGTTCATACTGGAGTTTCTACAGGTAAGTAGGTACAGAGACTACAGTGGAACATCCCTTATAAGACCTTCAAAAATCATGGCCAAAGAGATGATGTCTTTTAATATTGGAGGGGTCTTATAATGGAGGTATTTTAATACTTACAAAGAAGGGAAATGTCTCAGAGAAGTAGGTCTTATGTGGGAGGGAGTCTTATAATGGGAAGTCTTATAAGGGAGGCTCCAC
The DNA here is from genome assembly GCA_017654935.2 of Phymorhynchus buccinoides. Classification (NCBI taxonomy): domain Eukaryota; kingdom Metazoa; phylum Mollusca; class Gastropoda; order Neogastropoda; family Raphitomidae; genus Phymorhynchus; species Phymorhynchus buccinoides. The sequence goes on along the minus strand of CM065709.1, from coordinate 22,414,924 downwards.
TGTAGTAGGGACCATGGTTTTTATTAGCCTAGGCCTTGCATCCTAGAGAGCATTTTATTTATGTTGGGTTCTGAGACAAAAATAATGAATAGTTGATAATTAAAAACATCACAATGCTACGCACTAACAGTTAACACAACTGACAACGAGATCGAGATGAAAATATAAACAAAGTAAAAAAGCTGCATTTTCATCCTAAAAAGGACTTTTTCAAAGGTAAGGGATGAAAATGAAGCGACTTGTTTGTAATTAATCTGTGAATGAATTACAACAAGAATTAATGCAATCAAATTGTCTGTGAGAATCAAAACCCAGAAAGAATTCTCTAAATTTTGGCATTTCATTTTTATCCAAAAGATTCTTGAAAGAACTAGAATTTTGTGTACATGTAATAGTTTTAGTAAGGAGACCATTTCCAGTGTGAAGCAACTTGGTTCTAAAGAGAAACAATATTCCTTCATGTTTTGTTAATTGTTGAATTGTGATGTAAACAAATAAAAAGTGAATAAAAATAAATGTGGTGTCAATGCCATTGAATATTTTTAATATGATTATGATAAACTTACAGGATTGTGGACTGTTTTCCCAGCACTGCGCCCACTTTGCTGACCACTGTCCGGGTATTTGATGACTTACATGTGGAGATTTTCTATGAAAATGTTGGTAGTATAAGCGGCTAGTCTGGTACTTTAGTGCACACCCCCCCGGATACAGTGTACCTTCCTTATGAAGACGCTCGCGGCTCTATAAGACTCCCTCCATCATAGGAGGAGAACCTGTACTTCTCTGAGACATTGCCTTCTTTGTAAGTATTAAATTACCTCCCTTATAAGACCCCTCCTTTTTAAGACCTCATTTTGGATGATTTTTTAGGTCTTATAAGGGAGGTTCCACTGTATTGCGTTTTTGTTTGAATGCGTTTTGAATGTTAACGTGTGTGTGCGCTTCAATTTGATATTTATCAAGATTTAGCGCCGTATAAAATACTGTATGTTGTTGGTTTGTGCGTGCGTGTGTTATCAGGGGGTCAGCCCCCCCCCCCGCTAGTGTCCTTATGTAAAAAAAAACACGCTTTGCTTAAGGGAAGCAAAAAATCGCGTCAAAGAACGAAATGATAAATCTAAGCTAAAAACAATGAAGACAAGACCAGCAACACAAAACTTGCATTTTTATTCACTAACCAATCATCTCCGGCGCTCCACGGCGATACAGTGATTTTCCCGCCACACTGCACTGCGCCTACGTCACAGCAATTCTGGACGGAATCCGGATAACTAATGAAAGAGAAAACAGTAGCACTTTTCTAGAGTCTGTTCCAATGTTTGGTGTAGCAGAACCAATATACGTGTAGGGACCGTAGTACTTCTAAAGTCTGATTCACCATCTATACTCAGATGTGATTTTGAGCGGACGTCATTTTTGCGTACGGGTTACGCGTAAACGCCGTAAACTGCGATGGTCAGCGATTTTTTAAACGCGGTCAAATAGCAAGAAACATGACGTCTAGCGCCGACCCCTGGGGTAGGTGGGTGTGAATGTGTTTTGTCAATAGTATGCATTTTTTTTCATGTACTATGTCTCTACTGAGTATAAATGACGGTGCTTTGTACAAGTTGTCTATGAATACAAGATTCAAGAGGATCATGCTATGATGCAAACCATCTATGCCCCAAAATTCAATATCCATTTTCTTTCTTATTTTTAATTTTTTTACAGGCCGTCTGCCAGACAGCATAGTCAAAACTGCTATTGGACAGAAAAAAGAAATGGACAGAAGCTTCTCCTGTCCTGACACTGTGGCGGCAGTGGCAGTTTGATGAGCTACTGTCACAATTCTATGCCAACGAACAAGGACGTCTCGCCACTGACGCCAGAAACAACAGGTATACATATCAATGATGCCAAAGGTGTGCTTTAG
>CM065709.1:22347901-22412506 GCA_017654935.2 Phymorhynchus buccinoides | reverse complement strand
GAACCGTAACTCATCTCCACACATAACATAACTATTAACAATACTAATACAGTATAAACGTATTTCTTGTCTTGGTATCCATGCATACACACACTCACACTTACCCACACATCTGTATTCCATCCACACCCACATATGCACTCACACCCACCTACGCGCACGCACACCTATGCACACATGCGCGCGCACACACACACATGTGCACGCTTAACCCGTTGACTGCGTAGGACGAATCCACTCGTCCTAGAGCGGGCGTTTCCGGCTTGACTGACAATGCTGACGACGAGTCCGTTCGTCCTCGTCACATGCGTTTATATTGGCAAGGTTAAAGGGCCAGCATCGCGGTGTTGGAGAAAACAAATTGTACAGCTGAAAAGTAGAGTTGTTTCCCTTTCGTTTGATACCTATTATGGGATACCTTGCCGCAAATTTGCGTGAGTGCACGACCTGTTTTCATCAAGTTTTAGCAAAGTAGACTTCACTGAGTTTGACAAAGTAGGATGGCATCGAAAAAGTGGTATAATGCTAATGAAGTTTTGACAATTCTGCAAGATATCGACTCTGATGACGAAGATTTCGATTCAGATAACATTGAGCATGAATCGAGTGATGATGGTGATGATTTTGATAGTGCTGATAGCCCAGCACGGGGGGATTGACTTCCATCCTAGTAGGCTCAGCAGTCAAGGAGTTAAAACATACAAAACTCAATTTCTTTGATTCGCACCTGTAGATAACTGGACAGCTTGAACTCGCTGTCACATTGCGGGCACTTGTGAAGCGTGCCCGTAGCGGCGTGGGTTCTCTTGTGCTGGGCCAGGTTATCCACCCGGGAAAAACTCTTACCGCAAACCTCACACACACATGGCTTACAACCGCCGCCGTGCGTCCCCTTGTGCGTCTTGAGATTCCCGGCCAGGGAAAAACGTTTGTCGCACACATCACACACAAATGGTTTGTGACCACTATGTCTCAGCTTGTGGGTCTTCAAGTGGGAACCCCGCGCGAAGCTCTTACTGCACACTTCGCACACGTACGGCCTTTCGTCGGAAGGGATTGGCAGGTAGGAAAGGGTGAGCGACTCGGCGGCGGGGATGTCAGACGTGGACTGCGCCTTGCCTGGGATGGGTTCCAGTTTCTGATATAAAAAAACCAAACCAATCAAACATCAGGCATGGTCATGAAGGAAAAGTATTTTTCTCTGAAAATATTTGGGGGTGTCAGGAGACATTGCTTCATTATGAATTAGGTATTTCATAGTCACAGAGGCGTCTCTGTGAAATTCGGGTTGCTCACACCACATTTTTTTTTTTTTTTGCATGCAATTTTTGTGTGTGACTGATGAGGAAGGAAGGGGGGGGTGTGTAAATTTTGACCAAATGACAACTTTTTTCATTGCCACTGGGATTAACCCTTTCACCGCCAATGTCGCACTTTTGCACCATAGTGGTTTAGCACCCATGTTACTAAAAGGCATCAAATCAGGACCTGTTATCCAAAGACCCTATTTTCTTAATGTTGGGAGGTAAGGATAGGCCTAATGTTATACATGTTACAGAGGAATTCGCAATATTGCAGAAATAATTTTTTGTCTACCCAGTTAAGTTTGATGGTATTTTGTGGCTGAAAAATGGCTGGCGGCGAAAGGGTTAACGTGTGCTAAGTGCAATGGGACCTCGGTTTATCGTCTCATCCAAAAGACCGCTATGTCTTTAGTGGTTCAGACTGTAAGGCCTAGTGCATAGTGAGAGGAAAAATCCCCTGTACCCAGGTTCGAACTCGGGTTTACTTGACACGAGGCGAACGCAATACCTCATGGTGGTCTCAGTGGGTAAAGAGCCCTTTATACTGACCAGGGGGCAGTTTCTTTTGAGGACAAATGCATAAAACTTAAAAACTGTCAGAGAGAGAAAAAAAAGGCTTATCTTCAAGTTTTAAAACCCCATCTGACATATTGTTTTTCTACCTTCACTTTTCTCTGAATTCAAAGAATTCTCTGAAGATTACCATGCCTGAACATTATTAAAAAAAAATCTAAAACTTCTTCACAAAACGCAGCTCCTCATACACTATAATTTTCTTCTTTTTTTTGACCTAGACTGATTGAATCCAATTGAATGTCAAATAAGTTTATACAGACAAACCCCTATTTTACGACCCTCTGTTAAGCGACCACCTCTCATTTGAGACTGGATTTGTTGGCACGGATGCATTTTACTATGTAAACGACCTCTCTAAAACGCGACTTACGACCGCCATTTTGTTGGTTTTTACGACCGTTGTTGTCGTCTGCATAGACTTCGAGCAAAGGGAAACAACCACGGTCAAGGGCCTGAAAGCGGAGTCGCTTCCCTTGTTGTAGAAAAGATGGCGGAAAGCGTAGGAAAAGCACGAAAACCACTGACTTTGAAAAAGAAAACCACTGACTTTGGACGAGAGTGGAGGTGATTAACAGAAGTCGGCGAAGTGAAACTGTAATACATCGATTGCACAATCCTATGGAGTTGGAAAGACACAAATCCAGTTTTAATATGTCATTGTATGTGTGCATGAAGAAGAAGAGTATAAACTGTGCTGAACTTTTTCTTTCTACGGCTGCCAGTGAAAACCTCCGTCATACGACCCCTCCAATTTACGACCGATTTTTCCGGACATTTTGGAATGTCTTAAATTAGAGGTTTGTCTGTGATGTTGTACTGACATAAGAAGGCCTACATCAGCAGATGCCGCTGCAGTGCGTAAGGCGCATCCCTCCATTTTTACCCCTTCGACCCCCACCCCACCCAATTGTGTTTAGATCTAGTTACAGATGAGGCAACTGCATTAAAATGGGGTTTTAAAGACCCACCACGTCACGTGTCAAAATCACGGTTTTCACGTGTTTTCCCTCTTATAGCTGGTAAGAAATCTTAAGAACTCTTCCTAATATAAGAGGGAATATGACACGTGACGTGGGGGGTCTTTAAGCTCTACAACAATGCTTTTTACATCCAATGAAGGGTTATGGCGTGTTTGGACGGAATCTCGGACTATAATAGGGATTTTAACGCGAGTATTCGTCGCATCGGCGACTTGTGACCACTTTCGATGTCTGACTCACAGTAGACTGTACTGAACACAGCAATCGTTGCCTCTCTTATTCACGATTTTGTTCACTAATAGGGCGCCCTTGTTTATTAGGCGCATAGGTCGAAATTGGAGAAAAAATATCGCCTTATAACCCGAAAATTTCGGTACTTGCCACAACAAGATTAGTGACTATTATATTATATAATATAAATGACCATATTTTTCGGACTATAAGGCGCTCATCCCAAACTTTACCCAAATTTCAGATTTTGTTACTATATTTTCTTACTATTTTATCAGTCGCATTATAAGGCGCAGAGGTCCGAGTCTTGGGAAAAAAAAGTATCGCCTTATAGTCCGAAAAATATGGTAGTAATTACACACCACAACAAATTTAGTGACTGCGTCAGCTGAACCACCTCTCTGGTCTACCTCCTTAGTGGGCAGTCTCCCATGTGGCAAGGTCATCTGTAATGATAGTTAAAAACCTAGGTAATTTCATAGCCGTGCAGGGCTCCCAATCGTCCCGCAAAACAAGGGGTCCTAGGGACTCCTTCACTTACATCATAGAGGGTCCTAGAGGCATAGTGAATGCTAAAAATAATTTTTCTAGTGCATCCCTTTTAGAGGGGCCTGTAGAATTTTAGTGCTTCATAGACCCCCAAATGGGGGTCCCTGGGAGCCCCTCAGCCCCTGATACCTCTTTCATAGCTGCCAACCTTGGAGAAATGAAATTCCTGACAAAAAGTACAGGGATCCGGGGGACTTCAGCGTCCCACCGGTACGATCCAGGAGCCACGCCCATGGTGGGGTGGGGGTGTGAGGGCAACGTCCCTGAAGCTGAAGGTTTTCTATGAAATGAAGCAGCAAGAATTGACTCTTCATAATGTTTTTCTAAACTAGACTTTGAGAAATAAAGGTATCAAATTTGAATCAATATCTTGTACATAAAAAAAAAAGGTATCAAATTTGAATCAATATCTTGTACATAAAAAAAGGTATCAAATTTGAATCAATATCTTGTACATAAAAAAAGGTATCAAATTTGAATCAATATCTTGTACATAAAAAAAAGGTATCAAATTTGAATCAATATCTTGTACATAAAAAAAGGTATCAAATTTGAATCAATATCTTGTACATAAAAAAAGGTATCAAATTTGAATCAATATCTTGTACATAAAAAAAGGTATCAAATTTGAATCAATATCTTGTACATTAAAAAAAGGTATCAAATTTGAATCAATATCTTGTTCATAAAAAAAAGGTATCAAATTTGAATCAATATCTTGTACATAATTTTTTTTAATCAAATTTGAATCAATATCTTGTACATAAAAAAAAGGTATCAAATTTGAATCAATATCTTGTACCTAAAAAAAAGTCTATAAAAAGAGTTCTGAATAATCCTACTTTTAAAGTTCAACTGGCTGCGTGTTCAACAACTTAAAACTAAGAAAATGCATTTTTTAAAATCCCTTCAGTACCCCCATCTTTCCTTGGAAATGTCAAATTCAGGAAAATCAGATAGTCTCCTGGATTTTCCTGACAGACTTCAGAAATCTGGACATTCCTAAAAAATTCCTGACAGTTGGCAGCTATGCTCTTTCTATTACATTCCCACACAAATTACAATGTTCACAATGTCATAATCTTAAACATAACCTTAACACATATCAATACATTAAAAAGAAGAAAATAAAATAAAATTGAAATGATAAAGAAAAGAAAAGCAACAAAAAACACCTGCCATGACCATAAGGATATGGTTAGATTCAGCAATAGCAATGTAAATTGTAATAAATACTATAAAAAAACACTATTAAAAACTCACTGAAACAGACTGCAATGTCACTGGAACATACAACAAACAAACAACTACACGACAAGTGTAAAGTGACGTTATTTTATTCACAAGAGACAAAACAAAACTACTGGATATTTCGGCGAATGCGCCTTTATCAACACAGACAAACAATTAAACAGCTCCTTTTGCTATATTTGCTGTTTAATTGTTTGTGTTGATAAAGCCACGTTCGCCGAAATATTCAGTGGTTCAGTAGTTTTGTTTTGTCTCTTGTGAATAAAATAACGTCACTTTACACTTGTCGTGTAGTTGTTTGTTTGTTGCATGTAATAAATATTGCAAAGCTGAGGTTTAAACCAGGTAGGCCTAATTTGGACATCACATTCATTAAATTTAATGATTTACACATACTTCTCTGTCCCTACTCTCAGTCCACTCAGGGAACGGCAGAGGCTCTCCATGAACTGACGCCAGGTGGAGTTCCAAACTGCTGACCAGCACAAAGGCAGCAGAACAATGCTGACACACACGACCTCTTTTCAGAGACAGCAGTGACCCAGAAGCGTTGTCAGACATGGGCTGTACTGTGCTGTAGACAGCTGAGGGCTGATCTGGTGAGTCTTCCTCTGTGGACCATGCCGGTTCCAGCTTCTGTGAAAACAGAAAGCATAATTTCTACCGGCAACATTTAGGGCACCTGCACCACGAAAGGAACATTAAGTGTCAAACTGACCATTCTGAGAGAACTGTACATTATTGTTTTTATAACTTCTGACAATTCTCTTTCTACTGATACAAGAACCATTCTTGTATTTTTTTCCGTTCCAGAGTTATGAGCACTTAAAGTTAGTAGGGTAAGTACTTATTGACTGGGTTTCTGTGCAGAACTTCCTCGTACATCTGTACACAGCCTTAATGTAGAACATTGTCACAAAAACATCACACATGCTCACACATACTGATACAAACACCCACATTGATATGAACACACATTTTGATTTGCTTTCAATCTCTCTCTCTCTCTCTCTCTCTCTCTCTCTCTCTCTCTCTCTGGGTGGAAAAAAGCATGTAACTTGCTTATCTCATGTTCCCTGGTTAAATAAAATTTCGTTTTCCTCTCTCTCTCTCTCTCTCTCTCTCTCTCTCTCTCTCTCTCTCTCTCTCTCTTGTGTGTGTGTGTACATGCATACACACACACACACACACACACACACAAACACACAGAGAGATAAACAGAGACGGAGAGAGATAAAGGCAAACAGAGACAAAGATTCAATGACAGAAACAAAGAGATAAAGTGAAACGAGAGAAAGGGAGAGAAGTGAGGGGTGTACATCATAATGTGTATCTTCTTCTTCTTCTTCGATCGCTCAGACAGTTTCCTGCCAATTATGAGCGCAGATGCGTCATGCTGCCGTTATGCGCCTAACTATTTCTTAGTTAGGCCCAGCAAGTCCGACTTCGCCTGGAAGAAATGTTTTTGAAAAGTGTTTCTTGAAAAAAGGCAGGAGAATGGACTGGTAAGGCAGAAAGATAGTAGATGACAGTAAGCAAAGGGAAAAGGTATAATGTGTATGATTATCCCCTCCCCCATCATCATATAGTTAAAAGCCAAGTGTCCGTGTGTCTGTCTGTCTGTCTGAAACACAAAACCGACCTTATAACTCCGCCGTTTTTCGACTGAATCGCTTCAAATTTGCTGTGAGCCCTAACGGGGCGAGGGCAACGGCAACCGAGGCGGCCGTATCATTTGCGCAGTTTCGCAAATGCGCGAAACGCGCATCCCCCGGCCTCTCGGCGCCCATATCTCCAGTGTTTCTGGGCCGATTGCCTTCGAATTTGGCAGTAGATGACCGGGGACGGTGACTATCAGTGTGCCAAACCGGAAGCGAATCGGTTCAGAAACGCGCGCGCTATACGCCGCTTCACCTTTTCACAAATAACTCCGCCGTTTTTTAACCGAATCGCTTCAAATTTGCTGTCAGGCTTGCTATGGCCAGGGCAAAGCCTGGCAGAAGACAATCGGGAGAGCGCATCGCTCTCAGAGCAGCACCAACGGGAAACGGGTCTTATAACTCTGCCATTTCTTAACCGAATCGCTTCAAATTTGCTGTACTCAGCGTTACCAGTACTTGGCGTTACCGTTACTAGGCGTTACCGGTACTCGGCGTTGTGCTAGTCCTAGTTATTCTCTAGAGGCATTTTTTCCAATAATCCACAGTGTAATAAAGCCTTTTAACCACTTGACTGCCAGAGAAAATTAAAGAAAAATCATGTACACATCATGCCATGAAAAAGACAACTGATAGAGCCAATCTGGCAAAATGGTCTGGGGATATAACTCTCTTGACTGTGTTAGAGCACAAAACAGCATATTAGTTATTCCTCTTCATCTGATGATGTCATCAGTGATGCCATCAAGTCAGTATGTGACACGTTATATGGCAGTCAAGGGGTTAAAAACTGCACTGCTCTCACTTAAGACTCTCTAATGCTTCAACGCTTCCTTTCGCTGTTAAATCAGTTCCTGCTCCTAACTCACTGGAAAGACTTGATATAAAGGTTTAAAAGAAAAGTCCAAAGAATTGCGGTCTACCTAAAATACGAAAACGAGCGAAAACGGGCGAAAACGAGCAAAAACGGGCGAAAACATAAGAGACTGAATCTGATTCAAAGGGATTACGCTGATGGGTCATTACGTCAATTTTAACACCATGGGCAGCATCTAAGGAACCTTTCTGCCAAGTTTCATTAAGATTTAATAGTATGGTGAGAAGTGAAAAAAAGTTCAGTCGGCGGAAGTAATGGCTAGCAGAAGCTGGTTTATTAAAAAAAATGCAGATCGGAAATTACATCTAAATATGGATCAACAGTCGATTAAATATAAAATCTATGCAAAATTTGGTAGGGTTTAGACAAATTTAACATTTTTTGTTCTTGTTTAAGATCAAAAATGCACTTTCGCTTCTGTTTTCGCCCGTTTTCCCTCGTTTTCGCCCGTTTTTGTATATTAGGCACACCCAAGAATTGTACTGACCACCACAACACCACTGTCCATCCAAGGTTTATAGTCTCCATCCATGACCTCTTCCTTAACTCCATCCATTGTCTGCAGTTCAGCTTCCTTTTAATGTTTTAGTACACATCTGTAAGAGACTAAGACAATTAGCGAAGAAATGAGAATAAAAAATGTAAGCTACAACAAAAGAAATAATTGCTCAACAAACAACAGTGATGTAGATTTTTTTTTTTTAAACACAAAACAAAACAAAGAACTCACTGCCACCTAACTTTAAAAGAGCATAATCTACTAAGCAATTAAAAAATCTGGACAGAAATCCTGGACAGTAACAAATGTTTTAGTCAAATATTACTTTTATTTTGACGATCGATTTGAAATCATGTTTTTACTGCATGCAATAAGCAGACGTATATAAGCCAAGAAAAAACAATTATAATAATAATAATAGTGAATCATTTATATAGCGTACTCCTCCACCAAATGTGGAGCTCTATGCGCTTAACAACAACAAAAATGAAAAAGCAACAAATTCAACAACAAAACAAATAATCACATGTAAATATGCATACACATACACCCCCCACCCGTGACCCACCCACCCACACATACATGCAGGCATGCACGTATGCACACATACACACACACACGCACGCACACACGCATGCACGCACACAGACAGACACACACACATCATTACCATCACCACCTGACTCATCCCACCCAAGAACACAATACATAAGTCATAATACAATCAGTTGAATAAAGCATCAACACACTCTCTCTCTCTCTCTCTCACTCTCTCTGTCTGACTCTCACAACAAAGCTGATGTAGACATTGCAGTCAACACACAGTAAAAATAACATGGGGGGGGGGGGGGGGGGGGGAATAGAATCGAGAAGCAATGTAGCCTAAGGTTGTGATGTAGCTTGAATAGGTGGGTCTTGAGAGCTGATTTGAAACATTGCAAGGACTGGATATGACGAATTTCGCGTGGTAACTCACCAAACATTTTTGTTCGTGGACTAGGCCTATAACCCTAACCCGATACTAACCCTATCCCTTTCCTGAGCACAACAAAATGTTGTATCTTATTCTTATCTTAGTAAACAAGGACAAAATTTGGTTACAAGTGGATGTGGTTCATCTGTGGGTGGGTGGGTAAGTGGGGGAGAGGGGGAGGGGTTGTAGCAGAGAATGTAACATGTGATATTGTATAGTCTGTGGTTGTAGCAAAACTACAACTGCAAGTATTCTACCCCAGTTTCTACAACAGAACCATCAAAAAGATGATGGCGGTTGTACAAAGAAAGAATAAGACCCCAAACTTCAACTTCTTGGGTAGTGTTTGCGGTTACTTTGCCAGAACTGAACAGATAAAACGATCTATCTATATTTTGGGGGGCCATAAATTACCTCCCCTGGGAACAGAAATGTAAATATTGCCGTTATGTTTGTCATCGTTCGAGCAAGTTAAGTTTGCACCTTCTCATCTCTTTAGAAGCCCAAGTTATACATCCTCTTCGACGGTGCATTCTTGTGCAGACTTTTTTCTTTTCTTTTTTCCATCTTGATCAAGGGAGTTTACTCAGCTTTGTAGTTTCAGAAGAAAAGAAAAGAAAGGTGGACATAGAACGGGATTTAGTCAAACTGACTAAACATTGATAAGTTGTTTGTAAGGCTTGATAACCACTTGCAATTTGTATGCCATTGATATATTCACAACCACAGAGTGCGAAACGAAATAAAGTCAGATTTGTTTTCTCATAAAAAGTACAATGCAATGTAAGTGCATTTCGTTGCACGTGCATGTAAGATTGATTTAGTTTTTATTCCTGTTCAGAGTGTACTGTGACTCCTTGAACAGAACCATATGACGGGACCATAAATTCCAACTTACCGAACATTCTTCTTGGCATTAATTGATTGTAGTAATTGGCATCTATACCAGAACTGGGTGCCTGCCAACGTACTTAAACCCAGAGCCAACATATATAAAGCGTTCACGTGAGGCCTCTGACGGTATGTTCCCCCACTTATTAATAAGCATCATATAATACAACTGATCCTGATTAAGATTCGTTAACTTAAATAACTAATCACCAATGGTCAGGTCTCAAGACCAAATTATACATAAAACAAACCAGATTTTAATAGTAACTTTTAATATAAAAATGAATTTCAATATTCATAAACTAACTTTTTACCAAATCTTAACCTACTTTTAACATAATAGAATTTTTAGAGATATATATTTTAATAAAACAATTTTTAGACTTAGCATAAAACGTCCCAACAGGACAAGTTCTAGTTATTAACGGACCCAGATTAAAACTGAACTTATACACTTGAAAGATCAACCAGTAGTGGTCAGATCCCATAACTCAATCAAAACAAAAATATATAAATTTTAACAATAACTTTTTAATAAAATGATTTTAACACTTATAAACTTTTTTTTTTAATAATAAATTTACATACTTTCACATATGTGAAAACTACACCATGCCCGGTCTTATGGGACAAGATTAAGCAGGTTAAACACCTAACAAATTTAAAAACAGATAAATTACAACTTAACCATATTTTAATAAGTCTTCCTATAAAAACAACAAATATAACTTCACCTATTAAAGGACTAAATAGTTTGTTTGTAAAAGTTGTGTACATAATAATAATGCACATATTAATCTTAACAATTGTGGAGTTTGATTACTTCAAAAAACCAACAGTAAATAGTTTGATCTTCAAACCTAAATAAAACCTAATTTTAAAAATAACAAATTTTATCACTACAAACTAAATTCTTAAGAAGCTATTAGTTGTATTAAGTCCTAAGGGACAAAATCTAATAGGCTAAATAACTAAAAAAACTAAATTGTTTGTATATAAAAGTTATGCACATAATAATGTGCATAGCCTTTTTATCTTCTAGGTTTTTTAACTGTACATATAGCTTGTATACAGGCAAATGCCTGTCAAAGATTTTAATAATAAAGCTCTTCTCGAGCACAAACACGGATTTTTATAAAATAGCTCAGTTGAGCATAAAACGCATGAATTTTAACTGTAGCCCTGGGTTTTTTTAATCAGACCTCCTCCAATCTGCCAGACTTAAAGCAAACAGCTAAATATCTTTTACAATCAAAATATTTTATCACAAACATAAAATTTTATACTCTAACTTGTGCGCAATTAAAACTTCTAAAAACTCTCTTAAAAATAAATAAATTATCTACCAAAAAACTCATACATTTTCTAAACTAGATCTTATCAAATAAAAATCAACTTTTTTTCCAGGATCTTTATCATTTTAAATGCCCCAAATAGTCTTTTGACTCAGAAGGCGTAAAATCTCTATTTTTCTCTTTCTCTCTCTCGCGCCATCATTCTTATCGCGGCTGGCGAGAGAGACGGTTCAACCGTTCTTTTTTCCCTGTTGCTCGAGCCACTGTGAGTCAGAACTTCGCTGTGACTAGGCTAGCAGTCTGTACCTGATCCCTGGGATCGGTAGCTTTCCCTTTAATGCAGATGCAGAGGGAGCAGCACTGGCAGCAGCAGCAGCAGCGGCATAACCTATGAAACCTAGAGGCTATGGTCTACGATCAAGAATGCTATCAATGACTTATATCGTTCATTCGCACCACCACGCCAAATTAAGGTCAAAGTCCACCTTGAATGGTGAACATGCAAGCATCAATCAATTGCATGATGCCTCAATTGATGCCTCAATCACATCAAAGGATGCAGATTCCTTAGTAAATTGGTTAGAAACCTGGAAGTTGTACATGTAAGCTTGTATGCATCTATTAGGTAAAAACTGAGAATCCTTGTAACAACTGATACTATGAAGAATGGTGATACTGTAAATGAAATAACAAAATGTACAGAAGAAAAGGATTTACGTGTAATAATGGACAAAACCTTAAATTTGATTGTCATATTCACGAAGCTGTAAAGAAGGCAAATAAAATGCTAGGAATTATTAAGCGAACCTTTTGTTACATATAGATAAAGATATATTTTTACATTTGTTTAAAGGATTAGTTAGACCTTGTTTAGAATACGGAAATGTTGTTTGGTCTCCATATTTGAAAACACAATCAGTGATGATAGAGAGAGTGCAAAGAAGGGCTACAAAATTAATAAGAGGATTCCAAAATTATTCCTACAGGGAAAGACTAGAGCTCCTTAAATTACCTTAAGTGGTTTGTTACATTTTAAAGATCGAATTTCCTCACTAAAATGTCTTCCCAAATAGTAGCACACACACACACACACACACACACACACACACACACACACACACACACACACGCGCGCGCGCGCGCGCGCGCGCGCGCGCGCGCGCACACACACGCACTTATAATTTACTACAGTATTCAGCAAATTATGTTGTTGTACAATTTTTCTGCTGAATGAACTGATCACTTTTCTATCATTTATGTATACAAGCAGATGACTGTATTATAATCAAATGGATTGATTGACTTTGCTGTACTTTCTAAATAAAAAAAAGAAGACCTAATAATACACATTTTGAAAGGGCAAGAAAATACCGTAAAGCCTAAAAAAAACCCACCACTAATCTTGATATGATATGGTAATTATGTGCTATGATTGCTTGATTGGCTGATTGGTTGGTTAATGAGAGACTTAGTGCGATTTTTCTCACGCCAAAGGGCATGACGCTCGTGTGGGGCTAATCCTGTCTATATTATTAGTTGGGGATAAAGAAAGAGAGAGAGACAGTGAGTGGTCCTACCATCACTCTCTCTCTCTCACTACGCCCAAGTAAAAAAATCGCGTGATAAGCCCCTTGTGCATTGACTGCCCTCTGGCGTGAAAAATATCGCCATAGGTTGACCATTATCAGTCGCGTACCAAGTTGGGCTTTAAACGCCGTGAGGCCCAGTCCAGTAATTGGAAGAAGAAGAAGAAGAAGAAGAAGAAGAATTGATGATGATGAAGATGCTGCTGCTGCTGCTGATGATTTCAGTTATTGTCATCAACATCTTTGATTCAGTTTTTTATTGTCATAATCAATATATTTTAATCATTTCCCCCCGGTTGATGTCATAACTTTATCCTGGCAACGTACTCCTTCAAGATCAATAGCAACATCTATTCGAGCACTAGAACCACATCCATCTTTTTCTTTTCCCCTTCAAAAATCACCGGCTGTTAACTCCCTTTCCAAAATGGTGTCTGCAAGAAAGAGCTGAAAAGATTGAAAACTGCCCTGTCACTCAACTGTAACTTTGTAAGGCTGTACACCTGTTTGCCTCTTACAGAATGAATAGTTGGCAATAGTTTTACTGTCTATGTAGACCACAAGCGTTTATCAATTATTGACAATAGCCTATAATAATGTGGAGAAATGGGAACATGAAGTGGGACATGTATCATTGTATGCAATTCCATCCAGACAAATGCAATGTCATGTATGTCACTCGCACGGACTGCCACCACCTCCCCCAAACTTGTACTCCCTCCATGAACAAGAATTGCAGACAGTGGCCTGGGAACCACACTGCAGGATGATGGCAAGTGGGACACCCACATTAACAACTTTGTGGCCAAAGACAACAACACCCTTGGCTTCTATCAGAAGATCCCTCAAGTCAAGACAGTCAGAAGAACATAAAAGAACAAGCCTACGAAGCACTTGTCCGTCCTCATCTTGAATATGCCTCAAGCATGTGGGATCCCACCGCGCATAAAAACATCAACAACATCAAGGCAGTCCAACGTAGAGCAGCATGCTTCGTCATGAATGACTATCATCAAAAGTCCAGCGTGACTGCCATGCTCAACAAACTGGAGTGGCCGATGCTGCAAAAACGAAGAGCCGCCACAAGACTCACAACATTCTACAAGATCCTCGGGCTGCCGACTTTGTCCTGAGACGCTTCCGAAACACCTCCAGCGTCTCTGCATTGATCGAAGAACTCGGCTGGCCCTCTTTGCAGCAGCGTCGTCAAACCGCAAGGCTGGCGATGATGCACAAACTGCAAGAAGGAGACGTGGAAATGGACTCCTTGAAACAAAAACTTGCTCCACCACCAGCATGACAACGTCGCACCCACTTTCCCGAATCTAATGCAGAACCAAATGCAGACAGGCCAGTTTCCTCCCACGCACCATCCAGGATTGGAACTCTCTTCCCAGGAAGCTGTCTGGGCCAGGACCGTTGGCACTTTTGTGTCGATAGCCTCCAACTGAAACTCCATCGAGTCTTTTTTTTTGTTTTGTCTCTGCATGTCTTCCGCAGATCCCTTTGTTTAAAGTGATATAATAGTCAAGTGTGACTGTGATCACTTAATGGAAGGAAGGAAGGAAGAACACTGATTATTTTCCCACGGAACCGGAGTTTTTTGTTGTTGCTGGAATCAAAGGTCTCAAGGCCTAAGAAGAAATACTATTTAAGATAGACATGCTGAAGAACAAATAATAAAGTCTAAAAGACTATAATAATTTTTCTCTTTAAAAATTGTTTCTTTTGTTTCAGTTAACAAACACTAAGATTAAGAACCACTGTTGTCTTTTATGTCCAGAGGAAGGCTCATCAGATCTGCCATCAGCTGTCTACAGCACAGCACAGCCCATGTCTGACAACACCCCTGGGTCACTACTGTCTCTGAAAAGAGGTCGTGTGTGTCAGCATTGTTCTGCTGCCTTTGTGCTGGCCAGCAGTTTGGAACTCCACCTGGCGTCAGTTCATGGAGAGCCTTGGCCGTTCCCTGACTGGATTGAGACTAAGAGTAGTGACAGACAAGTAAGTGGGATGTTTACTGAATGCAATCTCAGAACTGTATTTGTCGTATCTTCTTTATTAAGCGAAGAAAGGAAATGGGAAGAGCAAGAAAAGGGGGTGATAACGGGAGTGAAAAGAAAATAACAGAATTTAAAAAAAAAAAATTAATGCGGAAGTGGTGGTGGGTTGCATGATGAGTGATCAAGATAGCAAAGAGCAGATGAATGATTGGGTGTGGTATGAGAGTTACATACTTGTTCTTATGTAAATTTAGGTTTCTTGTTTTTAATTAATATTATATTTTGATGTATTTTATCTTATTTTACATGATGGAAAACAATGTTCCATGTGCGTTCGTACAGTGCCATGATGGACAATAAAAAACACCTTATGACTTATGACTGACATTTATGTTATCGATGTTCAGACAACTGATCGCTTCTCAGCCTTTTGGCTAAGACAGTGATTCAGGAACATAAATTTGTGTTTATACCTGGTTGGTTTGTTCAGCACGTCGTACATGGCGAAAGCCGATACACGACGTTAAACTGAACTTCCATGACTGACAAATAGGGGTCGTTTTGTTTAGCCTACTGTGCACTAGCAGTGATGTTCGGAGGCCACAGGCATAGGACATAGTCCTATTCTTGTAATTGAACTATTGTGTTTCCCCCTGTCAGAACAAATGTTCTATTGAAATAGTCCTATTCTTGTAATTGAACTATTGTGTTTCCCCCTGTCAGAACAAATGTTCTATTGAAATTTAACACTTGGAGATTTTGTCCTACTCATTGATTTCAGCAAGAACCAAGATATTCATTTTATTTTTTTTTTAAATTTGCTTTCTCTCCGCTCCTTCCGAATCCCAATGCGCAGCCACATCCTGACTTGTCAGGTTGCAGAATAGATCAAGAGGAGATTATCTATGTTAGTTTGCTGTCAGAAGGCAACCAACCGAGGAGACGTTGCACTGCTGCTGAGTCACTTCAGTGAAGTTTAATGGAGCCTGTTCTGCGCTAACAATATGCAGAACACCACCTACTAATAGTACTAATCCCAATACTGACAACTATAATGTTTTAGTCATGGAGTGGGGGAAGCAGATTGCTTGAATACATGTAGTTTGACATTGATGTCGTGACGATCAAAAGTAATAAAAATTCCACTTCTTTTTGGGGGCAGATGTCTTCGCTACAAGAAGGGAGACTACCCTCAAACGAGACGCACCACGTCAGAAATGCTACAGATCCAGTAACTGGATTTGTCCTGGTGAGTATTTCATTTTTAGTTCCTGAGCGAAGCTTTGGGAAGTATTGTTTTTTGGTGGGTTTTTTTGTTTTGTTTCGTCTGTCCATCCGTGTGTCTATCCATTCAGCTGCGTTATCTTGAAAACCATTCAGTCTATTTCAATCACTTAGTGTACAAGTCCCCCCATGGGGATACCGGGGGGTCTTCCGTACAAATAGTTCCCCCATATTCTGGAAGTTTTGTGCTTGTAACTTCCTCTAATCTGTCTCTCTCTTTGACTCTGCCTCTTTCCTTGCTTTGTGTCATCTACTATCTTTCTGACTTTTTGGCACATTCTCCTGCCTTTTAACCCAAAAAAATCTTCCATATAGTTTTCTCCTTTCAGCTCCTCCGAAATCGGAATGTGTCGGCTGAATGCAGCGAGGAGACCAGTGAAAACTGGAAAACGGACACATACGTACCCATTGTGGTCTTATGGCCCTGGAATGCTGAATAAGAAGAAGTGTACAAGTTTAAGAGGATTTTTGTTAGCTATTGACTGATCAATTTAGTTTTATTTCAAGGTCAAGGTCATGACAATTAAGGGGTTCAAGCCCCAAAGCACTTATTCGCTAATATTTCAATGCGTTTTCTTTTTGCAATGTGTTCTGATAAAAGGGCTATGGCATCGTATTCATGGATTTGTCTGTGTGTGCGTGCAAATCACTGGATTTGAACCCCAAGGCTGTATCTCAAGAACTGCTGCGTGGAATCACTTCAAATTTAGTGTGGTGGTGCATCACTGTACACAAAAGACCCCGTACAAAAATAATAACCATACTGACCTTGTCCTTGAAATAAACTAAATTGATCAGTCGATGCCCATACCCTACTAATACACATGTCCCATATGTGCCCACCCGGGTCGAGAGGACGTAAAACACCAAAATTCATTCATTCTTGATCAGTCGATAGCTAATATCCTCTAAAACTTGTACACTAAAAGTGAAAACATAAATTTCTTGTATTTATTGATTGATTTTTTTTTACATATATCTACTCAACTATCAATGATTGACATTAAGTGTGAAATTGGGTTAGTACAGTAGTAGTAAAGTGTGAAACGGCATTGTATGGTAAGTGATTCTTTTTTTTTTTACAGTAATGGAAAATCTTTGTACAGATGCACAAACACCAACACACACAAATACCTGCAAGCACAAAACTCACATTCACACAGACAATTGCACATGTGGGCACACACACACATACACATATATATATATATGTCGTGCTCAATTTCAGTAGTTTGCGCATTTCCAGTAATACGCAATGTTTTTGCTCATTATCGGAAATGAGCAATGCTGATTTGCTCAATACTGGTAATGAGCAAACAAACTGAACAATACCGGCATTGAGCAAAATCCCACTTTGGGCATTACCAGTAATGAGCACGTACTGTGCAAGCGATATCTATATATATATATGGTGACAACTTCGTTATCTTGGTTGCTCGCCAGTGGTGTTGAAAGAAGATGACTGTGAACTGTAAGTTCAAATCACACTGACTGTTCATCATTTTACTTCTCCTTTTTAAATTTCTGAGTCAGTTGTTTTTGTTCATTTCACGTTGATTTCATTTTGTGATTCCCTGTGACAGTCAGAATGGATGGAAACAAGCATAAATTCGAAGAAGAATTTTTTAGGCCATATGAGGCTGAGGGTCACAAAAAACGGTTCACGGTGGATAGGATCGATGAGTATATTTATTAAAAAGGTCCAAATAGCAAAAGCAAAAACAAGAGGAAAACCCCAGAAGTGTACAAGCTTTTGAAAAGATGACTGTGTTCAACTTGGATCGGTAAAGAAGCTCATTCTTGCCGGTGATCAAGACCCAATGAATTTTTTTGTTTTTTTTTGTTTTGCTGTCCCATCTTCTGGGCTGTACAGTGGGGTTGCTCCCACGCCGCTCGTTCCGAATCCCAATTCGCAGCTACACCCGGGTTTGTTCAAGTCGCAGAAACCGAAACCAGCAGTCCAAGGGGAGAGAATCTATGTTAGGCCGTCAGGAGGCAACCAACCGAGGAGACACTGCACTTCTGCTGAGTCACCTTCGGTGGAGTTCAGTAGAGCCCGTTCAGGACACCACCTACTAAGCCCCCTACTGATGACACTATTCTCTTAGTCGCGGAGCCAGCGTGAGTGAGGTCCTCCTCCGAGGGCGCCACCACGACCGTCCACCGACAGCTCCCCAGAATACACTGATCCCCATGACATTGACCCGAACGCACCAAGGCATAGACTGGATTGGAAACCGAAACTGAGGTCACCATGAGAGCAGGGCATGCAAAGCCACAGAATTTGAGACATTTAAAAATTTTTATGATTGATGGAAAATGAGGCCGATGATAACGATGATGATGATACTATGGAGTTCCGTATCGGTCTGAGACTGCATGGCAGGGCTGTATTCTACGCTTCCTTTCATAATGATATCCCAGCATTAACCAGGCCCGAGAACTACATACACCTGCAGTGTTGGTCTTGCAATTAGAGCAACACTCTCAGAATCGCATCCGTTAAGCGGATGAAACTCGACTGTGTGGTTTCAGTCTTCCCATTGAGCCCATAGCCACTCACTCTGGGTAGGAGTCGGTCCAGGACCGAAAAAACCCTCGCCTCTGATGGGACTCGAACCCAAGACCTCCCAGCCAGTAGTCCGCGACGCTAACCACTACACCACGGCGGCTGGTCCAATGAATTTTTTTGTTCCATTGGAAGATCTATAAAACCATTAAGGAAGCGCACGTGAAATGTGGCCACAGTTAAGAGAAGAGAATGGAAAGAGAACTTTCCAAATTGCAAACATCATGACTGATACTATCACTCGGTGATACCTTGACTGCTTTACAAAGTACCGTGTTCTAAGTAGAGTCAAATTCTGTTTTTATACATGCGGTTCTATGCATGAAATATAGTAAGGTGCATTACATCCGTGCACAGAAAGTCGGTCTTAAATTAGAGGGGGTCTTTTAACTGAGGGTCTTATAATAGAGGTTTGACTATTACATGTTCTAAGCTGTAATTTCATTATCCGTGCGTGTGTAAGTGAGGGAGAGATAGACTTTCAGATATATTTTTATAATTTATCAGGAACAACAAATCGTTACTCACGTCTAATCTGTGTTTGCGTATGTATGTACGTGTTTGTGTGTGTGTGCGTGTGTGTTTGTTTGCTTGTGTGGTTTTTGTTGTTGTGTGTGTGTGTGTGTGTGTGTGTGTGTGAGTTGAACATAAACAATCCAATCCAAAATATCTTCTTCAACATTTTTTCAGGCATTGATTAAAACAACGCTGATTAAAAGCATGCTGTTATGATTTGACCTACGATTCACAGGTTGCATCGTCCTTTAACACAACCATACATGACAATGATTAGCGAGATTATGAAAGCTTGCACAGTACGTGCTCATTACCGGTAATGCCCAAACTGGGATTTTGCTCAATACCAGTATTGTCCTAATTTTTTGCTCATTACCAGTATTGAGCAAATCAGCATTGCTCATTTCCGGTAATGAACAAAAACTGTGGACATTACTAGTAATGCGCAAATTACTGTAATTGAGCACGACATACACACACACACACACATCCACTCACTATTAACACAGGCAAAACATACCCAGAAATATGCATCTGTGCAGCAAAGCATGCTCATTCATTATACCATTATACGCATGCAAAATGGGGAGGGGGGTGAGAGAAGGGGAGGGTGAATTTTGCAATTTGTGACCAAGCACCACGAAAGGGACATGAAGTCGCTGGGCTAGTTTTTATTAACCCTTTCACCGCCAGCCATATTTCAGCCAAAAATTTCACATTATATTTACCTGGGTAGAGAACAAAAACCATCTGCAGTATTGGGGATTCTTCTGTGACATATATAAAATAAGGTCTACCCTTACTTCCCAAAACTAAGACAATAGGTCTTTGGATAATATACACCAATTTGATGCCTTTTAGTGACATAGATGTTAAATCACTGTGGTGCTAAAATGCGACTTTGGCGGTGAAAGGGTTAACAGGCTTGGAAAGTCAATATTCTCATTTTTTGTCAATTCTGAGTTATGGGTAATTTTTTGTTCCATGACATATTATCTTTCATATGGACAATCTTTAATATGGTCTCTAAATGGTCTTATAAGTGCTTTTAGACAAGTAGGTCAATGCTTTTTCTTCAGGTAGGCTAGACTTTAGACTGTTTTCTCAAAATGACCGACACTCACCCTACTAACTTTAAATGCTCATAATTCTGGAATGGAAAAAGATATAAGAATGGTTCTTGTATCATTAGAAAGAAAACTGTCTGAAGTTTTACTGTATCAGAGATTGTTTCAGTAGTAAGTTAACCTAAGGGCCCAGAAAAGGTACAAAGGTGATGCAATAGAAATGTGATTCTATGAAAATGTAGGCATGGATGCAACCTTGCCTCGGATACGAGGCCGCGCCTGTTTTTCAATATTTTGACCACCCAAAAAAATTTGATTCACAGTTCAAGGGAAAAAAAGTGTTGAATTCTCACTTTACAAGCCTGGAATAAGCTTCAAATTGAGTATGATTTTGCTTTTTCTTCAGCTTCAGGGGCGCGTTGCCCCCCTGACCCCCCAACAGGGGCACTGGACCCCTGCCTTGCCTGTTTTTGGATTTTCTCCTGTTGCACCCATGTGTATGTTTTGCCCAAAAAAGTTTAAGGCAGTCTCTTTCTTTCTTTGATTTTTGTTGTGTGTTTTTCCCCCCACAGAAGTTGGAACCCTCTTGGTCCATGCATGAAGACTCACCAGATCAGCCCTCAGCTGTCTACAGCACAGTACAGCCTCCTGGGTCACTGCCGTCTCTGAACATCAACATGAGTCACGAGCGCCACCCCTGCTACCTTTGCCCCACTGCCTTTGTGCTGGTCAGCAGTTTGGAGCTCCACCTGGCGTCGGATCATGGAGAGAGATTGCACATGGTGTTACCTGGGTCCCCCACACCCAACGCTGACATAGAGGTACCCAACCATGGTAACAAAAAAAGCAAAAAAATGACAAAAAAGAAGAAAGTTGATAAAAATGATGCCGAGAACAAAGACAAAAGTAATAGAAGACTGCATGTGTGTAGTACTTGCCAAAAGCCTTTCCCCGCGTCGAGCAAACTGAAGAGACACGAGCTAACTCACGCCAACGGTAAAGACAAAAATGATAGCAGACAGCACGTATGTAACATTTGCCAAAAGTCTTTCCCCGCGTCGAGCAAGCTGAAGAGACACGAGCTTACTCACGCCAACGGTAAAGACAAAAATGATAGCAGACAGCACGTGTGTAACACTTGCCAAAAGTCTTTCCCCACGTCGAGCAAACTGAAGAGACACGAGCTAACCCACACCGGCGTCAAATCCTTTCAGTGCGACGTTTGCAGCAAGAGGTTTGCTCAGGCTGCCGATCTGAAGAGACACAAGATGATACACGGCGACGAGAAACCCTTTGTGTGTGACGTGTGCAGCCAGGCTTTCAAACAAGCCGGTCACCTCTCGTCGCACAAGAAGACCCACTCCGACGACAGACCTTACAAATGCCCGCACTGTGACAGCCAGTTCAAGCGTCCGAGTCACTTAAGGTGTCACGTACAAGTGGTTCATGAAGGACACAAACCTGTGGTCTGCGAAACGTGTGGGGCGGCTTTCGCCGAGAAAAGCGCGTTGACGGTTCACTTGAGGGTTCACACGCGTGAAAGGCCTCATGCGTGTTCGGACTGCGGGAGGCGTTTTTCCCACGCGAATGTTCTGCGTCTGCACAGACTGACGCACACTAAAGAGAAACCTCACACGTGTCCCCACTGCCTGTCTGAGTTCAGCAGGTTGCAGAATATGAAGAGACACATACTTAATAAACATCAGTAATATTTGTACCACTTGCAGTTACATAAGTTTTTAAAGGGGCACCCTGACGGATGAGTTTTTGTAAAACAAAACGTTGAGATCACCAGGAAAACACCCTTTACAGAGATTGCAACACTCACTTTGCTCTGGTTTCCTAGAAATCAAACCGTCAAATCGGCGATTCCTCCTTGGCGGAGGTGCTGGAAGTCAAATTCTTTCACCCAAAGAGAAGGCGTGTGCCGTCTTTTCTAATGGCCGCCAAACCATTTGCACGGAAGTTTCGCAATACAAGCCTTTTTATTTTTAAATTTTTTATTTTATACAGTTTACCTAAAGGAGTTTCGCTCACAACAAAGGAAATATATCCCTTTTTTTTTTTACTGCACTACAAAAAAAGAAAACGCTTCAACCACAATGAGTGACCTCCACCCACCCCATCCAAAATGGCTACTCTTTCCAGCATCTCCGCCAAGGAGGAATCGCCGTTTTGACGGTTTAATTTCTAGGAAACCAGAGCAAAGTGAGTTTTCCAATCCTTAAAAAGGCTGTCTTCCTGGTGATCTCGTCGTGTTTCTTGCAAAAACTAATCTGTCAGGGTCCACCTTTAAGTCCACCTGGACACGTTTAAAAACATCAATAATATGTGATAGTGCATGGGAAAAACAGATGTAATGGAAATTTGGCATAAATTGATATTTTATATTTTACCAAATGGGACAAAGACTCGCAGTCAATACGCAGAAAACAGAATTGGGTTATCTTGTTTAGTTTTGATTTTGTAGCCGTTTGAAGTTTGACATTCGAGATAGATCATTTGCAGAAATCGCACATAGAAGACAGAATGTTGCCTCTTTGTTTCAGTTGACTTCTTCTTCTTCAATCGCTCAGACAGTTTCCTGTTAATTATGAGCGCAAATGCGTCTTGCTGCTGTTATGCGCCTAAGTAAGAAATCATTAGGCCCAGCATGTCCGACTTCAGCTGGAGGAAATCTTTTTAAAAGCGTTTCTTGAAAAAAGGCAGGAGAATGGACAAAAGACCCCCCCAGTATCCCCACAGAGGACAGTTGACTTGATTTCAAAAGCAATCAAATAAAGAAATCATTCAAAACTGTCGTTCATGTTCATACTGGTAGAATACATACAAAATAGATTTAAGCATGCCCTACATGGAAAATTGGGCTTTTGCTCAAAAACATTCTGAGCGATTTATGTTTGGTTTTCCCATGCACCATCACATATTTATACTCTGCAGTTACACATGTTTAAAGTCAATGTGAACATACACTGATGGAAAAAAGTTAGGGACCAATCATACACACATGCACAACTTTCCAACCACGAATGACAATGCGATTTGTTTGAGCAAGCATTTAATTCATTATCTCGTCAATCAGAGTACCAAAGTTCATTCCAATTTGATTATCCGTTTGCTTTCCGCGAGCCCTCAAACAACATAGGGGTTCAAAACAAAAATTGCAAGTTCTTCGATATGTTCAGTAGTGTGTGTGTCCACCACGATTCCTTTGGCATTCATCACATCTGCGCCTCATGGAGTTCACCAGCTTCACGAAGAACTCCTGTGGGATGGCCTGCCACTCAGCACGAAGCATCTGGAGTAGGTGCTGGAGATTCCTGGGGGGAGGATGATTTGCCATCATCTGCCTATCAAGTTCATCCCATGCATGCTCTATGGGATTGAGATCTGGGCTGCAGGCCGGCCAAACAAGCCTGACAACACCAGCCTGTTGGATGAAGTTGATCACCACCCTGGCTCGGTGTGGGGTGGCGTTGTGGCAGGCCATCCCACAGGAGTTCTTCGTGAAGCTGGTGAACTCCATGAGGCGCAGATGTGATGAATGCCAAAGGAATCGTGGTGGACACACACACTACTGAACATGTCGAAGGACTTGCAATTTTGAACCCCTATGTTGTTTGAGGGCTCGCGGAAAGCAAACGGATAATCAAATTGGAATGAAATTTGGTACTCTGATTGACGAGATAATGAATTAAATGCTTGCCCAAAAATATTGCATTACCTTTCGTGGTTGGAAAGTTGTGCATGTGTGTGTGACTGGTCCCTAACTTTTTTCCATCAGTATATACGTAATATTATCAGTAATATTGTATATGACTGCAGTTACACATATCGTGTTGCAAGTCAATCAAGATCTATTTTAGTACATTTGAGATCATTTTGAAGGTTGTGATTGTGTAATTAAAATCATATGATTTAATGAACTTTTGCAGCATAACTCTCTGTTAAATTGTGATTCTTTTTAACCTTTTGATTTCCAAATATACAATATATGTACTTAATCTTATATCTTCAGACATTCTACATTGTATGTTAATATGTTACAGTTTTATTATATATAAAAAAAAATACCCATCACCTCATGAATGCAAGTGTACTAAAAAAAATACTCCAAAGTACTCGATACTTGTGCCCATATAGATCCGAAAGTACAAAAACTGAATTTCTCACTGTGTAAATAGGACAGGAAATCTCATTTAGACAGCATGTATAACTATAATAGTATAAGTGAGAGAATTGGGGTGTTTTTTTGCCACTGTTGAAACTCAAATGTACCTGCAAAAAGTTAAAAAAAGAAAGGAGGAGGAGGAGGAAAAGAAGATGGAGAAGATAAGGAGGAGAAGGAAGAATTTAACAAAAAGGTGTGGGGGGAACAAGGAGAGGAAGGTGAAAAGGGATGAAGGGAGGAGGGGAATAAGTAGGAAGGTGAGGTGGGAGAAGAGAAAGAGAAGAAGATGATAAAAGGAGGAGGAGGGGGTGGGGAGAAGGAGGGGGTGGGGAGAAGGAGGGGGGTGGGGAGAAGGAGGGGGTGGGGAGAAGGAGAGGAGAAGACTAAGGCCGGGTTCACATTAGACGCGTAAAATCCGTACGGAAAACCTTAAATAAGTGGAAGAAAAACGGATACAAGTTTACGCATACGGGGAAAATTCGGACACGTGCGCAAATCTTTTCCCTTCTTTGTTTCACTTATTTATGAATTGCGCACGGGTTTCCGCATGAAAAATCCGCTTATGTGTGTACACGGCGTAAAGGACGAACGAAAACCCCCAAATCTTTTGTAATGTTTGTACATGTATCGGTATTTGGTATATTCTAGTCACAGAGACTTATCTCTGTGAAATTCAGGCTGCTCTCCCCAGGAGAGCGCGTCGCCGCAAGTGCAGCGCAATGTTGGTAGAGTGTTTGCAATGTTGGTAGAGTAAGCAAAGTACAAGTTTCTTTTTATCATGCCAACCACAACATCAAAAAGCATTTTTTTTTTTTATGAAAAAGAAAACAAAATCAACTCCATACATACAAAGACATATATGTGAGTACTGTATATTACGGACTATAAGGCGATACTTTTTTCCCGGACTGAGATCCCTGCGCCTTATAATGTGACTGATATTGGCAGCATTATTTTATGAATACAGCAAAACCCGGTTATAAGAAAATCGAACGGAGATCATTTTTTTGTTTTCTTATATCCGGTTTAAAAAAAAAAAAATCTGATAACCGAGTTGAATGGGAAAAAAGGGAAAAAAGAAAAGAGAAAAAAGAAACTAAAAGACAAACAGAAGCATAAAACAAAGAGAAAATGCTTTTACCTAACTTGGTGCATGAAAAAAAGGGGGGGAATGCAAAACAAAAGAGGGGAAAAAAGAAACAGAACAGAAAATTAAAAACAAAAATGAAGGCAGACGTGGTGTGAGTTGCATGATGAGTGAGCAAGATAGCAGAGAGCAGATGAATGATTGGGTGTGGTGTGAGAGTAACATATTTGTTTAAATATAAATTTCTGTTTCTTGTTTTGAATCAATATTCTAATTTAGATGTATAACTTACTTTACACAGTGGAAGACAATTTTGTATTTGCGTTTGTACAATACCAATATAAAACTTGCGACCTATGACTCATGTTTTACATGATAAAATCAAAATAGAGCAAAACTCGGTTATAAGAAAATCGAAGGGAGATGATGTTTTGCTTATTACCATATCCGAGTTTTTATACTCGGATATAAGAAAACATTTTGAAGTTTTTTTCCTTATAACCAAATTGAATGGGGGACAGAAAAACAAAACGAAGAGAAAATCCTTTTTCCTAATTTGATGCATGTCTTACATCATAAAATCAAAATAGTCTATTAAGAAGAAGATTTAAAGGTGCCTACAACCACTCAACTAAGAAGCCTTTTTTTAATTTTTTACTGTTATCAACTGCGTACCCCTTCACCTTTCTTGTACTGAACTATTACCATTTACTGTCCACCCATGCAGCTCTTCATCAATCGTTTGCTTTTGTTTATGTGGATTTTCGTCCACATATTCAGTTATTTGTATTTATCTTCTTAAAGAAATGGATTGCCTTTTCCTCTCTGCCATTGCTGCTAAAAATGTAAGGATGCACAGTCTCTCTACCACCAACACAAAAGTACAGGCACTCATATTTTTTTCTTCTGCTCAACATTTATTTTGCACAGAATACTGAAGGAAAGTATGGAATAAAGGAACAAAAACAACTCAATTAGTCTTGCAATCAAGTGCCTGTACTGTTTAGAATGTCTGTGACGCAACTGGTATGAGGTAAACTTTCCCTTTTTGGAACGACTTCAAGGAACATCCTTTCAGTTCAGGTCCAACTCACATTTAAAGACACACTAACCCAACACGATTAAGTCCCTTGTTTTTTCTGGGTAGCTGTGACCCACATACAAATTCCCCCAACTTAATATTGAGGCTGCTCTTTAAAATGTTTCGTTTTCAATTTGGGGGCATTTGTATGGGAGTCAAAACTGGTCAAAACAAGATTTCGTACCAGCTATAAGAAGGAAAACACGTGGAACCCGTGATTTTGACACGCGATCTGGTGGGTCTTTAAGAAAATGTTGTCAATGGTAATTCGCTTATAAGAAAATAGAACCCGCTTATAAGAAAATGAACTGGGCCTGTATTCACGTTGAGATAGCATGAGACTTAGCATGATGCTAACTTAGAAGCTCTTCCAATGTCAACGTGAATACAGGCCCTGGAAACCAACTCTCTTGTATGACATCATTTCCTTATATCCAAGTTTCCATTGTGGATGGGAGACAGAATTTGCTTGCTTATAACCGAGTTTCTTATATCCGAGATTTGATCATAGATAAGAAAGAAGAATTTCGGCAGGGATTTTTTTTTTGCTTCATTGTAAGCGAGTTTCTTATAAGCGGATTCGGCTGTATCTTTCTATATTAAGGTAGCCTACTCTAGTCTTACTACAACTAACACAAAAGTACAGGCATTCGTATTTTTTCTTCTGCTCAGCATTTATTTTGTATAGAATACTGAAGGAAAGTATAAATTTAAGGAACAAAAATAACTCGGTTAGTCTTGCAATCAAGTGTCTGTACCAGTTAGAGTGTCTGTGACGTAGCTGCTTTGACGTAAATTTTCCTCTTTTTTGTTTGTTTTGTTGAAACGACTGCCGTTTAGTTTTTGGAACATCCTTTCAGTTCATGCCCTAATTTTTTAAAAATCGCTTATAAGTAAATCAAACTCGCTTATAAGAAAATGAACTGCAAACCAACTCCTTTGTATAAAATCATTTTCTTATATCGGAGTTTAAATCGCGAATGGGAGAACGAATTTGCTTGATTATAACCGAGTTTTCTTATAAGCGGTTTTCTTATATCCGAGTTTTGATAATACATAAGAAAGAAGGAGTTCGGCCGGGGAACAAAAATTGCTTGATTATAAGCGGGTTTTCTTATAAGCGGGTTCGACTGTATTTGCATTGCAACAAACAAACATCTACACGACAAGTGTAAAGTGACGTTATTTTATTCACAAGAGACAAAACAAAACTACTGGATATTTTGGCGAATGCGCCTTTATCAACATAGACAAACAAGAAAACAGCAAATATAGCAAAAGGAGCAAAAAGCAGGCAACAAAAGGAGCAAAAAACCAACAAGATCAAATTTAAAAAACAATACTTCCCCTCTACAGTCCAATGCGTAAAGCTAAATTTTAAAAAAATGCATTATTTGCCTTACATCTTTAAATGAGATTTTAGCAAGGAAGGTGGCTGTGTGCTTAAGACATTCGCCTGTTGCTTTCAGTGCGTGACTGCAGTGCGAGTGACCCAAGTTCGAATCCCAGCCTCGCCCTTTCTTTCTAGTTTGACAGGAAAATCGAACTGAACATAGAGTCCTTCGGATGGGGACTTGAAGCTAGTCTGACCCGTGCGCTTTACATACGTAAAAATCCCACACCAGTTAAAAGTCGGTAAGAGCAGGGATAAATCCTGCTGCCTGGTATGACTAAATTGATAGCTAGGTTTCCCAAGTCTGCCCCCACCTCCTCCTTACCCTGCCCCCCCCCCCCCCCTAAAAAAAAAGGGTAGGTGCTGCACTTGCGGTGACGCTGCCTCCATAAGTCTCTGTGACTAGAACATACCAAATATCCAAAAACCCTATTAATGTGCGACATTGTTTTAGGACTTCTTCAAATTCCTATTTTTGTTATCTTTAATTGATTTATGTCATGTTCAATTGTTCTTATTTTCTTTTGACTTCATTATTAATCTGAAGATTTTACGTGTAGCTGAGTTATTCCCCTGTAGTTATGTTATCTATGTTGTAGCAATTAAGACACAGATATGTTTGGGGTTTGCTACATCATGTGTAATATTACTACACACAGACGTTATGTTAATTATGGTAATTACTTTTGTCTTTGTTTTGTATTTTTTTATATTTTGTCAATTTTTTTAATTTCTTACCTTAATGAATTGATTGTTAAAATGTTTTGTTCATTGTTTATTTGTATCTGTTTTGTCATTGTGAAACATTTGCTTTTCTTACCTCAATGAATTGTTATTAATAAAGATGAAAAAGGTTTCCCTGCGTATGTCTGCATTTAATGAATTTTGCCTTTCTTCTTTCTGTAGATCTTTGTTCTTGTGTTGCATGCTTTTTCCTCCTACGCTTTATCATAAGGCTGGGTTCACATTAGACAAGTATGGACATTCAATTACAAACTGATATTCATCACCAATAACACCCATATCACATTTGTCACACAAACGGTCATGTCGGTCAAGTCCAAGTTGTCGTCCTGTTTCAATTGGTAATCTAAATTTCATTAAACTTATAATATATTTATTATCAGGTAATATCATGATATAACCCATTCACTCGCTGTTTAATAAGTTTATGCCACAAACTCTTCCTCCAAACTGAGTCAAAAGCTTTTTTGTAGTCAACAAAAGCACAAAAAGTTTTTGTTCCAGTGAGCGAAACACATCTGCTAAAACTTTTAATACAAATACATGGTCTGTTGTAGAATGATCACGACGAAAAACGGCTTGATTTTCTGATAACAATTTCTTTCTTTATAGAAAATCAGTTAAAAATCAGTTAACCTATTATTTAGGTTAGACGTAAATAGTTTACCTAAACAACTTAATAAAGTTATGCCTCGATAATTATCACACTCGGCATTTTTATCTCCTTTGCCTTTGTAAACTGGTAAAATGAGTCCCCTCATCCACTCATCACATATTGAACCAGAATCAAGCACTCTATTGAAAAGTTTACAAAACACATCTGGCATTAAAGCAAACAAATATTTCAAATATTCATTGCATATTAGATCATTCCCAGCTGCTTTTGCATTTTTAAGCTTTTTAAGAGCCTTTTCCATTTCATTTTCAGTTATTGGCGCATTCATATGTTCCAAATCATAGTCTGCCACATAGGGGAAGATGGGGTAAAAAGCGCATGGGCAGGTAAGAAGCCCACCCCAATTATCTCATGAAATGAAGCAAATTTCAGTCTCATTTTGCCCATGAGACGAGCGTTAATGTCTAGCATTCGTCTCATGGGCAAATTTGACTGAAATTTTCTTTATTTCATGAGATAATTGGGGTGGGCTTCTTACCCGCCCATGCGCTTTTTACCCCGTCTTCCCCTACTCATATTCCGAAAATTCTTGTCCTTGCATACTATCAATATTTTCATCATTAGTACTTGAAGCATTAAGATCTTTAAAGTGTTCAAATAATTCATTCAAATGTATTGTACAACTGTTTTGTTGCTTCCCTTTCATTTTCTTCCAATACTCTCTTGGATTTGAATACATAAGTCGTTTGATTTCTTTGTTCCATCTTTCTTTCTGCAGATCTTAACGTTCTTTTGTATTTTTTACTACATGTCGTAAATTCATCTTTATTAGTATCATCACATCGTGCTTTACGTCTATGCTCAATTTACCGTTACTATCAGATTGTATGGTCACTGCTACTGACTAGTGGTCACTTTGACACATATTCCACTTTTTAGTGACAATGACAATGTACAAGTCGTAAATTCATCTTTATTAGTATCATCACATCGTGCTTTACGTCTATGCTCAATTTACCGTTACTATCAGATTGT
Organism: Phymorhynchus buccinoides; assembly: GCA_017654935.2. NCBI lineage: Eukaryota > Metazoa > Mollusca > Gastropoda > Neogastropoda > Raphitomidae > Phymorhynchus > Phymorhynchus buccinoides. Next base: position 22,382,270 of record CM065709.1, on the reverse strand, counting down.
ATGGTCACTGCTACTGACTAGTGGTCACTTTGACACATATTCCACTTTTTAGTGACAATAACAATGTACAAGTCGTAAATTCATCTTTATTAGTATCATCACATCGTGCTTTACGTCTATGCTCAATTTACCGTTACTATCAGATTGTATGGTCACTGCTACTGACTAGTGGTCACTTTGACACATATTCCACTTTTTAGTGACAATAACAATGTACAAGTTGCAGCAGTACTCGTGACACCCTAATAAGCGGTGTTAAACAGTAGCCGCTTAAAACATGGAATTTACGTCAAAGTGACTACTGGTCAGTGACGGTGACCACTGGCCATCTACGTTATACTAGTGCATATATTATCTAGTGACAGGAAATAAGCTGCTAAGAATCAACATTTGATTTTTAAGTCAAAGTGACCACTGGACATTACATGTCACTGACCACTGCATGGTCATCTACATTGTTAAAGGTGCAGTAGTACTCTCAACACGCTAATAAGCTGTTAAACAGCAAACATGTGAAATACGCATCAAAGTGACCACTGGTCAGTGGCAGTGACCACTGGTCATCTGAATTATATATGTGCATAAATTATCTGGTGACAGGAAATAAGCTGTTAAGAATCAAAATTGTATTTCTAAGTCAAAATGACACTGATCATTGTCACTAACCACTGGTCATTGTCACTGTACAAGACACCAAAATCTTGTACAGAACAGTCATGTCACATGGACACATAGACACGCGGACATATAGACATGTGGACATATAGACACGCGGACATAATATATATATATATAGAGAGAGAGAGAGAGAGAGAGACATGCGGACATATAGACACGTGGACATGGACATATGTAACCACTTAGAGTGAGTGGAACGTAGCAGGCCTTAGACTTAGAAGGCCTGGGATTTAGAGGGCCTGCTGGGGCTTAACGAGCACCTCCCTTTTGGAAAGGGGGGCTACGGATGCTATGATAGCAATTGCCCCCCAGATGATAACCCTTTACCCCCCCCCCCCCCCAACTTGATTGATTAAATGTTGTGTATATGGGGCTCAAAAATGAAAAAATACCAGTTAAGTAGTTAACTGGCTTCAATATACCAGTTAAGTAGTTAACTGTCTTTTCTTATTCCAGTTAAGTAGTTAACTGATATAATCAACTTCCGCTTCCGGCAAAAGAAAAGTCAGTTAACTGTTAAGTGGCATTTTGTCAGGAAAACCAACTCCTTAACTGTTTTTTGTAACACAAAATCCCATTGGATGTACTGCAGATCAGCAATCTTTTCCCATTTACACTATGAAAGAGTTAGGGGAAGACGGGGTAAAAAGCGCATGGGCGGGTAAGAAGCCCACCCCAATTATCTCATGAAATGAAGCAAATTTCAGTCTCATTTTGCCCATGAGACGAGCGTTAATGTCTAGCATTCGTCTCATGGGCAAATTTGACTGAAATTTTCTTTATTTCATGAGATAATTGGGGTGGGCTTCTTACCCGCCCATGCGCTTTTTACCCCGCTTCCCCTACATACCTTCAATATCATTTTTTTTGTTATCACGGATCGGACCTGCAGTACCTCCAGGATCTGTTCAGAGTTTTGAATGATGGTTAGTTGATGGTTCATCCAGTATGTGCTGTTTTGCAGCCGAGTGTACGTAAAACCTAAATTTCATCAATTCAAACGCCGACCAATTACAATGTGTGTTACAAAACCTTCAGAAAATAATCGCTCTCAGACGGAAAAGCAACTTAACAGTTAAGTGATATTTCGAAATGTCAGTTAACCAGTATAAACGACAGAATAGTCAGAAGTGACTGTAGTTGCTCTACAGGAAAGAAAGAACGATTTCCGCTTCCGGTAAAACAAAGTCAGTTAACTGAATTAGAAAAAACCCCAGTTAAGTAGTGAACTGGTATTTTATCAATTCTGAACCCCATACGTGTGTATAATCACAATGCGTTTGATGGAAATCACGTGGTCGTTTGGTCCAATCAAGTTATAGTTAAGTATACTCTTGTTGGTTTTCGACAAAGAAGAGTTCGGAAGCGGAAGTTATTTTTATTTTTTCTTTCTACAGAAGCGTGTGTGTTGTAAATTATCAAAGATCGTAACATATCTTTGCTGTAATTGATTTATTGAGACAACGTTGAGGCCAAAATTGATCGAAAAGTGAGTGCAAAATCTGTGTAAAACTAAAAGTGCAGTTTAGTCTGCACTTGGCTTTTGGCTATTTAATTAATGACAAATGTTGAAATGAATTTAGCATATCGAATCGACGAATGTGACCAGCAAACCTATTTATTTAATTATTAATCATGTATTTATTCATTATTTCATTCATCTATAGGCTCCTGCAACGTACTAAATCCAGATCAAGATTGACTGGAAGAATAACTTCAACAAGAGAACACAACAGAACCATCAAAATGATGATGGCGGTTGTCTACTGCAAGAAGAAAAACAACCGTAGGACAAGGAAGAGCTGAGCTAAGATCTGCAGGCTCTTGAAGCATTTTTGTTTTGTTTCTCCTCTCTGTTTCTTTCTTTCTTCTCCTTTGGTCACATCCCTAAGTGCGTACATTTACTTCTGTAAATAGAAGTTGGTCGCCACCACAAAAGAAGAAGTCTGAAGAAGAAGAAGAAGAAGAAACTGAGCAAAGCCAGTAAGCTGACCCTTCACCTTGGCTTCCTCCGGTGCAAATTTAAAGTGGGGTCAGTCAACAATTTAAAAACATCAAGGAGAAGGCATACAAGTTGCTGGTCAGGCCCATCCTAGAATATGCCTCGCCGGTACGGGACCCCTACACAGCGAAATATGTCGGCAGAGTGGAGAAGGTACAGTAATGCGCTGCCCGCTGGGTGGTGAACACTGAATAGGCATTGTCAGACATCCAGCGTGGAAGACATGTACACCCAGCTACACTGGACTCCACTCGCCGATAACAGGCGGGCATCTAGACTGTCCACCTTCTTCGACAGTTCAAGTTTCACCGAGGGGATGTCTCCATCAACACCCCCTACAGCCCGTCTCAACCCGCCAACACGTCAAATAAGACAGTCACATGAGTCAATTTCCTCCTGCAAGACAAGTTATAGAAAATTCTCCTTTTCCCCTGGACCATCGGAGATTGGAACTCCCTCCCCCCCCCCCCCCCTGAGGCAGTAACATCAGCCTCAGTGGAGAGCTTTAAATCCTGGATCAAAGAAACTAAGAAACTACCCCCTCTCACCCCTACCCTACCCTACCCACCTACCCAATCCAAACCCTCCCTTAATATATCCACCAATCATGTGCCCATCACCTCCCACTGCCACCATTCCCTGCTTCCCCCCTAAATTCCCTTCAACACCAATCATCTAGGCAGCTATGTTTTAACTAGAGTTTCTGCCTGACCAAACTCCACGTTTTATGCTAACAGAACCATCAAATTGATGATGGTAGTTGTGAAGAGAAAGAAGAAGAATCCTAAAAAAAATATTGTATGTTGCATTACTTTTCCTGGGAAAATTTGATGAACGAGGCCAAATAATAACACTCACTGCAAAAAAGGGTGGTGATGGTGGGACGGCACCTTTTCAGATAATTTTCGCCCCCGTGGGGATACCTGGGGTCTTTTATATAAATAGTTCTTTCACCTTCTGGAAGTTCTGTGCTTGTAGCTTCCTCTAATCTGTCACTCTCTTTAACTCTTGCCTTTTCCCTTTGCTTACTGTCATCTACTATCTGCCTAGCCGGTCCATTCTCCTGACTTTTTTCACGAAACAATTTCAAAAAGATTTCCTCCAGCCGAAGTCGGGCTTGCTGGGCCTATTTCTTAGTTAGGCGCATAACGGCAGCATGATGCATCTGCGCTCATCATTCACAGGAGACTGTCTGAGCGATTGAAGAAGAAGAAGATAATTTTCAACAACAAAAAGATCAGATCATACTGTAAATAGGGACTGAAGGTGACTTCCAGCACGTCCGCCAAGGAGGAATCACCGATTTGATGGTTTGATGTCTAGGAAACCAGAGCAAAGTGAGTGTTGCGATCTCTGTAAAGGGTGTTTTCCTGGTGATCTTGACGTGTTTTTTACACAAAAACCTCATCCGTCAGGGTGCCCCTTTAATGTTAGGTAGTTAGATAGTACAGCTGGATCATGTGAACAAAGAAGAAGAAATTCACAGTAATATATAATTCATTAATGGAATAATGCATGTAAATAGAAAGCCCTGCTTTACAAAAGGTTTTGAAAACATTTTCCTTTTTTACATTTGCTTTCAGAAAGAAGATGGAACCTGAATGGTTTATGGATGACGACTCTTCTTACCAGCCCTCGGCTGTCTTCAACGCAGGGCAGCCCGCGTCTAACAACACTTCTGGACCAAGGCTGTCTCCGTACTCAAATCACGTCTGCTACCTTTGTTCCGCTGCCTTTGTGCTGGTCAGCAGATTGGAGCTCCACCTGGCGTCAGTTCATGGAGAGAAACTGCACATGGTGTTACCCGGATCCTCCACACCTGACGGATGCGACGCTGCTAACAGTACCACTGACAAAAACAAAGAGGCAGATAGCGACAGAAACACAACACAGAAATCTGGTGATAGTAGTTCCGGGGACAACGACGGGAAATCGAAAAGAGGCGGGCCGCATGTGTGCGACATATGCAAGAAGATTTTCCCCCGCCCTTCTCATTTGGCGCGACACAGACTGATCCACAGCAACGTAAAGCCTTTTGCGTGCGACGCGTGCGGGAAAAGTTTCACTCAGGCGTCGCACCTGACGCGGCACCAGCTGGTCCATTCTCTGGAGAGGCCCTTCAAGTGTCCGCACTGCGACAGTACTTTCAAAGAGGCGTCGGCTGTGTCTATGCACGTGTTTTCGGTCCATCAACGTGGCAGGGAGACTAACCTTAGACGCCACACCTGCGACGACTGTGGGGCCTCTTTCGGTCGGGCGGGGGCTCTGACCATTCATCGGAGAATTCACACGGGTGGAAAACCGTATGCATGTTCAGAGTGTGGGAAGTGCTTTGCCGAGGTCACTGATCTGCGAGAGCATCGTCTGAGTCATAAGAAGTCTGGAAAGAAGAAGAAGCCCCCCCAAGAAGATTCAGACTGAGGGAACAAATTTGATGTCTTTGTCAAGCGTCATCTTTTAAGAAAATTTTATATGACTCCGAGAGGACTGTGTTTGTCCTCACTCTCCTGCTTTTGTTGCCTTATTTTGAACAAGAGACATGATACTTTATCCATTTTAACTGGGTCGTATATCAATTTGGTGAACTCTACTAGAATTGTCAGTGTGTTATACGTGGTAAGATTTAACATGGTGGTGTGGCTGCGAATTGGGATTCGGAATGAGCGGCGTGGGAACAAGATAGGACAGCAAAAAAAAGGAAAAGATTTAACATTGTGTGAGCCCTGACATGGCCTTAGTTGTCGATTATTTTAATCTAAATCAAATGTCAATGTGTTCTTAAAATCCTTGTTATGACGTTTGCATTTCAGTTGAACCTGATAAAAAAAAAAGACTGTGTCACTGACTCTGTATTTGTTAGAATTGTGTCCCCTCATGGGTATTCCGTGGGGTCTTTTGTATAAATACTAAAATAGCTCCCTCACCTTCTGGAAGTTCTGTGCTTGTAAGTAACTTCCTCTAAGGCCAAAAAAGTATATAGTTGTGGTTAAGGTAACATGGCCCAAAAAAATAGGGTAGGTATGTAGGACCTAACTTTTTGTTGGGGGTGATTTTTTTTTTGAAAGACAAATGTAACAAAACACAAGATCTCACTCTCTCTTACTCTCTTGGGGTGTGTGTGTACGTGTGCGTACATATAGGCCTACATGGTGTGTGTCATGAAAAGCGAGTAATTTAAAGTAAACAACCCAAAGAAATAAAACTTTCTCTTTCTCAACAAAATTGTAAGTTCTTCACTCCCAGTTCTTTGAGATCGCCGAGTGGTGTTAAAAACTCTAGTTCGAAAGTTCGGCATGTGATAATGTTTTCCTTTCCTACATCCGGATGAATGTCCCGGAAAACGTCCATGAGCGTGTAAGATGCTTTGAAACTATGAAAGTGCTGATTACCCTCATATTTTCAGAAATATGAGTGTATGGCTATCTCTCTTTCTTTTTTTTTTGACAAGGCAAAAAAAAATCATAGGGTCGGCCGAAAAAAATAGGGTAGGTAGGGATACCTTAACCACAACTATTTTTTGTGTGTGCCTAATCTGTCACTCTTTGACTCTGCCTTTCCCCATTGCTTGCTGTCATCTACTATCTTTCTGCCTTTCTGTTCAATTCTCCAGTCTTTAGTTTCAGGAAGATTTACTCCAGTCTAAGTCGGACATGCTGGGCCTAATTATTTCTTACTTAGGCGCATAACAGCAGCATAATTGACAGAAAACTGAGCGATGAAAGAAGTTGGAATTGTGTAGACTTTGTATATAAAAAAGAAAGATAAAATTCCAAATGATGATGAAATTATGTGGCTAGTTTGTGTGTGAACGGAAAAAAAAAGAAGAAGTTTGTGAATGTTTGTTTTATACCGTAAAGTGAATGTTGTATGCTCTATAATTGTTACTTATACTAAAGAAAAGTCCATTATACAGCTTACCCTTAGTGAATAACCAAGACTCTCATTCTCAAATGAAGAGGCTTTAGCAGTCTTGGAGACAAGTCGGCGTTTGCTTTAGAAACCTTTTTAAAGCCAACTGCCCAACAGTGTCCTCTTAGATACTAATCAGCATCAGCTTACCAGACCTGGTATAGCAGTACCTCCAGGATCTGCTCAGAGCCTTGAATGATGGTTGGTTGATGGTTCGTCCCACATGTGCTATGTTGCAGCCAAGTGGACGTAAAACCTAACTTTCATTCAGTGTCCTCTTGGCCGAGAAAGTGGGGATGTTTCTTGGGCAAGGCTTTTCCAAGATAAACAAAATTCCAGCCTCCAGAATTTCTGCTGTCTGGATATGGACTGAGTCTGACATAATTGACTGAAGTAAGTGCTTGGGTGCTTCTACAAAATCCTTGAAAAGTGTGGGTCCAGGGATGGTCTGGTTCCTAGTTCCTGGTGGGATACTGTGGCAGCATTCTTCTTCTTCTTCTTCTTCGCCTTAGGCAGCCAACTTCATCACGTTGAAGATTCTGCTGCACTTTAGGGGGTAGTACGAAAAAGAAAGAAAATAAGTTCAGCAAAGATACTGTAGAAAGTGAACTGATGAGATATTGTGCCCAGGGAGAAGCTAGATCCCAAAACAGTCAGGGATAATTTAAGTATTTTTAGATACACCGTTTGCTGTGCAGATGGATGTTTATGAGATTATTTTCTCTTTTTTTCCCTTTCCCTTCCCCTTTTTTCTTTTCCTTTTCCCTTCTTTTTTAGGGGGTTAGTCAGATATTGAAGATTGATTTTTATTTATTATTATTTTTTAAAGGGGGGGAGGGGTCGACGTGTGATAGAGGGAAAGACGAGTTAAAAGATCATACACGACTGTTTAATGCCCCGGTCTAGCCGGAGACATCTGGGCCCCGCGTGATGCATGCAGAGTGTGTCATGCACGATGCATTCTGGTTAGGAGTACCATATTTTTCGGACTATAAGGCGCACCTGATTATAAGGTACACCCCCAAATTTTACACAAAGTTCAGATTCTGTAGTGTTATTATATTTCTTACTATTTTAGCAGTTATATTATAAGGCGCAGGGAAAAAAAAAGTGTCAGGTTATAGTCCGTAAAATACGGTAAGTAGGGTGATGGTTCTCTGAAGTTGAAGGAAAATGCTATTTTAAATAAAGAGATTTGACTGTGGGTTCCAGGGGATGATGAAAATGATGTTTTACGTCCTCTCGGTCATAGACACATATGGGACATTTGTAACTACAAAGATGTTGGGAACAATACTGGCTGCAATGCCCGGAGGCAGTGCAACACCAGTAAAGTCCCGAGTTTTTAACAATATAGATAGGTGTAGCGGTACCCATGCCTCGGTTAAACCTCATCGGCTATGGTACCACCACATTATTTTGGGTTCAAGGGGAAACATGCACAAATATTTATGACACAGATGAGTAGTACAGAAAGCCTGGTAACTGGTAAAGTTTTAGCAAAAAATGATAGTTTAATTTTTAGTCCATATTTTTAAAAAAATCTGTTTCAAATTCTCCCATTCTACTGATTTAATTATATGAACATTTTTATCTGTGCTGCTATGAACATTTGTATCTGTGCTGCTATCAGACTGCATTAAAATGAGCAAGACTGGATGCTTACTGTGTGTGTGTGTCATGTGTGTGTGTGTGCACGCAAACGGCAAGTAAGTGTTAGGATGAGCAAACCAGTATGTTGTATTTTTTATTTCCCAGCATGTAAAGAAAGTTTTGAATGTACAATAACAATATTCATAGCTGATAATAATATCTTTAGTAGTAATATATGTGTTCTGTGATTATGTCTTTAATCTTTTTCTTTTGTTTTTCTAATCAGTTGTTTATGGTATCGTAATCAATGCTTCATTGGGTATTGCATATTTTTCACTTTTGAGGATTTTGTTAGTAAAATTTGTTGTTTTTGTTTTTTGTTTTTTTCCCCCTATCTACTATTTAGACAATAAAGAATTCTTGACCCGGAATTGACTTTAGTGTTAGAATATCCTTTATGAATGTTTGAGTTTAGACAAAGATATTCTAAAAGGGTAAGATGGATTACTTAAGAGCTCGGCGAACCGGGCTGATAGAGTTATCGTTAGTGGGGACAGTACACTTTTCACAGTGGAGGCTATCCAAAAACTCAGACTGGAATTTGAACGGAGAATTCAACTGGCCTATCGACGTGTAAAATGTGTCCTGTTTAAAAGGGACATAACCAGTGTTTCTGTCCTCACTACTCATATAGGGAAAAGAGACCGGATGCTTATCTTCCCCTTTAGAATATCTTTGGTTTAGATGAACATTATAAAAAAAAAATATAATATAGTAATAATTATTTTTGCCTTAGTTAAAGAATGGGCGAGAGAATGATGGCGTGTTGTTATGGCTATGTTGTAATGTATTGTATTGTTTTATTACCTTTTTCGGTCCTGCAGGGACTCTTCTTCTTCTTCTGCGTTCCCGGGCCATATGGCCACAATGGGTATGTATGTGTCCGTTTTCCAATTTTCACTGGTGTCCTCTTGCTGCATTCAGCCGACACATTCCGATTTCGGAGGAGCTCAAAGGAGAAAAGTATATGCAAGATTTTTTGGGACAAAAGGCAGGAGAATGGAACAATAAGTCGGAAAGATAGTAGATGACACAAAGCAAGAAAAAAGGCAGAGTCAAAGAGAGAGAGACAGATTAGAGGAAGTTACAAGCACAGAACTTCCAGAAGGTGAGGGGGGGACTATTTGTACAGAAGACACACCCACCCCCCACCCCCGGTATCCGCACAGGGGGAGCAGGGACTCATCTCTGTGACATTCGGGCTGCTCCCACCTGGAAAGAGTGTCATGGCTAGTGCAGCGCCACAGATAATTGTCAAAAATGTAATTGAAATGTTAAAAATGAAAGAATACTAAATGTCTGGAATTATTTTGACCTCAAGTTAAAGCATTCCCACTCAACAGACACCAGATCTTGGGCATCTTCAGGGTATCCAACACAAATAAATTTAGAGAGAGAGAGTGTGTGGTGAAAGAGAGGTGTTCAAGAAAGAAAGGTCTCCCATATTTTGAGCTATTGTTGTACCCTGGCTTTTAAGACTCCAGGGATCATCCCAACAGCCAAAAGCACTTGAACACTATGGTACAAATGCACCAGCTATAATAATGGAGGTAATTTTAATACTTACAAAGAAGGACAATGTCCAAGAGAAGTAGGTCTTATAAGGGAGGTTCCACTGTATTAAGCTGGCAACAGACTATGTTAATGCCTCATGTGACTTGATCAGGTCGTGACGTTTCACCTCATTTGCATACCATCCTGCTCGATCAGTCTGACTCAGTCGGGCCCAGTCAGGTGACAGGGCCGAATAGGGCGGGTTCTAAATTTCACTGATCGAGTCTGATCGAGTCAGATGGCTTGTGACCTCTTCTGTGCGGGAAACAAAAATTTGGTCTACGTCACGACCTGATCGACTCATATGAGGCAGTCGCATAGTCTGTCGCCCGCTTTAAAGCCATTCCGCTAATTTCTGTGAGTATCATGTCAGTAGTTTAGAGCTGGGACACATACAGGAGTAACGTTTTTGTATTCCCAGCTGTATAAGAACAGGGGGTGCATTGTGATTTATGAAACATAGGCATCGCATGTACTCTCTTTCTGTGTGTGTGTGTGTGTGCATGTGAGTTTAAGCTTAGGTCTGAGTTTAATCAAAATTTAATTTAAATTGTATGCATGTAATTGTGTGTTTGTCGTACCCTGGCTAAAAAAAGACTCCAAGGATCATCCCAACAGCCGAAGCACTTGAACACTATGGTACAAATGCACCAGCTAGGGACAACCCTAGGGTGTGTGAGACCGTTTTTGATTACCCCGCCACTTGGGCAGCCACATTCCAACTTTGGAGGATTTTGGAGACTAATGATGCTATGCTAGGAGCTTGTCTTGGCTAAACACAATCCCTGCATAACTATGCAGAACATAACATGCCTTGGTGTTCTTAGCAATTGTGTGTAACATAATTTCCAATGTTGAGGTTGCTTTTATCATCCACTCATTCAGGTGAAAATAAAACAAAACTTTATTTAATAATAATAATGAGGAAAATTTATATAGCGCCCATCGTACTATGTAGGCTACAGGGCGCTTTACACAGAATTGAAATGGAATAAAAACATGAAACAAAAAAATCCAATAACATGAGCAGACAAAACAATACCGGTCAGACTTCGTTTGGCCGGCTAAAATGCACATAACAATCAGAAACAACAACTGCTGTGACTACTACTACTTATAGTAGGCCTAATAGGTGTATGCATAGTCACACAATTCACAAGCATAAAATAACTGCATCATATAGTAATAAGCCAACTGTCCGTGTGTGTGTGTGTCTGAAACACGAAACGGGCCTTATAACTCCGCCGTTTTTCGACCGAATCGCTTCAAATTTGCTGTGAGCCCTAACGGGGCCGATGGCAACGGCAACCGAGGCGGCCGTGTCATTTGTGCGGTTCGGCAAACGCGCATCCGCCGGCCTCTCGGCGCCCGTATCTCCCGTGTTTCTGGACTGATTGCCTTCGAATTTGGCAGGAAGATCACCGGGGACGGTGACTATCCGTGTACCAACGCGGAAGCGAATCGGTTCAGAAATGCGCGCGCTATACCACTCCGCCGTTTCTTAACTGAATCGCTTCAAATTTGCTGTACTCAGCGTTACCAGTACTTGGCGTTACCGTTACTAGGCGTTACTGGGACTCGGCGTTGCGCTAGTAATATTATATTCACAACAACCTACACACACAACCAGCACACACACACACACACACACACCATGCATGCATACACTCCATGCATGCATACACTCATAATAGGGGCCTACATGAACGCATCACACGCACACACACAACACAAACATGCGCACGCACACATACACCACACACACACACGTGCGCGCACGCATGCACACACGCACACATAGAGACGCACACGCACACACACAGAGCACGTGATGACACACATACACATAACAAGATGGACAAATAGAGTGGCTGGCAATCATATTAGCCGTTTTATCGAAGCCGGTTTGCAAGAGTGAATGCGCTTGTTTATCTCTAGCGCGCGGAGTCGCGAAAAGTGATCTACTCACTTCCGAGCCGATGGGGCTGAATGTTTGCCTGACGACAAGTAATGGGTAAAGAACAACCAAAGATGTGCGTGCAGCTTGCAGATCTCGCATTGAATCTCTGACACACAATTTTGTCACTGATTTTTTTTAATTAATCAGCTCTACTTTTACACAACACTGTGTGTTTCTCATAACAGATCACGATCTTATTTGTTTGGCTCAGTTGTGATTATTTATTCGATCACAAACCCTGCAACTGAGCAAACTCATACTGTCTTGCACGAAAAAGCCACAGAACATAACTTTTTTCATTAGCTTAGGCGGTTCCTTTTCTATTATGTTTCATAATGTTGGGTGTCCGCTGATCGGGACCTGACTGGCTGGGTCACTTAGCTTAGAGTGAAGGTAGCTGCTCCATTCAGCATCACGTTGGGTGCCCGCTGAAAGGATCCTGACTGGCTGGGTCACTTAGCTTAGGGTGATGATGCTCTTTCTCTCAGTGCTTAAAATCAGTGTTTATCCCAGGATAGTTAGTAAATCTTCCCCACAAAAAGGGGAGGGAAGGGGGCAGTTAGGTAGGCTTCGTTACATTTTTTTTTTGAAAACGGTTTTGGTAAAAGTGAAATACATTTGCCTGCTATTGTGATCATGAAACCACGCCCAAAAAAATTACATACACGTTTGCCTATTCAAAACACGTTTGCCTAGTAGTGAGGAAGGGGGGAGGTTCGTACGAAAAGGTTTTGAGACTTTCGGGGCTGGTATGATTTTATTCAAAATTAATGCGCATGCACAGGTGTACTTTGCTTTATAACAGCATTAAATACAAATACACTGACACAACAAAGTAAGACGTATTCACATTATTTTAACCAACACTATCCGGGTATCCCCACAAATCCTCTCAATTTCAGACAAAATTAAAAAATAATTGGTATGATTCAATCTCATTCCCAGTATGTTGCACTACCAATGATGTCAATTATTCACTGATTCTCATGTTCCCTCCCATGTGCCTGTAATCTTTAGGACTGGAGGATGTAAAGGAGAAATTTGCTATTCACGCTTTTTTTTTAAAAGAGGGTTATTTTGGATTTTCAAAGGGTATACAAACAGCAAGTTTGTAACAAGAAAGTGTACTGCATACTGATATTTATCCTGGGGCGTTGAAATGGTGTGCAAATTATGAAATGTGTAGTAAGAAAATGTACTTTACTTCCACCCCTCTCCCAGTGCTTGAAATAAGAAACTGTGCATAAGCCATCACCCCAACAACCTGGGATAGTGCACCCAGTATTCAGAAGTGAAATAGTACACGCTAAGACATTGTTTGGCCTGCGCTAGATCTATTTATTTAAAAACAAATAATAACAAAATAAATAATAAATAATGTTTTAAAAGAACTTAATCAGCTTTTAAGCCCAAAACAAGTCACTCTTTCCATTACAAGTACAACACAACTGTTGTAAGTAGGCCTACAACATACAATTAAATTACATGGTTATGGAATCCACAACAATTTACTTAATATGGATAGAAGACTTTTCATGTAACAGAACTCAGTATTGTAATAGTAAAGATGTGAAATCAGTCTGTAGGCTGCACATGTTAGCAGTAGTGTTCCTCAAGGTAGTATTCTAGGTCCTTTTTTAAAAACTTATTTTATGGATGCCTAGAGAGAGAGAAAAATAGAGATTTTACGCCTTCTGAAACAATGGATGCCTAGGTGTCTGTCACTGTTTTACAGCTTCTATCACCTACCACCACTGAAAACAAATTTCAGTCCAGCCCTGTAGTTCTAAGTAGAATAGCAGTAGCTTTATCTGCTATGTGAAAGTCATAGTCAGCTGACTCAGTCAGTGACACACACACACACACACACACACACACACACTGTGACACACACACGATACATTGTTTGTCTTTTTTTAAATATATAGATGCCTAGGTGTCGGTCACTGCTTCACAGCTTCTATCACCTACCACCAATGAAAACAAATTTCAGTCCAGCCCTGTAAAAGTAGAATAGCAGTCGCTTTATCTGCTATGAAAAGGTTATAGTCAGACACAACTGACTCAGTCAGTGACACACACACACACACACACATGATAAATTGTTTGTCTTTACAATATACGACTGTATACCCTCTCGACCTTCACGCGCCTCTGTGTGTGCGTGTGCGCGTGCGTGTGTGTGTGAGTCAGTGTGTTGTGTGTGTATGCGAGTTGTGGTGTGTGTGTGTGAGTGAGTTGGTGACCCAGTATTTCTCACCACCACTATCAAGCACATTTTTGTCGCTTATTTATTAAATTTTTATCTGGAAGGACCAACGTCCTAGTCGTGGATTTTAAAAAGGCCTTTGATAAGATTTATCACTTTCTCCTTATGAATAATTTCACCACTATGGGATCAGAAGTTCAGTCAATAGATTAATTGAGAGCTTCCTTGCAGGCAGGCAGGAAAAAATAGTTGTTGATTGAGCTGCATCCGAAGCTATCCCTGTAGAATCAGGAGTCCCCCAAGGATCTGTGCTTGGGCCGACCCTTTTCCTGTTGGCATCAATGGTCTTTCGAGGCAACTATCTTCCAACTTCCTTTCTCTTTGTGGACGACTCTGTCACCGAGCTGTGGACCCTCCCAGAGACCTCAATGATCTCCAACCAGACCTAAATGAATTAGCATCATGGGAAAACAAATGGATGTCCTTCCATCCCGACAAATGCAAGAGCCTCCATGTGATCAGGAAGAAAAATCCCCTGATAAAGAACTACCAACTATATGGCCAGGACCTGGATTGGATAGAGATGAAAATAAATGTCTGGGCTTTACAATATCACAAGACCTTAGATGGGACACCCACATCTCAAATGTGCGCAGCAAAGTCAGTAAGACCCTTGGCTTCCTCCATCGCAACTTAAAAGTAGAGTTAGTCAACATCAAGAAATTTGCATATAAGGCAAGTAGTAAAAGGCTTATAATTATGTCACTGGTTAACCCATTCTAGAAAGGTGCCTGCTATGCCATAGCATTGCCTCTTTAAACTGATGTAAAACTATATATATATATATATATCTCTGTACATGTGTGCGTGTGTGTGTGTCACTGTGCGAGCCCCTTCCCCCATCCGCCCCACTTTACTCCCACCCTTCTAGTTCTACCCATTCCCAAATCATAGTGAAAATCCTTCATCCACGACCCCACCCACCCTCTTGTAGAATCCCCCGTTTGCTTGCATGCCCCCTTTCCCCTCAACCATATCAAAATTCAAACTCAGATTATTTTATTTGTTGTAAAACCATCAAAGGAATTATCGAACAAACCAAAGCATACGGCGCTCTCGCCACACCGTAATTATTTACACAGATGTGGTAAACAGTAAACACATTATCGTCATAGGCCTACCATGAAAAGAAACAAAACAAAAAGCGCAGGGTAAAGATGGTGACAAAGTAAATGTTATTGAAGCAAATAAGGAGTAGTAAAACTCGCGTAATCACGTATAGGGACAGCAAAACATTCATGTTCGTATCAACATCGCGATTTATCGTCAGAAGTGGCGTCTGCGACGCAAACAGAAACAGGAAAGTCGATCTACTATCTACGGTAGCTGCCCAACTCGCCACCGGAAGTTATAGCAAACAAAGGGACTGTATCAGTGAGCCACCAAACCAAGGGAAGTAACAACCCCACCTAAAACGGCTAATAGTAATAAGCCAACTGTCTGTATGTGTGTCTGAAACACGAAACGGGCCTTATAACTCCGCCGTTTTTCGACCGAATCGCTTCAAATTTGCTGTGAGCCCTAACGGGCCGATGGCAACGGCAACCGAGGCGGCCGTGTCATTTGCGCGGTTCGGCAAATGCGCGAAACGCGGATCCGCCGGCCTCTCGGCGCCCGTATCTCCGGTATTTCTCGACCGATTGCCTTCCAATTTGGCAGGAAGATCACCGGGGACGGTGACTATCCGTGTACCAACCCGGAAGCGAATCGGTTCAGAAACGCGCGCGCTATACGACTCCGCCGTTCCTTAACCGAATCGCTTCAAATTTGCTGTACTCAGCGTTACCAGTACTTGGCGTTACCGTTACTAGGCGTTACTGGGACTCGGCGTTGCGCTAATATTTCTAAATTTTAGATGTACTCTGCAGCTGCAGTTTGAAGTAGTGTGTTTTCAGAGCAGACTAACGATACAAAGCATTTGGCATGACGAGGGAGTGAGTTTCAGAGTGTAGCAGCTGAAACGGAAAATGCTCTGGAGCCGTGTTGTT
Source organism: Phymorhynchus buccinoides (assembly GCA_017654935.2). Lineage (NCBI taxonomy): Eukaryota > Metazoa > Mollusca > Gastropoda > Neogastropoda > Raphitomidae > Phymorhynchus > Phymorhynchus buccinoides. Next base: position 22,366,257 of record CM065709.1, on the reverse strand, counting down.
TCCGATGGTAAGAGGGAATTTGAAAAATACAGTCATCAGAGGAAGAACGAAGGCTACGGGCAGGAACGTAGATCTGGAAAAGGTTGCGAAGATAAGCTGGTGCGTCTTTTGTAACGATTTTGTAGCAGAGGCAGGCAGATTTGTATTTGATTCGGTATTCGATTTTGAGCCAGTGTAGTTTCATTAAAAGATCCGATGTATGGTGCCGTTTTGGTACTCTGAATACAAGGCGCGCGGCAGAATTTTTAACACATTGGAGAGAGGTTGTAGGAAGGCCTAGGAGGAGGGCATTGCAATAATCTAATCTAGACAGAATACAGGAAGTGACAAGTGTTTTTGTGGCATCTTCAGTCAGGAAGGGTCTAATTGAACTGATGCGACGGATTTCAAGAAAGCAGGCTTGACATATTTTAGTAATGTGTTGTTTCAAAGATAGACCAGAGATCATGAACGCACAACATGTAGTAGTAGTAGATAGGGACAAAACAAGCTATTAAGCTTTTTAGATAGTCCCATCTTTATAATCATATTAATACTGGTCAAGGTTTTGCGGTCAAAATTTTCCTACGACATAAACGTAATTTGGGTGGAACAAAGCTCTATAGAGACGTGGGAGATTTTTAGCATGATTTTGTCAAACAAACTGGCCCGAATTTCACAGAATTGTGACAAGAAATGTTACAAGATACAAAGATGATGATGATTATGATTAAATCATGATCATCTGTAATACATTTTTTTTAAAAATACCTCAGATAGTCTAATCAATGAAGCTTCTTTCTGTAGAATTTATTGTCGTCTGTTGTCAGTACAACTATGAGTTAGACGAACTAATCATTCAGTAAACGTGAAAAAGTTGTAATAACACTGCAACACAGCAGTGGAGTTTAATGTACTCCATAATTTGTCGTCTGCTTCGACCAGCAGTTCAAAGGTTAACCATGAGGTTAATTATTTAGGATTATTAAAAAAAAAAGTGGGTGCGATACAAGATTTAGCATAGATTAATATATTTATCTACACACTCAGAAGACCGTCTTATGACATCACTAGTAGCATTTTCCTTATTCACAGCTGTTTTGATATCAAACTTTACATTTTAGAAAAGTAACCGGGCCCCTTTTCATTTTGTTACAGCAGTAAAAGTTTAGTTCACCATTACCACCAACGTCTGCAACAAATCTTACTCCATATCCAACTTTTATTTTTTAAAAGAGGTTATATTTGACCTTGACCTTTACACACACACAGAAGATGAAAGTCTTCATTCAGCAAGAGAAATACAGTATTTATATTATGCCAAGAAGAAAGGCGTTGGACTTGTAAGAGTTTAGAGGTGAGAATGTATCTGGTTGAATAGTCTATGTTCACAGACTTAGTAATCTACTCTTATACTTTCTTCTTCTTGCAGAAGACAACCACCATCATCTTTTTGATGGTTCTGTTGTGTGTAGTAACTGGGGACTTCGGTCATGTAGTAAAGATATATATCTTTATACAGTAGTAATTTCCTTGGCCGCCCAGATGATCGGCTTGAATGGCTGGGGGAAAGATGGGACAAGTTGGAAGTAGGATTGGGGAATACTGGAGGGGAATGAGTGGGGCAGGGTCAAAGAGGGAGGGGATGGGGCTTGAGGGGGGAGGGGAGGAGCGCTGTTTATATCCAGGACTTGAAGCTGTCCACCGAGGCCGATGTTACTGCCTCAGGTGGGAGGGAGTTCCACTCAGAGATGGTCCGTGGAAAAAAACCCACTTTCTGTAGCTGGTTTTGCAAGAGGGGAGGAAGCATGTTGCTTGGTGGGAATTTCTCGTTTGTCTTGTTGGTATGGGGTGTTTCTTTTGTTACTCAGTTTTGCGTGCTTTCTGTTTTAAACACTAGGTGTTCAAGACTGCACTTGGTCATCTCCAAACATGGAACACTCAATTTTTAGTAACATTTTATTTTTTGTGTATTTGACGGTTTAAGGTTTTGGTTAGGGTTAGGGATAGGGTTAGAGTCAGTTTAATTTCAGATTGAATGGTTAAAAGATACACATTCTAAAAGTTTCACTGAAAACCGACATTGTCACGCAAATGGCGTCACTTTCCATATTTGGAGATGACCAAGTGCAGCATTGAACATCTTGTGTTTTAAACAAACAGTGTTCTTTTGACTAAATTTGCAGACCACTACAACTTACAAGCCGCAAGGAACGTGAACCGGAGACACTATGGATGGGGGACTGTCCACAGAAGAAATGGACCACGTCAGGAAATATCCTGCAGACCCACTCACTGACTTTGTTTTGGTTGGTACTGACAGTGGCAATGAATTTTTATTATCATTATTATGACCTTAACCCTTTCATCGCCAAAGTCGCATTTTAACACCACAGTGATTTAACCCCTATGTCTCTAAAAGGCATCAAATTGGGGTCTATTATCCAAAGACCCTATTGTCTTAGTTTTGGGAAGTAAGGGTAGACCTTATTTTATATATGTCACAGAAGAATCCCTAATACTGCAGATGGATGTTGTTCTCTACCCAAGTAAATTTAATGGAAACTTTTGGCTGAAATATGGCTGGCGGTGAAAGGGTTAAGTAACAGCAGATTTTTTTAAAATTCCAGCTTGGATTAGAAATGTATTCACATTGGTCATCATTACATTTTGAATTAAATTTGTTGTTCTAATGTGTTAGTGTCTTGTAAAGCTTATTGTAAAGCATGCTATCCTGACATTCCTGTAGCTGGCTGTTAATAAAATAGTAGCGTATTTAGCAGTAAGGACGCACTTTATTGGTGTCAGAAGTGGGATTCGAACCCACGCCGACATTTGTGGACCTGAACACTTCCCATTCACTGAACGGAAGACAACAGTCTTGAATCTGTGGGCATGGTTTTGAGATAAAGCACTATATATAAATGCACTATTAATATTATTATTATTTAATACTCTCCTCGTATAAGTGCATGTAAAAAAAATGTTATGATGTAATGCTTGTAAGTAAACATACCTGCACGCACGCAGTCATGCATGCATACCACCACCCCCATACACACTTATGCACACACTCTCTCTCTCTCTCTAAATGTTGAGTGCAAATTAGTTTTGTTATCCATCACCTCTTAGACTTAAAACTGGCAATTATTCTGAAACTTGCACCATGTTTGACTGTCATTCAAAAGATTGAGATGTGATGTGATATTGTCGTCTTCTTCTGCGTTCCCAGGCTATATGGCCATAATGGGTAAGGTACGTATGTGTCGGGTTTTCAGTTTTCACTGGTCTCCCTGCTGCTGCATTCAGCAGACACATTCTGATTTCGGAGGAGACAATGTAACGTTGAACTTTGACTTGGAGTTGGAGTTTGGTTTCCAATAGATTAATGTAGCCGGGGAGTGTTGCGCTGAAGGAAATAATTTGCATTGATATTTAAGAGTAGGTAGTCAATTAACCCAAAGTCAATTCAGCCTACTAGTTCTGTTGTTGAAGAAATTGCTTTCTTCTAGTTGTTCAGAAAACAAATATTTTAATTGAATGGGGTGTTGTTATATTCATCTATCTACATTAAAAGGAATGGCAAAACTAAGGCCGTAAGGGGACTGAAATTTCAGTTTGAGATAACTAATATTTTGAATAAAAAATCAAAACATCAGGGACAGCAGATACGTAAGAGTTCAAAAAGTTCAGACCTTGTCAATTCTGTTAATAAAAATGTTCGAATGTGATTGAATGGAAAACCATGATTTGTGAAACTGAAACTAATGAAAGGTTTATAATGCAATCTTGGGATTCTTGTTTTTACAGAAGCTGGAGCCGGCATGGTCCATGGAGGAAGACTCACCAGATCAGCCCTCAGCTGTCTACAGCACAGTACAGCCCATGTCTGACAACACTTCTGGGTCACTGCTGTCTCTGAACACAAGTCATGCCTGCTACCTTTGTTCTGCCGCCTTTGTGCTGGTCAGCAATTTGGAACTCCACCTGGCGTCAGTCCATGGAGAGAAACTTCATGTGGTGTTACCTGGGTCCTCCACACCTGAGAGGTGCACTGGTGACTGTAACAATACAGACATAGATAAGGAAGAAGATATCCCTAGCGACCAAAAAAGGACAATGAAAAAGAAAGTTGAGGACGATGATACTGGTGATAAAGACGGAAACAAAAGGGGTAAGCAGCATGTGTGCGACGTGTGTGGAAAGTCTTTCCCGAGACCCAACAAGCTGAAATCACACCAGCTGATTCACACCGGCGCCAAACCGTTTATATGTGATGTGTGCAGTAAGGGCTTCAACAAGGCCTGTAATCTGAAGATACACAAGATGATGCACGACGGTGACAAACCCTTTGTGTGTGACCTGTGCAGTAAGCGTTTCATTCGGGAAGATTTCTTGAAGAGGCATAAAATGGTCCACACAGGTGAGAGGCCGTACAAGTGTCCGCACTGCGATCGCGGTTTTCACCTTCCCGGCTCCTTGCAGGACCACGTCAAGTCAAAACACGAAGGCGACAGGTCCCATGTTTGCGACGCTTGTGGGGTGGGTTTCCCTCGCTCCGGCGATTTAACGATGCACCGGCGGAGAAACCACACAGGGGAGAAACCCTTTGTGTGTTCAGTCTGCGGGAAAGGGTTCGTCTCTTCGGGCGAGCTGGGGAAACATTGCGTGTCTCACGCGGTGGAGAAACCCCACGTGTGTTCGTACTGCGGGAAAGGCTTCGCCACGTCCTGCGATCTGGGAAGGCATTGTCTGATCCACACGGGGCAGAGACCTCACATCTGCCCTCATTGCCCCTCCGCTTTCAGGTTGTCAGGACACTTGAAGAGACATATGCGGACAAAACATCACTAACGCTGTAACTAGTAACCAGTCCTCTTCTTTGTCGATCACTCAGACAGTTTCCTGTCATTGTGAGCGCAGATGCGTCCTGCTGCTGTTATGCGCTTAAGAAATAGTTAGGCCCAGCACGTCCTTCTTTGGCAGGAAAAATCTTTGTGTTTCTTGGAAAAAAGGCAGGAGAATGGACCGGTAAGGCAGAGAGATAGTAGATGACAGTAAGCAAAGGGAAAAGGCAGAGTCAAAGAGTGACAGATTAGAGGACGTTACAAGCACAGAACTTCCAGAAAATGGGGCAACTATTTGTATGAAAGACCCCCCAGTATCCTCACAAGGGGAACTAGTAACGGTGATCAACTACACACAATCAAAGTGGCTCCAAGGAATTGTATTATAATGGTTTTTGTATAAAATTTAGGGTCATTTTGTATGAAATTAAGAGCTCTCCAAAAGCTTTCAGAGTAAATGTTTTTAATTGTATTCCTGGTGTGGGATATTTTATGTCTTTTGGGGGTGGTTTTTGTTTCTTTTTATTTCGTCAAGGAGAAACAGTTTTATATTGCTCAATGGAAACATTAATCAACCATTGTTGCTGCACAAGAACATATTTGGTGAAATATATATATTTATTTGGTAATGACAAGATGATTCTCTTGAATATTAACCCCTTCACTGCCGAGCCCGGTTCCGGTTCCGGGGCAACTATTTGCCAAGCCGTTTTAGGTTGCCAAGTCTATCGCAAAACTTTCTGAATAAAAGTGCATATAACATATTTTTTTCTGAACGGGGATTGAATATATACTATCCTTTGAGAACACTCTCACATGCATTCGAACATACTGCGAAAAGCGTATGGATAGAAAAAGGGAAACTTAGAATAACCCTATGACGGATATTTCCGTGACGGGGCAGTTTATAGGTTACCGGAAGTTGACGGAAATATCCGTGACGGGGCAGTGTAAAGGTTAAAATAGGGTTGATTTTATAATTTGTTATGTATGAAAGTGTTGTATCTAATTGAAGACTGGAGAGAGCGAAGACAGAATTGACTTGAACCTGCGACTCCACAGTCGCCAGGATCATGGGTCCAAATACTTCATTCATTGAGCCAGTCTTAACCCTTTCACCGCCAGTGTCATTTTTGCACCACAATGATTTAACAACCATGTCATAAAAACTATTGAAATCAGGGTCTGTTATTCAATATTGTGTCCTAAATTTGACCCCATTCTAAATGTGTCACAGAGAAATCCAACAATATTGCAGACAAAATCTTTTCTGTAGCCAAGTAGCTTTAATGGAGATGTTTGGCTCAAAGACAGCTGGCGGTGAAAGGGTTAAAGACACACTGACCCAGCAAAATTAAGTCCCTTGATATTTTCTGGCCAGGTGTGACCCACATACAAATGCCCCCAAATTCAAATTGAGTCCTTGAAAGCTTTTATCATGGGCTAACATAAGTGAATGAATGAATCTTTTATTTAACGTGTGTTCACTTCACAGTGATATTACACGAACAAAATTAAAATCAACAACAACATACATTTCGAAAAGAAGAATAAACAAACAAACAAACAAAAACCAATACTAGAGCATGCAATTGCAAACCTGTTATAAGAAGTGTCCTACTGAACTATGTAAAATATTTTGTGCTAGGTTAATCAAAAATGAATTATCTTTTTTGTATAGCAGAGTATTTATTTCAATATTTGCAAAATCTGTAGGTAAAATATTTAATTTAGAGCAATTTAATATATGTTCAATAGAAATGTTGCTTTGACAAATACAGCTAACTTCCTTGGAATATTTAGTTTTGTATGCATTAAGTCTTAGCCTATGTATTAAGCTAGTTGCATGCCTGTTACCAGAAGGGATGTATGATTTAAATTGGTAGGGTTGTATGTTATTTTTATAACGTGAATAGAATTCGTATTCGATTATATGACTCATTAAGTGTCATTTCCTTTAGTGATACTTTAACTTTTCTGATTGAGAATGATTTTTTGCATCTGCTTTTGCATTTTTATCTGCCAATTCATTTATAAATACTCCACAGTGCGAAGGGACCCAACAAAATGTAATATTTGATCCTTTCATAATAAGACAATGTATGAGGTATTTAATCTCAAAAATAATATCACATCTCTCTAGTCATATCAGAATTTAGAGCATTTAATACCGATTTTGAGTCAACACAAAAGAGAAGGCTGAAGATAGTCATTGGAAAATTGACAATATATTGTAAAGCCATAACTAATGCTATCAACTCAGCTGTAAAAATCGAATATCCATGGCCAAGATGATACGATTTTTGTACCTTTAAACTAGGGATAACAAAACCAGCCCCTGCTTTACTATCTTCCATTACAGATCCATCAGTGGCAACTTTAAGGGCATTTGCATGTTTCTCATAAATGAGAGAATTAGCTGCTGAAAGCAGCTGATTAGCATTAGCACTGACATAACTGTGAAGTTGGAACAATAATAAAGTAAGAGCTGTAATGGAAAATCCTGGTACATGTACAGCCTGGTCTTATCTGAACAATTAGGATGCATTTGCTTTGGCTCTTAGTGCTGTTGCCAAGGGATTAAATGACTCTCCCCAACACACACACACACACCCCTGTGGGGGGGGGGGGTGTCTTCCGTACAAATAGTTCCCCCACCTTCTGGAAGTTCTGTGTTTGTAACTTCCTCTAATCTGTCTCTCTTTTTGACTCTTGCCCGTTTCCTTGCTTTGTGTCATCTACTATCTTTCTGACTTTTTGGCCCATTCTCCTACCTTTAACCCTTTCACCGCCAACGTCGCATTTTTTGCACCACAATGATTTAACACCCATGTCACTAAAAGGCATCAAATCAGGGTATGTTATCCAAAGACCCTATTCTCTTAATTTTGGGAGGTAAGGATAGGCCTTTCTTTAAATATGTCACAGAGGAATCCCCAATATTACAGACAGACTTTTTTCTCTACCCAGGTTAGCTTAATGGAAATGTTTTGCTGCAAAAATGGCTGGCGGCGAAAGGGTTAAAACATTTTTTTTTTAAATCTTCCATATGGTTTTCTCCTTTGTGCTCCTCCGAAATCGGAATGTGTCGGCTGAATGCAGCGAGGAGACCAGTGAAAACTGGAAAACGGACACGTACGTACCCATTGTGGCCTATTGGCCTGGGAACACAGAAGAAGAACTCTCCCCAACGCCATGTGCCTTAAATCCTCTTGGCAAGCAATTTCATGGATGCTCCTTCTTGCAGGACATTGCAGGATTTTTAAATTGCGTAGAGCCTGCGTCACTGGATTATGAGAATTTGAGAAACAACGATCTTCTTACACACACACACTTGTACAATAAAAAGGGCCTATATAAGCATTTGTTATATTCAAAGGAATGTAGCATTTGTACTAAGCTATCCACAAAAAGTTAAGGATCACTTGCAAACTAATTCATAACTTTCCAAATAAGAAAGCCAATGCGTTGAATTTTGGCCAACATTTAATTCAATGCTTTAGTGATAACGATACACAATTGCCTTCAATTTCGAGCAATCGTTTGGTCTGTACATTTGATCAAAGTGGGTACGTATCGAAATTTGATTTCCCAAAGTCATTGAAATCACAAGACAGGGCATTCTGATGCTCCCAAATGTTCAGTAATGCGTGTATCCGCCATGGCTGTTCTGGCACTCGACGCAGCGAGTCCTCATGGAGTTGACCAGGGTGGTGAAGATCCTCTGTGGAAGCGCCTGCCACTCAGCCTGCAGCATCTGGTAGAGGTGCTGGGCATCCCTGGGAGGGGGGTGGTTGCTCCTCACTTTGCGATCCAGCTCATCCCAGAGGTTCTCAATCGGGTTGAGATCGGGACTGCATGCTGGCCACTCCATTCTGTTGACTCCAGACTGCTGCAGGAAGTCGTTGACCACCCTTGCCCTGTGGGGGCGAGCGTTGTCATCCTGGTAGACAGCCGGCGGTCCCATCTGCTGCAGTGTAGGCACAGCCAGCGGTCGAAGGATCTCATCCTGGTATCGGAGGCCAGTCAGGTTACCCTGTACATGATACAAGGGTGTTCTGTGGTGAAGGCTGAAGGCCCCCCAGACCATTACAGAACCTCCACCAAAGGCCACCTTTTCTTGGACAGTGGCGTCAATAAAGCGTTCCCCTGGGCGCCTCCAGACCCTCAGTCGGCCGTCGTTGTGGTTCAGGGTGAAGCGTGATTCATCACTGAACAGGACCTGGGACCATTGCTGACGTGTCCACCTCACGTGACGTCTGCAGAAGGCGCGGCGTGCTGCCCTATGGGCTGGAGTTAAGCGTGGCCGTACAGCTGGGCGACGAGAACGGAGGTTAAACCCATGAAGGCGGTTCCGTATGGTCTGCTGGCTGATGTTGATGTTAGTAGCCACCCTCAGCTGCCTTCGAATGATGCTGGAAGAGGCTGTTCTTGTCTGCAGGGCTTGTCGTTCAATGAGACGATCTTCACGTGGAGTTGTCTTCTTCGGTCGACCAGATCTGCGTCTTTCATGGACCCTCCCAGTGGCTGTGAAGCGTTGAATCAGTCTGACAATGACCGAGATGGACACCTGAAGTCGCCTGGCCACTTCTCGCTTGGGAACACCATCTTGGAACCATGCAACAGCTCGTCCCCTATCCAACTCGCTCAATTTTCGTCGTGGAGGCATTGTCAAATCAGGCCTAATACTGGTGGTATGTCTTCTTATAAAGCCAAGCAAGAGACAGCATCTCACACATAAACAGCAGTGCTTGCACGTGCATAATGGTTTTTCCATCTGGCTTGTGCAATGTGTTCATGCAGAACGATCCAAAACAAGGTCCTTTTTCGCAAGTTTCCGCTTTTTCTTTTGCTGCCAAGCTCAGTAATAGAGAATCACGTGCAATGTTTCCACTAACACAACATCGCCCACTTACAGCTGAACAAGAATTCATAACAATTTGGCTTGACTGAGAAAAAAATAACAGGAGCGAACGGAGTTTATTGCGCACCTGTTTTCTCATAGTGATCCTTAACTTTTTGTGAGTAGTGTAGTATAGAGGGGTAAAAAAAAAAAGAGCAGTAAATGTGTGTGTGCGCTGCCCCTGCACTCTGCTGGGTCCGCCCCCTTGCAGAGGATTTTTGAAATTTCTCAGGAGCACCCATGCAGTTTAGTTGAGTTTGCGTTCACGTAATAACAAAAACGATTACCAATTTCAGAAAACAAAAGAAGAATGACTTAAGTTGGTCTAGGCTGATGCAGAGGATTGCAGTTTATTTCATTGTTTGAAAATCAGTTTTAGAGTTTATAATCATTTTAAAATTTCAATTCCAGTCTGTTGTAATTTTCAAGCAAGTATTCATTTATCTATTTAAATGCTGTAACAGTAAAAATCAGTAATGCAAGTTGTTGATTAAATTGGATCAAATTAGTTTCTAGAACATGACTACATTGAAATTGATTGTCTTTTTTTAACTCTAGCTCTTTTCTTAGGAAATACTTAAGCATGCTTGAAATAGAATTAATTATTATTATAATTTGTTAAATTAACACATGCACTTGTACACACACACATGCATGCACACACACAGTGAACAAAGAAACAAATTTATTTACAGAGGATAATTCTGTTCACATATAAATCATGTTTGTTTGTTGTTTTTTTCCTCTCCTTTGGGCAAACAGCACTTAGTAACAAAATGATAAAGAAAAGTTAACCAACATTAAAAAAAAACCCAGCATAAACAAGCCCCAAACAGCATACAAAGAATAAACTCCACATCAAAAGGGTACTTCTTTTTAGCGAAATAGTAACAAAATACTACTAACATACAACGAAATATACCGACATACCGAAATATATTGACATACTTCGAAATATATAGCCCATGGCCATCCTTTACCCCCCCCCCCCCCCATTCCTCACCCCCATCCACCCTCACTCCCCCGGGGAATGGATAAGGGATATACCCAGGTCGGTAACAACAGAGGATCGATGAGGATCGGCACAAGGATCAGCCTTAGTCCTTAGTGATTGACAATCGCGCTCCCCCCTCTCTCTCTCTGTATGCATGCACACACTCTAAAGCCCGATCCTCTGTTCTTACCAACCCAGGTACAGTTCTCATCAAATCCCTGGAGGGTGCATGGGGGGTACATGGTGGCCCACGGACTATAGTTTTAAGTACGTCAGTATATTTCAGTGTATTTTGGAGGGTGCATGGGGGGTACATGGTGGCCCACGGACTATAGTTTTAAGTACGTCAGTATATTTCAGTGTATTTTGGTATATGTCGGAAATATTTCTTTTCCGAAGTCTTAGATGAGTATGGAGATTTCAGAAATCTACCCTTATCATCTCTTGGAGGAGTAGGAACAACCGGCTTGACAACCAGTGTGTCAGAGGCCGCGAGGTTGTTGACCGAAGTAGTCGGAGAGAGTGCCGCCATGTTTGAAAACCAAAGTCTAGGTCGTCAAAATCGGGTTCTAGCAAATCGTTTCGTTAGTATTTCGCTAAAAAGAACTAACGCATCAAAACGTTAATGAGGCTTTATACCGAAAATCTCTGCCCCTGTCTCGTGCCCTGAGATGCGAACGCCACCTACTTAAGATTATCGCCCTTGCCTGTCAGGAACTAGTAGTATATAGCCACATAAAATTATCTGCTCCTGACTTGTCACCAGGGGGCATCAGCAATTCAGGCCTAAAATTATCGTGTCGGCAAGGAGTAGTATAAAGCCTCATTAAATTCCTCATAATTATGCAATCTGTTGCATATACAGCAGCACCTCCCTATTAAGACCTTCCCTATTAAGACTCCCTCTAAGATGTGACCCAAAAATGTTTTACTGATTTTCCCCCTTCATATCTGGACTACTGAGTGTCCACTTCCCTATTAAACCCTCCCTATTAAGACCTTTTTGGGGGGCTGATTCATGTGTCCATGCACTTAGCACACATTAAACTCTGCGGCAATGAAACAATTGTCATATGGTCAAAATTTACAGTTGGTTGCCTTCTCTGCCACCCACCCCCACCCCCTCCCCCATGGCCATCACACTCACAATCTGACATTACTGAATTGTAACATACGCTGGAATCGTCCAATATTATGCATTGCCATTTGTAATCTGTTGTTACAGAAAGTGCATTGACTGACTGAAAGTAAGTCAGATCACATTTCCGACAAAACTGTTAAATGAAACGATTCTTGAAAACATTTTTAATGTATACAATTAAATTTACTTCACAGCTTATAACCAAAAATCCAAATTTATCATTACAAATCCTATTTTATATTTTAAGTAATAATAAAACTCATAAACCATATCACAAAATAAGTACAGCAAATGTTGCTGGTCTAAACCGATTTGTGCGCACATTCAATCATGATATCCGAACACAAGGATGGTTTTCCATGAGTTCAAAGTTTACCTTGTGATCAGTTCTCTCTTCTTTTTTTCAGACTTTGGGCAGCCCGATTTCCCTTAACATTTCAATATTTGATCATTAGCAGGAACCATACATCGTCACACAACGAAAATCTGCTTTCAGAAACGATTCGTAACATTCAAAACATCTGTGCAGCTGTGCTGCTTTGCATGCCGAGTGATCAGCGATCAATTTTTGTTTGGATGATATCTTTTAAGAGCTGAAGATAGCGTTGAACGGAAGGGCGGAAAAGAAATCAGTCTCGGGGGGAGCAATTCCGCTCACAGAGAAATCTACAGAGGGGTCATTGAATTCGAGGGGTCTGTTGTTGGGAGTAATCTCACTCACAGAGGGATCTTTGAGTTCGAGGGGTCTGTTGTTGGGAGTAATCTCACTCACAGAGGGATCTTTGAGTTCGAGGGGTCTGTTGTTGGGAATAATCACGCTCACAGAGGGATCTTTGAGTTCGAGGGGTCTGTTGTTGGGAGTAATCTCACTCACAGAGGGATCTTTGAGTTTGAGGGGTCTGTTGTTGGGAGTAATCCCGCTCACAGAGGGATCTTTGAGTTCGAGGGGTCTGTTGTTGGGAGTAATCTCACTCACAGAAGAATTTGCAGAGGGATCTTTGAGTTTGAGGGGTCTTTTGTTGGGAGTAATTCTGAATATTTTGCTCACAGAAGAATCTGCGGAGGGATCTTTGTATTTGAGCGGTCTGTTGTTGTGTTTCAGTTTGACATGGGTCCTCAGATTCCCCTTCGTCTTGAAAGTCGACAAACAAAGATGGCAGATGTGCGGTCTCTCGTCAGAGTGGCTCATCATATGTTCCCTGAGAGTACACATGTGGGTAAACGCCTTCCCGCATTTTTGGCACACGTGAGGTCTTTCTCCTGTATGGGTCATGCGATGCTGTTTCAGAACGCTGGCCTCGAAAAAGCCTCTCCCACAGACAGGACACACAAAGGGTTTAACACCCATGTGTCTTTTCTTGTGTTTCATCAAATCTCCCTTGTGGTTGAAAGCCGCCCCACAGACGTCGCAGAGATGCTCTCTGACGTCAGCATGAACCGACTGCAGGTGGTACTTCAGTCTGCATTTCTTGTGAAAACCGCTCTCACACTGCGGGCACTTGAAAGGCTTCTCCCCCGTGTGGGTTCTCGTGTGCACCGTCAGGTCGCTGACCTTGGAATACCTCTTGCTGCACACCTCACACGCAAATGGCTTAGGGCCCAGATGCGTCTTCAAGTGCCTCTTGAATTCGAAAATCTTGGTGAAACTCTCGCCGCAGACGTCGCACACCATGGTCTTCCTTCTAAACTTCTTGAACTCGCAGCCGAAAATTTCGTGTCTCTTCACTGTGCCGTACCTAACGAAAGACAGTCCGCAGCTACGGCACTTATGGGGTCTGCTGCTGTCATTTTCGTCTTTACCACCAGCATCATCGGCACTCATTTCCGCCGTTTCTCCGTTGCTGTCTCCCTCCCAGTCAAAAGGTTTCGCGTCCCTGTGTATTTTCCTGTGTCGCTTCAGAAGACAAAGCTTGCTGAAACTCTTCCCGCATACATCGCACTCCAGATACTTCACCCGACAACCGTACATCTCGTGTCTCGCCACCGTGATAGCTCTGAGGAACGACTGCTTGCAGCAGCCGCACACATGCTGTTCTCTGTCGCTCTTTCCATCTTTATCACCATTTCCATCAGAATCATCCGTTTTCTTCCTTTTAATTTTTCTTTTGCTACGGCCCTGTACTTTCTTGACCGTGCGAGTCTTACTGGTACCAGCACCACGTGCTGGTCTGCCATGCGCGGAAGACCCAGGTAACACCACGCACAGTTTCTCTCCGTGAACAGACGCCAGGTGGAGCTCCAAACTGCTGACCAGCGCGAAGGTAGCAGAGCAACGCCGGCACACGTGACTCGCGCTCACACCCCACGCTGGTTTTAGCATCTGCAAAAATAAAATATTCCAATACTGTCCAAAATCAATTTTTTTTAAAAGCATGGTTTTCCCACTCAAGCACATTTGAACACTTGAGTGGGGCGGTGAGTGGGTGGATGCCTCATGCCTCCATATGGGGAGCTGGATGACCCCGCCCCCTCCACGAGTCTCTCCGTGTGGGGATACCGGGGGGCTGTCTTTCATAAAAATTGTTCCCACACATTCTGGAAGTTCTGTGCTTGTAACTCTCTAATTTGCCACTCTCTTTGACTCTGCCTTTTTCCTTTGCTTACTGTCATCTACTATCTTTCTGACTTATTTGGCCCATTCTCCTGTCTTTTTTCAAAAAAAAAATCTTCCAAATAACTTTTTCTCCTTTCAGCTCCTCCGAAATTGGAATGTGTCGGACGTACGAAGAGGGGCGACCAGGGAAAACTGAAAAGACACATACATACTTTACCCATTATGGCCTTTTGGCCTGGGAACGCAGAAGAAGAACATTTGCGTGGTGGGCACAACTACCCCAGAATGGGGAGAAAAAAATGAAAGGCTGGGTTCCAGGGGCAGACCCGTTTTACCCCCTACGCAAGTCTTGAGTAGTCTGGATAGCTGAAATGAGTAGTTTTGGTGTGCAAAATGTGTAGTTTTATATTCATTAAATCATCAAACAATGTTAACTGAAAATGAGTAGTTTAGAGCATTATTTTCAATTTTGAAGAGTAGTAGAGGTCCAAATTGAGTAGAATACTACTCGAAAAGAGAAGAGTAAACAGGTCTGCAGGGGCTGCCCGGGCCCTGGTGGGGTACATGGGGCAGAGCCCTGTTGGGGTGTGCCCTGTCCTGGGCAATAGGGCATTTGCCGCGTGCCGCGTGCCGGTGACTTTCAATTTCACGGAGTTGAACTTTTATCGTTAGTGGACATTAGCCTGTAGTAGGGGCCAACAGTAACATGAGAGCTGTACAATAGATGATTTTCTACAGTAATGGAAAATCATGGTACAGTTTAGTCTTTTGTGGAAGACTATGACTCTCAAACAAAACTCAAACAAGGGCACCAGCTCTGATGTTGCAGCCAAGGGATGGGTTGGCCTTTGGGGACCTTCCCCAACACCTGCAGTCCCCCCCGAAACCCCTTTGGCCAAGAGAGTGGGGATGTACCACAGGGCAAGGCGTCTCCACTATACACAAATTGTATCCCAGCCCGCAGCCGCCGGATAAGTGCTCTCTGTCAGTCCAGTCAGGTCACCGGTCGGGAAACGACTGACTGGCATACATACATGCAATACAAATGGTTCAGCTGAGACTAGTCCCCCCTGTGGGGATACCGGGGGGTTCTTTCGTATAAATAGTTTCCCCAACCTTATGGAAGTCATGTGCTTGTAACTTCCTCTTATTCTTTCTCACTCTTTGACTTTGCCTTTTCCCTTTGCTTACTGTCATCCGCTGTCTTTCCATCTTACTACTGGGTCCATTCTCCTGCCCTTTTTATCTACATATTCTTACAAAGATTTCTTCAGCCGACGTCAGACATGCTGGGCCTATTTCTTAGGCGTGTAACGGCAGCATGAACGCATCCGCGCTCTTAATTGACAGGAAACTTGTCTGGATCAAACGAAGACTAAGAAGAAGAAGAAGAAGAAGAAGCTGAGACCTTACCCATTCCCTACACCGTGACCTAGCTAATACTCACGTGTTTGTGTTTCAAATAACGATTTGTAAGCGGCAACGAAGCGTACATCGACACACAGCCGCGATGACAGCGTATGAAGGCGTCGTCAGTCGTGGACAGCAGCTGTTCCAACTCCTTGTGCAGTTCGTCGCCCCTTGCCCTGCTTGACTCGATGACTTTCCTCATTCTTTCCAGGCCACATCTCGAAACTGGAGTGTCGGAAGTGTAGGGGCAGTGGTACGAAGTCAGTGAAGATGCATGAAGACGGAAATAGCACGTTTCTTCTTTCATAGCCTGTTAAAGAACAAAGGACTTGAAATCTTGACAGTGTTGTTTTTTTAACCCTTTCGCCGTCAGCCATTTTTTTTAGCCAAAAAATGTCCATTAAACTTACTTGGCTACAGTAAAAACAATCCTCTGCAATATTGTGGGATCTTTCTGTGACACACTTAGAATAGGGTCAAGCCTTACTACCAAAACTTAGAAACACAACATCATTGAATAATAGACCCTGATTTCAAGAGTTATGGTGTTAGATGTTAAATCAGGGTGGTGCAAAAATCGACGACATTGGCGGTGAAAGGGTTATGAGAATACCTGAGTAAGGCATAAATAAACTGCTTCTTTTCACATATAAGGAAGTGTAGGGACAGTGGTGCAAGTCAGTGACGAGATTACAGCTGAACTTTATACAAAACTTCTTTGCACATGCGTTAACAACAACACAAAATTTGAAGCGATTCTGTTCACTAGCTTACGAAATAAAGCTGGGGGGAAATTACATAGCCCACAGAAAGGAAATTCCTGGTTTTCAGGTCAAACTTAAGGTCAAGGTTCAGCACAGTGTTGATAACGAAAGGAAGCTCCTTTTCAAGCTGTCTTACCCCTTGCAATTTTAATCAAAGTACAACAGTCGTTTTAAAAGATAATCGATACCCAGACACCACACAAACCAATCGCAAAACCCGGCCTCTGGCCGCGGTTAAGATGCATGAAGACGAAAAGCACGTTCTCTTCCGCCGCCTGTTAAAGAAACAAAGGACTGAAACTTGAAAATTTTACTGAGGATAACTGAGTAACGCATAAAAACTGCTTCCTTTTTCATCAGATAAGGAGGCAAGAGATAGAGAGGAGAGAGTAAAGAGGCAAGTATTTTCAAGGGTTTTCTCGTGTATACTAGCCAATTTTAGCCCAGCTCGCTGAAAATAAAGCTGTCACCATAGTCGCATGGGATGGATGCTCCTTCTGCAGGATGTCCTGAATTGCAGGATTTTAAAATTGCCTACAGACGGGATTATGAGAATTTGAGAGCAATGGGATTTTCTTACACACCACTTGCACAATTTAAAAAGGGCCTATATATAAGCATTTGCGATATTATTCAAAGGAATGAATGCCCCACAGCCGAAAGGGGTAAAGCTTAATTTCATACGTTCAAAGGAATTTTTGTAGTACTGTATCAGTCTAGAGGGTGGAAAAAACGAGCAGTAAAGGGTGTGTGTGTGCGCGCTGCCCTGCACTCGCCGGGGCCACGCCCCTTGCGAGGACTTTTGAAATTTCCCAGGAGCACCCATGTAGTCGGAAACAACGACAGGCCATACAACAACAAAGGCAATTATGCACACATACACGCCACCACACTATAGGGTTATTAGTAAAGGAATACTACTGGGCCAAATTAACTAATATTTCCTTTCAGGTTTGTGATACTAATGAAATAAGATAGATTAAAATTGGTTGATAATGATAAATGGGTAGATAAATGGTTGTAATGCCGTGCGCCTGCTGTGTGTTGTTATGTGTGTTGGTGGTGGGTGTGTGTTGACAAGTGTGTGCACTGTGTTTAAAATAGTTGCATATTTTTTGTGGCCTTATCTACATACTGTGTCCTGTCTTTATTGTGTGTTTTGTTAAAGCGCTCAACGGACGTGTGGCGTATCTACGCTCATGATTGACATTGAAACTGTATCAGCGACTGATGAAAAAGAAAAAGAAACCACTACCCAAAATGTCAAAAACAAATCTCAAGATTCTCAGAACATCCAACAAATTAGCACCACCAGTGGGATACCGGGGGGTCTTTGAACCAAACAGTTCCCCCACCTTCTGGTAAGTTCTTGTGCTTGTAACTTCCTCTAATCGTCACTCTCTTGACTTCGCCTTTTCCCTTTGCTTACTGTTCATCTGCTAATCTTTGATTGTATGGTCATTCTCCTGCCTTTTTCTATAAATTCTTACGAAGATTTCTTAAGCGACAGTCGGCAGGGCTGCGGCCTCACTATTTCGTAGTTAGGCGCCATAAGGCAGCATGAACGCATCTACGCATTGCGTACCAGGAAACTGTAACTGAGCGACACAAAGAGAAGAACAGAAGACACCCCACACCTACACCAGGCCAACTCTATTCCGTTAATGTCAAACTGGGAATGCAAAAACAAACTCCTCGATACTCAGAATGCGATAGCGGATACTCACATTCTCAACCGTTTCAGTCCTTTTCGATGGAAACATA